>JAODAL010000261.1:282500-354818 GCA_025379985.1 Phyllomedusa bahiana
ACGTACACCGCCCTTTTCCCTGTATACAAACGCCAATCGCCCCAAAAATGATCCAAAAATACATAAAGTACCCAAATTGGGTATCGCCCGCGTGCGTAATCGACCTGGCCCTATAAATTGTCATGTTAATTAACCCTACGGTGAACGCTGTAAAAACAAAACAAAAAAACAATCACAAATAAAGATTATTGTTCCTCCCCACACATAAAATGGAAATAAAAGCGATCAAAAACTCCCTAGAAACGCCAAAGTTATACCAATTAAAACGGCAGTTTCATCCCGCAAAAAAAATCCTCATACCAGCTCTGTAATACGGAAAAATCAGAAAAGTCTATGCCTCAGAAGATTGCATGCATAAAATTGTTTTACACACTAAAAACACTTTTCTTTTTTTTTTAAAGTGCTTCAGCTTAATAAAACACTTATATAAATAGGGAGCGCCAAATCGTAGCGACCCAAAGAGTGAATGCTAACGTATCACGATACTGCATGGTGAGCCATGTTAAAAATAAAAATTAAAACACTACTAGGATTGCAGTATTTTCTTCACCCTGGCCTCCAAAAATGGATTTAAAGCGATCAAAGCCTTGTCCCCCCAAAAATTATACTAATAAAAACCGTCAACTCATCTTGCAAAAAAACAGTCCCCACACCAGCTCCAAGCATCAGAAACATTTAAAGTTTAATGCTCTCGGACTATGCGATGCAAAAACGTATTTTTCTGATTGAATAAAAGTGTTTTTTTATTGTATAAAACAGTAAAACATAAAAAAATATACAAATTGGGTATCGGTGTAATGGTATGACCTGCTGATTAGCTACCATGTCATATATACCGTACAGTGACCGCTAAAAAAATAAAAATAAAAAACCCTACCAAATTGCGTATTTTGTTTCAAAACAGCTCACAAAAACCTTAATAAAAAGTGAACATAGCATCATATGCACCGCATAATGGTAGCCAATAAAAACTTCAACTCACCCGCAAAAAACAAGCCCATACACAGCTCCTGCACACAGCAAAATTAAAAAAGTTATGGCTTGTCTGAAATAGTAAACATAAAAACCAATTTTTTTATAGACGATTCGACTGTGTAAAAGGAATAAAACAAAAAAACTATATAAAAATCTATATCATTGTAATTGTACCGCCCCCCATATAAAAAGTTATCACATCATTTGACACTGCACGGCGAAATGCTGTAAAAGTGAAACCAAAAAACAATGACCGAACTGCGTTTTTTTCCCCCCATTTTTCATTGCCCAATGGGGGGCTAAAAAAAAACTATGGAACACCTGTGCATCCAAAATGCACAAGTACACCCCGATAATCCCTGATGGGTGTTGAATCCAAATGGGGCCGACTTCTGGAAGGTTTCGCCTTTTCTGCTACTTCGGGGGCTTGCAATGCGACATGGCTCCACCAAAACTGCGTTCCACAAGCCAAATAGCGCTCCCTCCCTTAGACGCCTGCTATGCGCCCAAACAGCAGTTTCCACCCACATGTAGGGTATTGCCGAACTTGAAGAATTGTCTTAACAAAGTTTTAGGTTTTTTTTTTTTTCCAGGATTCTTGTATATATGAAGCAATTTAAGCTAAAATTGCAAATATTGGAAAAAAATGTTTTTAATATCACAGCCTTATGCTAATAAAAATTTGTGAATCACGGTGGGGTCCTATAATAACTACAATGCCCCTGGAGTATAGTTCCTTAAGGGTGTAAGTTTTCCAAATGCGGTCTATTTAGGGGGTGTTTATTAAGTTTTCAGCACCTGAGGGTGTCCCCAAACCTGAAATGTGCCCTAAATAAAATCGTATTGAAAATAGACCCTAGAGTATATAGTGCTCCTCCTATTCTGGGCTTATGGGTGAGCCAGAATAATTGCCCTAGCGCCCCATATGGATATCTCTAAAAACGGCAGACCTGGGGGAATTGAGATTAAGTTGCATTTACCTAGTCACATTTACTGTATTCCAGTGAATAATGGATAAATATTGAAAATCTGCAAAAAAAGTGAAATTTTGAAATTTTCACCTCCACTTGCTTTAATTCTGTGATATATCTAAAGGGTTATCAAACATCGTAAATAGTGTAGTAAATAACGTTAAGGGGTCTAGTTTCTCAGATGGGTGTCACTTATGGGGGTATCTCACTTGCAGGCCCCTCAAAGCCCACAGTCAAACTGGAGTGGTCCCTACAAAAATGTATAATTGCAAATTTTCTTGAAAATGTGAAAAAATACTACAAAATATCTAAGCCCCCTAATGTCGTAAAAAAAAAAAGACATTTAAAAAATGATGCCAACCGATAGTGGACATAGGGGAGATGCTAGTTATAAACTATTTTGTGGGGAATAATTATCTGTCTTGCACGCAGAAATTTTGCAACTTTCAAAATCGCAAATTTTTCCAAATTTTCATGAAATTTTGATATTTTTCACAAACAAACAAGGATTGTATGAATAAAAATTTCTTACTAACTTAAAGCACAATGTGTCACGAGAAAACAATCTCTGAATCACATGGCTAGGTAAAAGTGTCAAAAAGTTATTCTCACATAAAGTGACATATGCCAGATTTCAAAAATAGGGCTGTGTCAGGAGGTCAAAACAGGCTGGGTCCTTAAGGGGTTAAATGGGAGCAGTTTGAATAACTCAAAACATATGCAAAAATGTGCAAATTAGTTGCAGAAAATGATAACACGTAAAATATATACAGTATACAGATTAAACATATTTTATATTTTATGGTATTTTGAGAACTAGGGATAAAAAAAATTACAGTGGTGACATAATACAAGACTTCACACAACAATGTTGATGAGTATGTATATATGAGTGTGTGTGCTGTAAATGATGACCTATAATATACACGATAAAAAGATGAAACGTATTTTAAGATATTTAGGAGTTTAAAAAAAACAATGGTGGAATATAATGCAAAACCTCATGCAATTATGTAGATGGAAGTGTATATACCA
The DNA here is from genome assembly GCA_025379985.1 of Phyllomedusa bahiana. NCBI lineage: Eukaryota > Metazoa > Chordata > Amphibia > Anura > Hylidae > Phyllomedusa > Phyllomedusa bahiana. Next base: position 285,482 of record JAODAL010000261.1, read on the forward strand.
ACGTGTGTGTATGTGTGTGATGACTCACATACCACAGTAAAGACTGAAATTAAAATGGGTAGAGCATTTTGGATAACTCAAAACATATGCAAAAATATGCAAAGTAGTTGCAGAAAAGCATCCTGGGTATGGGATGTGGTGTGCAGCTTGAGATTCTCTCACCTTAACATAAGAATCACATGTTTGCAGGGCACCTATGACCATTCATTGTTGCTAGTTAACCATCCTTTTCTTGGGGTTGAGCTACTGGTCAATGAATGGTTAATGAGATCAGTACTGCTGACACCACAAACAACACATAAGCATCCCTAGTGTGTATATACTAGAGTGGTGCAATTTTTGGAACCCTTCTTTATGTTTAATAACAGATTATAGTTATGGCTTTCTGATTTATATCAGAGTATGGTATTTATTTATTCTTGTTGGATAATCTTTGCTGTATCAATCTATTGCTTTAATCTCATGTAAGATAAATACATTTGAATTGTTAGAAATATCTGGTATAGTTATGACATATCTGGAATATGAATAGTTGTATACTTTTGTCAGTATTGACTTTCAAACCTGTGCTTCTATTTAACAAATCGATTAAAGACTTTAGGTGTGGCATGCTACCATGATTCTTGTTCTTTACACAGCCACACTGTAAGAACCTGGGCATGCTGCGCATCCCTACTTTAGGTTCAAAAGGCGTCATTTCGGATGCATTTCGCAATGTATTTGCGCTCTAATACGGGCGAGATGCGCGCCGAAATTAAGGTAATCCATAATTCTCATAGAGAACTATGGATTACGCCTCCCCGCTCGTACAATATGATCGCCGCAGTACATCGTGTGAACATACCCTAATACGTGATTGGCCTGATCTGACATAGACATATAAGCTAAAAGTTGATAGGTTACTTTATAAATAATTGACAAAAATACTCCAACTTCTGATTTTTTTTTCAGCAGGGTCTATGACCCTTGACTTAAAAAGAAGGCTATTATTACATGATCTAAGTCTCAGTCACACCTGCTTATGATATCCGCATTTTATATTCATCGGGAAGTAGACATTTTTCTGTGTTTAAAATTCCCTCAGATATATGAAGAGCAGCACTATGTGACCACTGCTTTTTTCCTGCATCCTTTTTTTGAATTTGTAGCAATTTACCTTAGCTTTATGGCCGTGTGTGAAGAGAATCTTATAAAATCCCATTCACATGGGAAAATTGACCAGTTTTCAAGATATGTTGTTTTTGTTTTGTTTTTAAATCAAAAAAACAGTTTGCCCCATCAGTGAGTTTTTCCTTTTCTATTTCTTTTCTTTGAACTTTAGGGTCACATTTACCTGTATCTTTCAGGCCACTATTTGTGTATTTTGAATGGGGGATTAAATGCAATATTTATTTGTTAGTTAAAACTCTATAGTGAAATATGACAATGTTTACATACACAGTATATTTGCTGTGTTTTTGTGTTAGGTTTGTAGCTTTTTAGGACATATTTCTACATGGTTTTCAAAACTGCAACAACTCACAGTTTCTCTATATGGTGAATATTTCTGGGAACCAGACAAATATATAGTGACACATATCAATGTATATGCTTAAAAACATTATAAAGATTTGTTTTTGCCCAACTTTGAAAAGGTTTCTTTCCAGGCTGCATGCAAAGAAATGTTAAAGCCTGGCAGTCAGTCCCTATTGTTCTCTAATTTTCACACCACACCCAACACAAATTTACATGCCTACAGAATTTACACTTCCAATCATTTACATATTAAAAAGACGGACAATAGTAAGTGCTCCTGCTTATAGGCATCTGTAATGGCTTGGTAAAACATTTGCGAAATGATAATGAAATGTTGCAAACAAAATAATTTTTTTTACAATATGGGCTCAGCCAAATTTTTTTGCATATAGGTCCTGCCCTAAATCCTATAATCCTATCAATATATGTAAAAGCGAGTACATATAAATGGTGCACACCTGAAATGGCAGAAAATATGGAAGATTTTACTGGATCACATAAATACTTATTTAAAAACTGACAAAGGATGCTTTCACATAGCGCAGTTTTGGCTGCTTTCCAATTAAACTGCCTTTATTACCAAGTTTCAAGCAAGTAATCAATTACTGTGTGTGAAGTCTTGTGGATTACAAACACACTAATTGATTATTCACTTTCCAAACAGTTTAGATAAGTGAAAGAAGCTTCCTGGTCATAAAGGCAGCTTAATTGGAGCGCAGCTAAAACTGCACGAAAACTGCGCTGTGTGAAAGCACCCAAAGGCTACACATGTCACGTCAAAGACTCTCCAGAAATTACTAAAGGACATTAGTAAACAGCACAAGTGTAAAACACACTATATATAGACCCCAAAAAACCTGAAAAACAAATATAGTCAAATGTGAAGAAAAGAAAAATAATGTATATATGTTATAAACAAAATATATAAATAACGGCACCCCAAAAAAGATAACGCGCTAAGAAACATATATGTCCAAAAAGAGAGAAAATATAAATGTCTTATATCAAATAAATTGTTATATCAAATAAAGAAGGAAATAAATAAATGCTATTGGGGTAGAGACCATGTGCTGTAAACACGCGTATCACCAATCTGCATGGCTTCCTCCCCTGTTTTATATTTGTAGTGCTGTTTACTAATTCCCTCTGGTTATTTCTGGGGGTGTATTTGTCTGGATGTGTGTCGCCTTCATCGTCTTTTTTAATTGTTTTGTAAAATGTACTTGTGATCCCATAAAGTCTTTTGCATTTTCTGATATTTCAGGTGTGCCCCATTCATATGTACATTTGCTTTCATTTTGGTTTAGTCTTTTGAGTACATGGACAGAAGCCTGTTTTAATACTTGGCGGTACCCATCTTTTTTCTCTTTTTGTATCTGCCCCAGATTCTGACTATGCCCTGCTATACTCTGGACAACCCCATAAAGGTATGTTCTAACCGAAATATCTAATTTGTAATCCTCAAAATAAATCCAAGGCAATACCTTGGATTTCTGGATTCCTGCCAAGGATTTTACTCTATAAAGGTGGTATTTGCTTCTGATTTGGTCCCTTGTTGGCTCTATTTTAATGTGGCTAACCTGTGTCATGCTTGTTGGAGTGAAATCTGATGAGGATCCACTCAAAAGAATGAATATGTCATTCATTTTTTACAGACCCTTGAAATTGTCTGGTGTAGAAAATCCACGCTGTAGCTAAGTCTGTGAATTACAGCATGGACTGGACATTGGATTACATAAGGATTTGAATGTGGAATCCATTATGTGAACTTACCCTAAGGCCCGGTTCACACGGCTTATTCAAGCCGTAATTGCGGGACGGATCCCATCCGCAATACGACTTGAATAAGGGGAGGGGCCGGGGGTGGGCGGGGGCGCTGGCCGTCGGCCCCATAGAATTTCATTATCGACGGCGCGTATTCCGCTGGGATCATGAACATGTCACTTTCTCCCCGCCCGGCGGATTCGCCGAGCTAGGAGGAGAGACAGAATCCATAGTTCTCTATGAGAACTGTGGATTACCGTAATGGCTGGCACGGATTGCAGCGCAGTACGGCGCGCAATACGGCTGCAATCTGTCCCTGAAATAAGCCGTGTGAACGGCCGTTAAAGGTGCTTTCACACCGTGTGTTTTTTATGCGTTTTTTAATGTGTTTTTTGTGCAGAAATGTATAGCATCTGCATAAAAAGGAGTCAAAAAACGCACCAAAATGCAACGTGTAAAAGCCCCCCAAACGCGCATTCACACACTGCGTTTGTGATGCGATTTCTCAATGCGTTTTTTAGTGCAGGAAAGCACAGCACTTAGTTCTGTACATTGCTGCACAAAAATCGCGGCAAAAATCGCGGTAAATTCACGCTAAAATTGCGGTAATTACCGCGCTTTTTGTGCAGCAATGTAAACCCTTAGGGTGATTTTACACGGTGCATTTTGGTGCGTTGTTTGACTCCTTTTTATGCAGGTGTTATACATTTCTGCACAAAAAACACATAAACGCACCAAAAATGCAACGTGTGAAAGCACCTTTAGGGTAAGTTCACACGGCGTGTTGGATCCATTTCTTAATCTGTTTTGGATCTGATTCACCTATGGTTTTTATATTGCTTGTTATCTGACCGTACAAATTTGCAGGTCAAACACTGCTAAAGCCATGCAGCCGTTAACAATCAATTTTAAAATCAATGTAAATGGGCGTGTAGTTTTGCTGGTGTTGACATGCAAATTTTTGTGGCCGTTTATTCATTTACTGACATTTGCTGTACATTTATGACAAAGTGTGCGCCATAGAAGAAAAAATACCCAAAGCTTTAATTATGTTTTTGGGGGATTTTGAGTCCCCAAAAACGGGAATAAAAAGTGACCAAACACCCCCATGAATCCCAAAATGGTGCCAATAAAAACCACACTTAAATCGCCAAAAATGAGTCCTCACTGAAATCCATGGATAGAAAAATAAAAAGGTTATCAGTCACAAAAGGCGCAGCAACGCAAACTGAAACTGCACTAAAACATTACAAAGCTCAAAACATTTGGTATCATTGGAATCATACCAATCTGCACATTAAGGGTGTGTCACACGGTGTGTTTACATACGCTTTTCAATAAGTGTTTGGATTCATCTGTCGGACACCAAATGGACCCAAACACATATTGAATAGATAGCAATGTGATTTTACATTGCATTTTATTAGAAACACGGATCGGCGTTCACACAAGTGATCACCTATCTGTGTCTCACTGCATCTTTCAGATCCATTCAAAGAATTGTCATGTGAATTCTTGGTCCGAAAGATGCAGCAGAAGCCCTATAATAAACTATAGGGTGCGATCCTGCTGCATCCAACACGCATCCAAACACACAGCTGCATGTTGGATACGTGTTGGATCTGTTTTAGATCCGACCGCTGCGGCGGTTTTGGATCTGATTTTCGGATCCAACAACGCCCTGTGAACATCCCCTTATTCTCTAGTTGCAGATATTAAGTCTAAAAGACTAAGGGGCCGTTTACACGGCAAGTGACAAATACTGGCACTTGCACTGTTTTGCGGCCGTCCTCACGGCCGCGGGGGGAAATGCCCTCCCCCTTCACAGTGAGATGCACATATTCCATCCGGAAATCGGACGGAAGAATGTGCATGCTCAATTTTTTTTGGGCGGCCCGCGGGTGGAAAACCCATGCAGTGGTGACTTCTGCACGGGTTTTCCATAGAGCCCCGTTCTGCTCATTTTCGGACGATTTTTCAGGCAGTCTGCAAAACCGCAAACCGCCTGAAAAACCGTTTGAAAACCCGTGCTGTGGGGACTTGCCCTAATATTCTCTGTATTTACTTTCTATCTGCCATTGTGATTACAGGAATACAGAAGTTCTGTTCAATCACTTATAGAGTAAATTGCAGTAAAAGTCTTCTTATGGAAGCAAATAATTTAACTATTAAAGGGGTTGTCTCGGTGCAAAGAATAGCTTTCAAATTGTAGGGAACACAAAATAAAGACATTTTCCAAATACATTGCTTTGTTCCTCTGGAGATACAAGTGAATTTATGACCTCCCTGGCTATTTCAGTTCCCTCAGTAACAGACCTGTAAACAATTCTCCCCTGCTGTTTGTTCAATGAGATAACAGTGAGTGACATCATCACACAGGTCACCTCAGTGTCCATGCTGCTGAGCAGTAAAAAGCTTGATTTATGTAAAATAAACAGAACTGTAATTAGGGCTTTTGTTTTGGGGATCAGATAAAGCCTTCTGAGAGCAGTTTGAAAAGCTTCTTAGCTAATCTGATCTAATTAGCAACTGAAAGCAAGGAGCATGGAGCTGTATGCAAATGAGTCAGTCTGAACCAGGAAGTGACAGAGTATTTCATTCATGCATTCTGTGAAACTCTGTAGGGAGACAACTCCTTTAATGATAATATGTAAAATGTAGATAGTAAAAAAAATTAAACATTTTATGGCATTTGGAGAGCTAGGGATAAGAATTAAACTGGTGAAATTTAATACAAGACTACACACAACAATGTTGATGAGTATATATATCTATATCTATATCTATAGATATAGATATAATCTATATATATTCTATATATAGATATATGTATATACATATATATATATATATATATGTGTGTGTGCTGTAAATGATAACATAAAATATGTACAGTAAGAAGATTAAGCATATTTTATTGCATTTTGAGAACTAGAGATAAAAAAGTTACAGTTGTGAAATATAATACAAGACTTCACACAGTAATGTCAATGAGTATATATACATGTGTGCTGTAAATAATGACATGTATAATATATAGGGTAAAAAGCTGAAGCATATTTTAAGGCGTTTCAGAGATTAAAAAAGCAATGGTGGAATATAATGCAAAACCTCACACAACTATGTATACAGATGGGAGTATATATACCAGCGTGCATGTATGTGTGTGATGACTCACATACAACAGCTGGAATGAAAAATTATGCTGTGTTATCATGGCCAAAATCCTTTAAAAGGGAGCACTTTGGATAACTCAAAACATATGTAGAAATATGCAAATTATTTGCAGAAGAGAATCCTGGGTATGGGATATGGTGTGCAGCTTGAGATTCTCTCACCTTAACATAAGAATCACATGTTTACAGGGCACCTCTGAGCATTGTTTGTTGCTAGTTAACCATCCTTTTCTTGGGGTTGAGCTACTGGTCAATGAATGGTTAATGAGATCAGTACTGCTAACACCACAAACAACACATAAGCATCCCTAGTATCTCTGTACTAGAGTGGTGCAATTTTTGGAACCCTATTCATCATGTTTTAATAACAGAATTATTCATATGACTTAATGCTCTGTTTTATAGAATAAGAAGTACAGTTATTTTTATTTAATAATGTATAGTTTGGATACATTTTTGCTGCAGCAGAAATATATTCTATAGTTTTAAACGGAGTGCTTGCTGCGTGAAACGGATAAAGAGTTCACATGATAATTCTTTGAACGGATCCGAAAGGCACATGTAAAACAGTAAAATGTTTGAGTTTGAGTCGAACTTCGAACAGTAGTGGTGTTTGGTTCCAGGTTCGATTCAAACTCAAACCCCATTAAAGTCAATGGGAAAAGATATTCTGGTTAATTTTTATACCTATACAGGTGAGGAGAAGCTGTATCATCCATAACAGTAAACTGGATATGTGGAATAACTTAGTGAAGAAAATTTGGCTCTAAAAGTGACAGAAAAAATTGAGAGGCTAAAGTACTTCATTCCTTTCAATGGCGAACTGAAAAGATGAGGACAGCTTGCAAGCAGGGGCATAGCTATAGGAGGTGCAGCAGTAGCAGCTGCTATGGATCCCTGCATCCTGAGAGGCCCCAAGATTAGGCAGCAGTATTAATCTAAATAGCAGCTTTTCCTGTTGAAAATCGCTAATAAACAAATCTTGTGCCTGCATGCAAGCAAGTAGACAGAGAGCAGTCTGTACAGTACAGAGAGTGAGCTGAAAATGGCATTCAGAACATAATACAGTGAAATATATATACCATTGTCATGTGATTTAAGCAGCCATTGAAAGTCCTGAAGTTTTTGACACTTCTCTGTGCTCTGCACTGATTGGATGGCTGCCAAAAGTGCAGAAAGGCACTGAAAACTATTAAAATGGCACGTTGAATTCTATGGCGAACTCGAACATTAACTAAAACCAACAGTAAGATGTTCGCTTTCAGTTCGAGAAAATCGAGATGTTCGACTCGAACCTAACTTTTCTCGATCAACACTATTGGTGATCACTCGTCTGAACGCCGATGCATGTTTTACATTGAAAGCAATGTAAATCACACTGCACATTGTTAATATGCATGTTTGGGTCCATTTAGGGTCCGAAATGTGGATCCCAACACGCATCTAAAAACGTATCCCAACACGGAGTCAACACTCCTAAGGTTATGTTAAAACAACACTTTTTTGATGCTTATTTTGGGGCGTATTTCTGTTCTATTACACCTCTCATTGACTGCCATGTAAAACTTTGAATTTTTTTGGGTCCGTATTCTCCACACCAGCAAGGAATTGACATTTAAATTCTTTGAGGCATTTTTGCAAAGTACTCAAGTATAGGAGACAGAAATTTGCCTGGGCTTTCCTTGTCATTTCCTCGTTGAAATGCAGCACTGTGAATGTCCCTTATGGGTATGTTCACACTGCATAATTGTGGAGCATGTTTGGCTGCAATACGGCTGAAATATGCTGCAATTATGGTAATTCATAGCTCTCATTGAGAGCTATGAATACCTGACATTTTCCCCGACGTATAATATGCGGGGGGACAACTGACAATGAAAGTGAAAATCAGTGGCCAGCGATTACGTCTAAAAAACTCGGCGTATTGCAGCACGTACTATACAGGCCACAATATGCCATGTGAACATACCCTAAGAGTAGCTCTTAATTGCTCTGTCCCATAATAATGCCTTCACGAGTGTAGTACTAGCAAGAGTACTGCACTAATAGTGCTATCTAGTAATTTAGAACTTCTTGGTTCTATACCAGGTAGTCGCATGTGTCTGTAAAGATCAGAAATAGAGGCTGCAGACCTTTAGGGCTACATATATTAAACCCGGTTCCTTTTTTCCCCGTGTAAAATGCGTCTGAATATAAAAAAATGGTGAATGTGCGCTTATATGTGACGCAGGTTTTTTCATTTGTTTCATATGTTTTTGATTTACATATATTTTAATAAAACATATACTGTAAGGTATACGTTTTTTTCAACTTGAAAAAGTGAAGCTCCTTGCATCTTCCATCTGTTAAAATTAAACACATTTTTGGCGGAAAGTGTAAAAACGGACACTGACAATGTACATTGTACATCCGTCCACCTACATGAGTCAATGCACACGTTAACGCATACGTTTTTCCTTGCGTCAGAACGGATCAGTGGGCACTTAGCATTAGATGGCTGGTAGATTGGATTTAAGTATGGATTAGCCATGGCTGACTAGAGGAGAATGATGCAGTCAACAGAGATATTGGTACAATAAATGTAAAAGGACTATAAGGCTGAGTGTACACTGTGATTTTTTTGAACGGATGATGGGTCCGTTATAACATGTTAATTTGTTAATTTGTATAACATGTTAACATGTTAATGTTATTAACATGTTAATTGACTCATGTAGGTGGACGATGTGCAACACGTATTCAAGTAGTGTCCGTTATCACACTTTCTGTCAAATATGCATTTAATTTTAACAGATGGAAGATGCAGGGCGCTTCGCTTTTTCAAGTTTATAAAGACATATACGTTACAGTAAACATTTTTTTACAATTTATGTCAATGGAAAACGGATCCTAGTGTTTGTGCCCATGTTGCAAACGTATAAGTAAATATACGTCATAAAAATATAAACAAAGCTAGCTGTGCAGGGAAAAACAGGTGACAGCCAATAGAAAAGCTAGTAATAGAAGAGAAAAAAAAATGGATGTCAAACATCTGCCCAAAACAGTGCCGTTTGGCATCTGTTTAACATATACGTCATAATGTACACATTTTGATATATGGTCAAATGTTTTGTGCCTTCTGCATAAAAAGGCGTCAAAAAACGCACCAAAAATGCACCGTGTAAAAGCACCCAAAGGCCGTGTTCACACGGCTTAATATGGGCCGTATTTCGGTCCGTAGTTACGCGCTGAAGTGCGCAAACTACGGGCTGAAAACGGCTCATTCATTACGGTAATCCACAGTTCTCATAGAGGACTATGGATTATGTCTCCTCTCCCTGCTCGGCGAATCCGCCGGTTGGGGAGATAATTGACATGTCACTTTCTAGCGGCGTATACGCGCTGCTAGTAATGAATGTCTATGGGCCGGCGAAGTGCTGGCCCCCCGCTCCTTCCCCCGGCCACACGGCGTAATTGCGGGACATAATTACGTCCCGCAATTACGCCGTGTGGCCGGGGACGGGGCGGGAGAGGGAGCGGGGGGCTGGCACTTCGCCGGCCCATAGACAATCACTGCTAGCGCCGCGTATACGCCGCTAGAAAGTGACATGTTAATTATCGCCGGGCGGGGAGAGGAGACGTAATCCATAGTTCTCTATGAGGTGTGGATTAGCGTAATGAATGGGCCGTTTTCAGCCCGTACTTTGCGCACTTCGGTGCATAATTACGGACCGAAATACGGCCCATTTTAAGCCGTGTGAACATGGCCTTTGGGTAAGATCACACGGCGTGTTGGATCCATTTCTTAATCTGTTTTGGATCTGAAGCCTGTTGTGTGATTTACCTATGGTTTTTATGTTGCTTGTTATCTGACCGTACAAATTTTTAGGTCAACTCTGCTAAAGCCATGCAGCCATTAACAATCAATGTTAAAATCAATGTAAATGGGTGTGTGGTTTTGCTGGTGTTGACATGCAAATTTTTGTGGCCGTTTATTCGCTTACTGATAATTGCTGTATATTTATGACAAAGTGTTCACCGTAGAAGAAAAAATACCCAACACTTTAATTAAGTTTTTGGGGATTCTGAGTCCCCCAAAAACAGGAATAAACAGTGACCAAAAACTCCCATGAATCCCAAAATGGTGCCAATAAAAACCACACTTAAATCGGCAAAAATGAGCCCTCACTGAAATCCATGGATAGAAAAATAAAAAGGTTATCAGTCACAAAAGGCGCAGCAACGCACACTGAAACAACACTAAAACATTACAAAACATTTGGTATCATTGGCATCATACCAATCTGCACATTAAGGCTATGTTCACACGTCTTAACTGCGGGACGTAATTACGCCGTGTGGCCGGGGGCGAGCGGTAGCGGGGTGCCGGCACCTCGCCGGCCCATAGACTTGCATTACCAGCGGCGCGTATACGTCGCTAGTAATTCACATGTCACTTATCTCCCCCCGTGGCGGATTCGCCGAGCAGGGAGAGGAGACGTAATCCATAGTTCTCTATGAGAACTGTGGATTACCGTAATGACTGGGCCGTTTTCAGCCCGTAATTTGCGCACTCCGACGCGTAATTACGGACTGAAATACGGCCCATTTTAAGCCGCGTGAACATGGCCTAAGGGTATGTCACACGGTGTGTTTACATACGCTTTTCAATACGTGTTTGGATCCATCTGTCGGACCCCAAATGGACCCAAACACGTATCGAATAGATAGCAATGTGATTTTACATTGCATGTTATTAGAAACACGCATCGGCGTTCACATAAGTGATCACCTATCTGTGTCTCACTGCGTCTTTCGGATACCTCCTTCGGATCCATTCAAAGAATTGACATGTCAATTCTTGGTCCAAAAGTGGCAGCAGGAGCCCTATAATAAACTAAAGGGTGCGATCCTGCTGCATCCAACACGCATCCAAACACACAGCTGCATGTTGGATATGTGGTGGATCTGTTTTAGATCCGATTGCTGCAGTGTTTTTGGATCTGATTTTCGGATCCAACACGGATCCAAAATTGGATCCAAAAATGCCATGTGAACAGCCCCTTATTCTCTGGGTGCAGATATTAAGTCTAAAAGACTAAAATTCTCTGTATTTACTTTCTATCTGCCATTGTGATTACAGGTACACAGAAGTTCTGTTCAATCACTTATAGAGTAAATTGCAGTAAAAGTCTTCTTATGGAACCAAAAAATAATATGTAACATATAGATAGTAAAAAAATTAAACACTTTATGGCATTTGGAGAGCTAGGGATAAAAATTAAACTGGTGAAATGTAATACAAGACTCTACACAACGATGTTGATGAGTATACATATAGGTGTGTGTGCAGTAAATGATAACATAAAATATGTACACTAAAAAGATTGAGCATATTTTATGGTATTTTGAGAACTAGAGATAAAAAAGTTACAGTGGCGAAATATAATACAAGACTTCACACAGTAATGTCAATGAGTATATATACATGTGTGCTGTAAATAATGACATGTATAATATATACGGTAAAAAGCTGAAACATATTTTAAGGTGTTTCAGAGATTAAAAAAGCAATGGTGGAATATAATGCAAAACCTCACACAACTATGTATACAGATGGGAGTATATATACCAGCGTGCATGTATGTGTGTGATGACTCACACATAACAGTAAAGACTGAAATGAAAAATTATGCTGTATCAAGTCCAAAATCCTTTAAAAGGGAGCACTTTGGATAACTCAAAACATATGCAGAAATATGCAAATTAGTTGCAGAAAAGCATCCTGGGTATGGGATGTGGTGTGCAGCTTGAGTTTCTCTCACCTTAACATAAGAATCACATGTTTACAGGGCACCTGTGACCATTCTTTGTTGTGAGTTAACCATCCTTTTCTTGGGGTTGAGCTACTGGTCAATGAATGGTTAATGAGAGCAGTACTGCTAACACCACAAACAACACATAAGCATCCCTAGTATCTCTGTACTAGAGTGGTGCAATTTTTGAAACCCTATTCATCATGTTTTAATAACAGATTTAGTCCTGTGACTTAATTTGTGGGGTTTTTTTAGAATAGGAAGTTTAGTTGTTTTAATTTAATAATGTGTAGATTGGATGCATTTTTGCTGCAAAGTGTATGCTGTGTGAATGGAAACAATTCAAGTAATTCTTTGAATGGAACTGAAAAAACAGAAAACACCATTTTTTGGTCAGAGATGAGCAAACAGTAAAAGTTTAGGTCCAATTCAACAGAGTGGTGTTTGGTTGGGGGTTTGATTCAAACTCGAAACAAAGCAATGGGGATTTTTGTGTTTAAATTTTTAACCACACAGGGAAAGAGAAGCTTAATTACCACCATAACATAAACTGGAAAAACAGAAAAATAAAAATACAGAGTCAAACACACTTTTAAAGCAACGTTTTTTCCTTTCGTCAAGTGGGCAATCACCTTTCATGGGCACTAAGCTAAGGCCCCGTTCACACGGCTTATTTTTCCGACAAAAGCGCCCTATTCCGCGCCGGTTTAGTTGTTTTAATTTAATAATATGTAGATTGGATGCATTTTTGCTGCAGAGCGTATGCTGTGTGAAATGGATCAACAATTCATATGATAATTCTTTGACTGGATCTGAACGCTGATGGAAAACACGCTCTGCGTGGTCGAGATGAACAAACAGAAAAGTTGATCGAACTTCGAACATATGGTGTTTGGTTTGGGGTTCGATTCAAACTCGAAACAAAGTCAATGGGAGATGTTTGTGTTAATTTTTATACCTACACAGGTGAAGAGAAGCTGTAATTACCCCATAACGAACGGAACACAGAAAATAGAAAATACATGAGTCAATGCACACGTTAACGCATACGTTTTTCTTTGCGTCAGAATGGATCAATCACCCCGCAGTGGGCACTAAGCCTTATATGACTGGTAGCTTGGATTTAAGTATGGATGAACAATGGCTGACTTGAGGAGAATTATGCAGTCAGAGATATTCGTACAATGAATGACAAAGCATTCATTGTACAGTATACATTTTTTACAATGTATGTCAATGGAAAACGGATCCCAGTGTTTGTGCCCATGTTGCAAATGTATACCTTTGTATACGTCATAAAAATATAAACAAAGCTAGCCAATCAAATTGCAGGAAAAAACAGGTGAAAGACAATAGAAAAGCTAGTAAAAAAAGAGAAAAAACACGGATTTCAAATGTCTGCTCAAAACAGTGACATTTGGCATACGTTTAATATATGCGTCATAATGTACACATTTTGATATATGGTCAAACTCAGTGTGCACACAACCACTAACGAGTATTAAAGGGTTATTCCCATCTCCAAACTTTTGGGTTAGGAGACAGGAATGAAGCAGCCACAATATTTTATGTGTTTTTGTGGCATTTTTCACAATACAAATCATATGATTCAAAGAAGAACTATTAAACTTCTCAATCATTTTTCATGTGAAAAAAAACAGAATAAAAATGCAACTAAAAAATACAATCCTTGTAAAAGCAAAAAAAACTGAGTAAAAATACTTTTTTCAGCCAAATAATACCATGAGAAAAGTATGTGTAAAGGAAGCTTTGAGCTTGCATTATAGCTAATCGACAGGACAGGCCACATAGCTGTTGTAATGTGGCCAGAACTCCACAGGTATGCATGTCAGTACAGCTTTAAAGTTGACTTCAGCTACAAACAACTGTTTTGCTACCAAACCTCATGGCCATTAACAATTAAAATATTTGCAACTAGCACAATTTGAAAATATACATGTAAGACTGCACATTTCTGGTTTCCATTTAATGTACTCACCAAGTCATATAGGTTAAACGGATGTCTCTGATGGATGCTTACTAGTGGCATCCATCATCCATAGAGTCCCATTGCAAAAGAAGTATATGTGTAATGCATACATTTTTAAAGTAGTGCCTTTGTATAGAAAAGTGCAGGCTTCTGTACTATTAAGGGCCGTTCACATGGCTTATTGGAGGGACGGATTGCAGCCGTATTGTGCGCCGTACTGCGCTGCAATACGGCTGGAATCCGTCCCAGCCATTACGGTAATCCACAGTTCTCATAAGAACTATGGATTCCGTCTCTCCTACCCGCTCGGCGAATCCGTGGGCGGGAGAAAGTGACATGTCATATCCGGCTCGGCGGGATAATGAAAGTCTATGGGGCCGGCGGGCACCCCCCGCCCCTTATTCAAGCCGTAATTGCGGGCGAAATCCGTCCCGCAATTACGGCTTGAATAAGCCGTGTGAACTGGCCCTAATACACACTTTTTTTTGCAGTATGCAGACATATAGTGGCCAAGCGGAGGCCAAAAGAGCATGCTTTTGACTTCTGTTGAGCCATTTAATCCAATGAGTTTGTTTAGCTTATACATCAAGAGTTTTCCTGGTGTACCCACTAAACATACAGCACCTGTGTGTCTAGTCTTGGGCTGGATTCACATGCTGCATAACTCAACTGCATCAAACGCATGCAGAAAGCACATGCATTTAATAAATGTGTAAGCAACGCAGCATTTTTTCCAAAAGGCTTGCATTTTTTTAATTAGAGTGCTTTTACATGGTTTTGTGGTGTTTCTGGTGTAGTTCTGATTTCTATACTTGCAGTACTGTACAGCAATTAAACTGACTTTATTACCAGCAAGCATCCCAAAATGCAAAAAAAAGCATCCAAAATGCCCACAATTCATTTTCATTGATTCCTATGTAAAACAG
The DNA here is from genome assembly GCA_025379985.1 of Phyllomedusa bahiana. Lineage (NCBI taxonomy): Eukaryota > Metazoa > Chordata > Amphibia > Anura > Hylidae > Phyllomedusa > Phyllomedusa bahiana. The sequence continues at coordinate 300,648 of JAODAL010000261.1, forward strand.
CATTGAAGTTCAAACAAGACAAGGTTTTCCCTCTTGTTTGGATACTGTCTTTTGGGTGCAACAAAAGAAGTGTCATGTCAATTCTTGAAACGTTTTCAATGCTGAAAATCCCCATAGGAATCAATGCAGAGCTTCAAAACCTTGATGCGTTTTTGGCTCGTTTTTTTTTTTGCGTGTTTTAGAAAGAAAGCAGTGAAAACCTCGTCAAAACCTCATCTGAAAAGGTGCTTTTAAGGTGTTTTTCATACAAGCTTTTGACGCTGACGTGGATGCAGAAAATAAATAAAAAGAAAAGCTTTCCATAGCTATTAATACTTCTGGTAGCTTGAACAGTATCATGCACAATTTTAATGCCCAGATAGGACGCCACAAAAATACTAAGATATTCACAAAAATATACCAGAAGCCTATGGAGTTAAGCAAATGATTTTATCACCTGTAGCTGCTTCAAGGCTGCATTACTGCTTCAACTTTGGTTGCATTTTTCAACTGCATCAAAAACACATGCAGTAAAAACATGCTTTTTTAATGCAGGTAGTTATGGAATTAACTCTAACTGGGATTTCAGGTGAAATTTAGGTTAGTAAAAAATGTTTCTTTTCCTTTGCTTGCATTTTTGATGCAGCTAAAAAATACAACAAAAACACATGTGAACCCAGCCTTAGAGTATGTTCACACTGCATTTTTGGATCCGCTTTTGGATCCGTGTTGGATCCGAAAAGCACATCCAAAAACGCAGCATCTTTCGGATGCAAAACGTATCCAAACTTGCAGCTGCGTTTGGATGTGTTTTGGCTGCAGCAGGATTGCACCCTATAGTTTATTATAAGGCTCCTGCTGCGTCTTTCAGACCAAGAATTGACATGTCAATTCTTGGAACGGATCTGAAAGACACAGTGAGACACATGAGTGATCGCCGATGCGTGTTTGTAATAAACAGCAATGTAAAATGACATTGCTATTTCTTCGATATGTGTTTAGGTCCGTTTGGGAACTGACAGACGGATCCAAACACGTATCGAAAAGTGTATGTTACACAGAGTCAAAGACACCTTGTGAACATACCCTTAGAGTAGGTGAATGCAGATGAAAGTGATGTACTTGAAAAAAATGAATGAAAGCTTGTCACTCCTTTCATCCAATTGCATGGTCTCTTATTCCACAAGTGAAGCAAGTGCATGAATATTAGGGTATGTTTTGGATCTGTGTTGGATCTGAAAATCGGATCTAAAAACGCTGCAGCGATCGGATCTAAAACAGATCCAACATGTATCCAACACACAGCTGTGTGTTTGGATGCATGTTGGATGCAGCAGGATCGCACCCTATAGTTTATTATAAAGCACCTGCTGCGTCTTTCGGATCAAGAATTGACATGTCAATTCTTGGAACGGATCCGAAAGACGCATCCGAAAGACGCAGTGAGACACGCATTGACGATTACTCATCTGAACGCCGATGCGTGTTTCTAATAAAAAACAATGTAAATCACATTGCTATTTATTAGTGTTTGGGTTCATTTGGGGTCTGACAGATGGATCCAAACACGTATTGAAAAGTGTATGCTACACGGCGTAAACATGCCGTGTAAACCTACCCTTACAAAAACCGCAACTTCTGAAGATCCAAAGTATCACAAAAACTTCAGTTTATTAATCCAACATATTTAGAAACAATGTCCAAACTAGAGCAATGGCAAAGAGAAGAAATAAAAAAAAACAGGCAAGCTGCCACATATGAAAACCAAAAAGAGAGGAGTAAATGGCCTTAAAACATAACTTTTAATATATATGGTTATAAAAAGTACACATCAGTGCAGATACACAAACCTCAATAGCAAAAAAAGTGAAGAAAAACACACTCCACTAAAAGGCACATATGTGGGACAAGGACTAGAGAAAATCCCTATGAAGCCCTAGGAAGGGGACTGTTACACCCTAACCTATATACACAATCAGGAGAATGGCCCCAATAAGGGCGGTCCTGGCAGGAGCCTGACTCTGCAAACACTAACCCTAAATACTATCCTATGGGTCCTATCCCAACATGTTTCGATCCTCCTACAGGGATCGCATCAGGGGATGATTAGGAGCAGGGACCAACAGGTGAACAAAATGCAACAGAAATGATGACTGATGCCACATATGCTTTCGGGCAAATGTCTTTACTCATGGCATATTCTTTAGAGTAGGTGACAGCTGGGATGTATCATTATTTATTTCACAATTAGCCATTAGTCTTTATCAATGATGTAAGCTCAGTGTGCAATAATATCAGTAAGGGTCCAAACAAATTAATAGGCAATATGTACATAGTCTGTATCCCTGGATGGTGGCCCCTCAGAATAATTTCTTCTCAGAGGTAAAACTCCTCAGCCCCAATGCAATATCTCTAACAGGGACTCCACCTATTATGTACCATTTATACTAGATCCACAGAATAGGTGAGAGAGGTCCCACCAATCACTAAAATGGGGCTCCTGAGTCTCCTGTCCTTCTTTACTGTGCTTGTTAGGAAGGGTTTGAACAGAGGCGCGTTGCACATGTGCACTGCAGTTCCATTTAAAGTCTATGAGATTCACAAAGATATTAAAGTACAGAGCCCAGCTCTATAGTTGAGAGTCCCATAGACAATGAATAGAGCAACAGAGCACATGTTCAAACACTGCTGTTTGAGTTACCAGTTGGGTCCCAATGGTAGGACTCCTAGTAATCAGACATTTATTATCTATCCACAGAATAGATGATACACATCTATCATGGCAAACCACCTTTAAAGGGGTTGTACCATGAAAGACACTTATCACCTGCTGGGAGTCCTGCTGATGGGACCCCCACTGATCACTAAAATGGGGCCCCGACATCATTTTCTTCTTTGCTGTACTCGTACAGAGAGGAAGGGTTAGAATGAAGCAGTAGTCTAACATGCATACTACTGCTCCACTCAAAGTCTATGGAAACAGCGGAGTCTGGCTGGAGGACTAGGGGGTACTATTGAGCTCTGGCAGCGAGGTATGGGAGAGTTAGGTATGGGTTAATTTTCCATTTTAGCAAGTGTGAGGTGATCGGGAGGTTTTTAAAACCGGTGGAAAGCCCCTATAAGGCTATTCACATCCAAACAGAGATCATATGGAGAATTTATAAGCAAAAATGCAATCTTAGTTGCTATGTTGTAAGCAGCTATAACATAATGGTTGGGACTTCAAAGTTGTCTGATAGTTTTCTACCAAGAAAAAATTGGGAACAACATTAATTTTATGCTTTACATCTACACCAAATATACTGGGAAGAAACCAAAGCAGTGCATTTACAGTCTCTATAACACAGTATAATCGCAAAATACACAGTAAAAAATGCACATCAATAAAACCACATAAAAGGGATATTTGAAAGGTTAAAGATGTATACTGTTCTAATTAGTAAAACTTTAGGATATAACACTTCAGTCCGGAGTATGTATAATAGATATCCTGTGTATGACTTATGTATGGAAGTATCTGCAATTTAATGTTATGCATTTTTTATTATTTAACTGCTCGCTTTATTGTTTTCTTAACTTTAAACATATTCTGCAGTTAAAACCATTATACAGGCTCTAAACTACTTTTAATGAGGCCATTATATCATCATTTTATTGTAATTAAAATGGAACAGGATGCAAGAGAGGAAACAAGCTAAGATTTCATTAATTCACACCATGAACACTACTTCAGCTTTGCTTGCACTATATCCTCCCATCAGTTTTACTCATGGAAAATAAAGAAAAACAAGCAACGTATGTGCTTCCTGCTGGCATAACGCAGAACTCCAGAGGTGCCAGAGATGTACTGCAGTGCTCTGTATAATACTGGAACAAAGTCATGCATCTTAGTACTTACTTATGTCTTCTTCATGGAATGTGTGCACCAGAACTTTCCCTGTAGAACAATAACAGAAATTACAGCAGGCCAAACTAATCAACGTAAAGCAGTTTAAATTAATTAAACACTGATACAGTCCTTTACTTGGATTTGGTGCCTATGACATCAGTGGTGAAAAGCACAGGCCTATCAGGCTAGTTCCTGTGTCCTAAAATATGGTAAATGCTTTACTGTGCTTAAAAGGGTTATTTATGGCTATAACATCGATAGTCATTGCAGAGCCTTTATTGTCCTGATCAAGGTTCCTAGAATTTGGTCCACCATGCATCAAACATTGAAGGTCTATCCTAGAAGCTCCTAAAAGGGGTTGTCCACTTCCATTTTTTTTTATTATTTGTAGTATACAAGTTCTCATTTAAAATAAAAAAAACTAAACTTACCTCTCCTCTCCGCACCGTCCTTACTCTCCCCCGCCGCTCTTCCGTTTACTTCTTGCTTCTTCTGATCAGGGATGTCACCACTACAGCCGCTGATTGGTTGTAGCGGTCACAGGCTACTGCAGGACTTCACCATTCAGCTCTCTTCCTATTCTCTCTTCCGAATGGGTTCAGGTCTCAAAACTCTTGCTGCCCATGGGTCCAACCATAAATGGAGATAATTTGACAAGAGAGAGCACTCTAGAGGATAATTAAATGTTTGTTATACTTTATTATGATAAGTTCCAAGTCCACCCATTATATGCACCAATCTGAAACATAGCAAATAAAAAATCCACCCTTGAACATAGTGAATCAGAGCGCAGCAAAGTTTCCTAGCCCCAGCACTGCACCATGTAGTTTATTACCACCCTCAGCACCTGCCACTTCTACCCTTCTTGCCTCCACAACCAGCATTGAATGTTTTGTGAAGGGCTTTACCCTTTGAACTTTGAAACATTGCTATGTCCCGATTCACTGTGTTGAAGAATGACTTTTCTATGACTCATTGAGCCACATGTATGAAAACTGTCTAGGCCTAATATTCACTTTGTTGTCCATAGCAACCAATCAGATAGCTCCTCTCATTTCATATAGTGCTCTGGAATAATGAGAGGGGCGCTCTGATTGGTTAATATGGGCAACAAAGTGAAATTTAGACCTAGACAGTTTTCATACATGTGGCCCATTATGTTCAAGATTAGTACACGGTGGATCAGTGGTAGCACTGATGTCTGCCTGCACTGGGGTTCTAGGTTAAAATCCCTTCAAGGGTAACATCTGCATGGAGTTTGTATGTTCTTCACATGTTTGTGTGGGTTTCCTCCAGGTTCTCAGGTTTCCCCTCAAACTCCCAAAAAAACATACTGTTAGGTTAATCTGGAATTGAAATTGTGAGTTCCATTGTGAACAGGGACAATGTATATAATTATTATTATTATTATCATTTATTTTGGAGCGCCCTTGATTCCAGGGCGCTGTACATTTCAGGCGGGTACATACATAACATTGGTCAAACAATTACAAAGTGACAATAAGTGACTAACAACTGGTCCAGAGGGAGAGAGGTCCCTGCCCGTGAGGGCTTACAATCTACAGGGAATTGGTGAATAGACAGAAGGTGAGGGGCAGACATGTTTGTGGGACGGAGCAGTGCAACCCGGTTAATGTTGGTTATAGGCGATCCTATAGATGTAGGTGTAGATGTAGGTTTTCAGGTTACGTTTGAAGCTGGTGAGAGAGGGGGAGAGTCTGAGGTGTTGGGGCAGTGAGTTCTAAAGTGTGGGGGAAGCACGAGAGAAGTCTTGGAGACGGTTATGTGAGGAGGTGATAACAGGAGAGTGGAGGAGAAGGTCCTGTGAGGAGCGGAGGTTGCGTGAGGAGAGGTATTTAGAGATTAAGGCAGAGATATATGAAGGGGAGAGGTTATGGAGAGATTTGTAGGTCAAAGTTGCTAGCTGGGCTATGGGTAACCAGTGAAGGGATCGGCAGAGGGTAGAGGCAGGTAAGTAGCGAGGAGAGAGGTGAATCAGACGGGCGGCTGAGTTAAGGATGGTTGGGAGGGGCGCGAGGGTGCTAGCTGGGAGGCCACTGAGAAGGATGTTGCAGTAGTCTAGGCGTGAGATGACGAGGGCGTGGACAAGCATTTTTGTGCTTTCAGAGTTAAGAAATGACAATCTCTGTACACCTCTGTGGTATATAACGGCACTATATAAATGAATAAAATAAATAATATGATGGGTGGACTCAGAATTTATGTCATAAAGTTTAACAAGTATGAAAGTAACCTGTAGAGTAGTGTCTCTTATCAAATTATCTCCATTTGTTTGAACCAAAGACACAATGCAACTTCAATGTTGCCCTACTGGGAATAAGATTACAAGTAACCTTGCAGCTGTCACAAATATTAGACTGTGACTGTAGCAAGTTGGATGTGACCATGTTCACATGGAGGACGCATTTGTGCTAATTCTGCCTTTTACCATTACACACAACGACAAGTTTACTGGGGAACTAGGGCTTGTGTAAGAAATCCAATTTAAGATAAACTGGTTGCATTTCACCGACCAATGCACAGTGCAAATCGAGATTCATATAAAGTAGATCATCTTCTAACCACTCCTCACTTCTCTTCACTCTTCTTATAAGTTGGCAATGGCGTATGTTATGGGACATAAATTCTGTGCTGAGTAGCTGAGATTTACAGAAAGAACAGAATGTCTTGCTACATCTTTATCTGTACATAGAAATATGGATTTCTGTTTTCTGCTGTCTGTATTTCGTTTTGAATAAGAGATTTGTATTGAGTTTTATAGATTTTCCACACTTAAAAGGAAAAATAAAACAGAGATAAACATATCTCAACATAATAAAACAGCATGCCATGATGGAAAGTACAAGAGCGTGTAGAAATAGTCGTATGATCAATACAAAGCATTCTTAAATTATTACTATATATAAGCACAAATTCAGGTCTGAGGAAAGTTGTCATCGAATAAGAGTTACAATAAGGGTATGTTCACACAGCTTATTTTGGAGCGTATTTTGCCGCGTACTTTGCGGTGTACTGCACTTAATACACGGGGAAATGCGCCCCGTAATTACGGTAATCCATAGCTCTCATAGAGAATTATGGATTACGCCTCATCCCCCCGCGCGTACAATACGATCGTATTGTACGCGTGGGGAGATAAGTGACATGTCAGTTATTCGTGGCGATTATGCGCCGTGGGACTGGCGATGGTATAAGCCATGCCATGGAGCGGAATCTAAGTAGGTCCCGGTATTCACCAGAGCCCGCCACAAAGCGGGATGGACTTGCTGCGGCGGGAGTCTACCAGGTCACTACCCCTGACGTGACTTGATTGCGGTGGCAGCCAAGGTTTAGCGTGGTACAGAATCATAAGGCAAGACGTAGTCGGGGACAGGCGATAAGGTCAGGACAGGCAGCAAGGTTCGTGGTCGAGGGACGGAGGCAAACAGTACGGTACACGATATAACGGAAGACTCAGGAACGCTTTCTCAGTAGGCTATATGGCACTAAAGATCTGGCAAGATGTAATTCTGTTAGTGTATAGATAAAAATGAATTTCTATTATCTGCCATCTGTTCTTTATGCATGGCCAAATGGGTGGACCAATCTACACCAAATTTGTCACATACTGTAAGTAAATCAATCGCTTGGGAAGGTTTTAGACAGCTGTCTAGGATTTACCTTTCTCATCACATTCCAAAAAAAATCTTAAAACTTGTCATGAACAGTGTGTGTTCTTTTTGGCCAGCTAAACAGATTCACCAATTTGCATCAATTTTGACACAATAATAAATCACATGCTTCAGAAGGGTTTACACCAGGTTTACGCTCTTTAAGATTCAGGGCTTGTCTCCACAGCAAGGGTTTTCAGTCGCTTTTACAGACAGTTTTCAGATTTCAAAACCATCTGTAAAGCGACTGTCAACCTTTTACATTGATTTAAATAGAAAATCCGTGCAACAGTCCTCACTGCATGGATTTTCCGCCAGACGTTTTGACACCGCCGGCATTCCTAAAAGCTTAGAACATGTTCATTCTTCTGTCTGGTTTTCATGCAGAACATGAACATGTGGGTGTGAAGGGGGATGGCTGAATCTGCAAACTGCAGATAGAACAGTCTCCCAAAACCACAGAAACTATGTCAGAATACCGTCTGGATTCTTTAATCAGAGTCCAGCCAGTATTTTAACCTGCCGTGTGAATTTACCCTTACTATTCTCGTCATACTTGCAGAAAATTGGAACTCACCATCAACTGCATACTGAAAATCAATAATACAAGGTTCACTACTCATTTCTCACGGCTGATGAATATTAGCAGGTGCATGTTCTACATACCCTGGGACCCACAGGATTTGTAGTGTCGCTCAATCCGTAAATTCTTTGAATGCACCAAGGAAATGGAAAGTTTCCATAAAATCACATCTATATTCCAATAATATAAAATACAACATTACATCCAATGAACAGCAGATGTGCTGTTATCACGGTGTGTTAATTGGCTGTCACCTCGTATTTTATACTATTGAAATAAAGATGTGATTTTATGGAAACTTGCCATTTCCTTGGTGCATTCAAAGAATTTATGGATTGAGCGAGATTAACGGCATATACCTGTACTGAATTTGAGCATTCTCATAAATTTAAACCTTTTAAGACCAGTCATGCTTCAAAAAAGGAACCCTGATTTGGACTAAAGACTCCTGTGGCAAAGTGCACAGCTGCTCGAGCTGCTGAAACCTCTCAGCAGACCCAGGTCCATCTCTAGGCTGACCAAATGTGTTACAGCCAACAGTGAGCTGCTCAAACTCCTCAGCAGATCGGGCCATTACTTAAATCTCACCAAGATACATTCGCAATAGAGACTCCACCGCAGACCAAGCCTGTGTCCAGGTAAACCACTAGCAAATGAAGTTTCTAACCACATACAAATTAAATAGACTTGTGAGACGTGGGGAAATACTGTATATAACAATCTATTTTTCAGCCACTTACTGACTTTTCAAAGTGCAATTGTGCCCTATCATTTTGTGCTTTTAGGGCATTTGTAACTTTGCCTAAGATTATGGATTCCAATCCTTGACAGTTACCTGGCTAAAAAAAGACTAATTAAAAAAAGAAATGCATTTCTTAAGCAAAAATGATTATGTAAGAAAGGTACAGCATGTTTTATTAAGGTTTGAATCGGAGTACAAGCAGCAGGATCCCTTTCAGTTTGATTCCCAGAATTATGCTGTATGTGCCTAACATTTTATTCTAAGATTTTTTTTTCCTATAGGCCCGAAGCTAAACTAGAAGTGTGGAAAAATACAATAAAGTGAATATTAACTAGCAGAACATGTGAGAATTATGAGTCATTAACTATTCTTAGGTTTATAAAGACCCTCTTCTTGTAGACAATATTGTAGACTTATTACACAAAGCATTATACAGACTAAAGGTAGAAAAAGAACAAAATGGAAAATGGTTTTCTAAAGTAGAAAAACCATTAAATTAGGAAATCTGTCATAGGGTCGGTTATGTAATTAGCAAATAGAAGCATGATAGCTTATCTGATTGGGAATTTAGGATACCTTTAGCAAATAGACCCCATCGAGTTATTGTTTTATTGCAACTAAAAAATACAATTTATTCAAAGTGATCTGTGTGTTAAAGGGGTTGTCCATGATTAGAAAAAAAAAGGATCAGCAGGTTAATGGAGCTTAGCTGCAATACCAATGTTATATATCCAAAAGTATTACAAACTTTCCAGAAATAGAAACATGTATTTTGCATAACAGCACACATAATCTGTGATTGGTATACAGTACTCACAAAAAGTTAGGGATATTTGGCTTTTGGTAGAAATTTCAGGAAAATGTTTTAAATGAACTAAATGAGACCATCTCTTAACTGTGGAATGCACATGTCAAACTGTTCAATGTTACCATAGTTTTTGCATAACTTGATGATCTATGAAAAGGAGCTTAATGACAAAATTCCCAATTGATCAATGAATCACCCAATAAATCTAAGAGATCAATTTAAATTGGGAGTTAAACAGTCCTCCTCATCATGCTGTAAACATTTTGACATCATGAGACCAAGACAACGCCTTACAATTGCCATTCAAGCAAGATGCTCTCAGATGGAAAGGGCCACAAAGCTTAAAGTGTCAACTGCAGATTGAAACAGAGATACAGAGAGACTGGAAGAGTCACAGTAAGGCAAAGAAGTGGATGTCTTGTGGTTACATCAAACACTGATGACCGCTTCATTTTAAACAATGCCCTGCAGAACAGGATGATGAATGTAAGAGAACTCCAGGCACGTCTAAGTGAGGTGAGAGGCACCAAAGTGTCACATCAGCCTATTCATAACCATTTAAAACAGGGTGGCCACTCGATGAGCTTCCTGCTTGAAGCCTTGCATTCGTGAGATACTGTTGATTAAGTCTTAGTCTCATGATGGCAAAATGTGAACAGCATGATGAGGAGGACTGTTTAAATCCAAATTCAAATTGATCTTCTAAATCAGGGGTTCCCAAACTCCAGTCCTCACACCCCACCAACAGGTCATGTTTTCAGGATATCCCACAGAAAGCACAGACAATAATGAAGTCACCTGTGCAGCATAATTATATCACTAGTGCACAGCTAAGGAAAGCCAGAAAACATGACCTGTTGGTGGGGCGTGAGGAGTGGTTTGGGAACCCCTGTTCTAAATTTATCGTGACGTTCAGGGATCAACTACCTGTTGTGAATTTTGCCATTAAGGTCCTTGTTAGAGATCTGCAAGTTGTGCAAAAAGTACTGAAACAGTGAACAGTTGGACATGTGGTATCTAATGTTAAGAGATGGTCTCATTTAGTGCATCTAAAATAATTTTAAGACATTTTGGGGGAACATGTATGAAAACTGTCTAGGTGTAAGACTTTCTTTGTTGCCTATAACAACCAATCAGAGCTCCCCTTTTATTTTTTAAGAGCACTACATGGAATTAAAGGGGAGCTCTGATTGGTTGCTATAGGCAACAAGGAAAGTCTTGCACCTAGACAGTTTTTATACATGAGGCCCTTTATGTTCACCCTGAAATTTCAACCAAAAGTTAAATATCCCTAACGTTTAATGTATGTACAATTTAAAAGAAACTCCAGGTCTGGCAGAGTTTTCCCTTCTTCCCCTGTGGGCCAGTCCGAGCCTGAAAATCTAACTTTAATGCTGTTGTTGACAAGGGGGTCAAAATGTACTGTGCAAAAGGACCCAAAGGGCCATTTCAAACACAGTATTTTTTAAAAAAATGATTTTTTGTGGTAGACTTTTATCCATGATTTTATAATCAAAGCCAAGAATTAACTGAAAAGGACATATACTTCTTACTGAATCCACTTCTGGCTTCGACTCAAAATACTGCAACAAAAAATGTTGTGTGTGAAATCCCCCTAAAGTTGGTGTCACATATGATCCTTTTGGGGGAAAAATGTGTATTTTATTAGTATTTTTTTCAGCCTTTTTACCTGTGTTGGTTTTGGATTAAAAGTGCAGTGACTAAATGTTAGCTGAGTCAACAGGAAATATGACTATATTTACCATTTTGCCATAGGCAAACCTAAACTCTATCAGTTCTCTATCTATAAAACACTAAAACATAACTTTTATTATGTATAACACTAAACCTCTATACACACTATTTAAAAACCTGATTTCTAACCTCACCATTTAACCCTTTCTACTTCTGAAGGAAGGAATAGCTCCTTTTCTATTATCAAGTCTGGTGTAGCACCACCCATTAACAGGAAAGCCTTATATGTACAGCAAATAACTAGCTCCAGTAAGGGATCCCAAGCCTCCTACTTGGGCAGTTATCCCTAATCTAATGGAAACAAAACAAATAAGGCCCCCTTGTGACACCGTCTGCAGCAGGTGACACTTCTAGACAGAGGTGAGAAATCACAATTTAAAACGTCTTGCATGGGAGGTTAGACATGACGTTTTAAATTGTGATTTCTCACCTCTGTCTACAAGTGTCACCTGCTGCAAACGGTGTCACAAGGAAGCCTTATATGTTTTATGTCCATTAGATTAGGGATAACTGCCCAAGTAGGATGCTTGGGATCCCTTACTGGAGTTAGTAAATTGCTCTATATATGAGGCCTTCTTGTTAATGGGTGGTGCTCCACCAGACTTGATAATAGAAAAGGAGCTATTCCTTCCTTCAGAAGTAGAAAGGGTTAAATGGTGAGATCAGAAATCAAGTTTTTAAATAGTGTGTATAGAGGTTTTGTGTTATACATAATAAAAGTTATGTTTTAGTGTTTTATAGATTGAGAACTGATAGAGTTTAAGTTTGCCTATGGCAAAATAGTAAATATAGTGATCAAAAGTCACTCTCTGTTCTCTTGCGAGATTCCCATTTTTTTTGGAGACTATTTAACAGGAAATATGAAACAAATTTCATACATCGTTTTTTATTGGAGTGGTAGGACAACCCTTTAAAAAATGCATGCGTGCCTAGAAGTCCTTTTTCATAGTGTTTTTTTTATTTTTTATTGGAGTTTAAAAAGTGTTATTTTATGTAGTTTTTGAGCCAAATCCAGAATTGTCTTGGCAGGAAGAAGTATAAGTCTCTCCTTTATATTTCTCATTCCTTTTTTGTTTATTCCTACACATTTTTAGATGGCTTTTTTATTTTGTTACCTTCATAAAATGCATTAGTTCTTATGTTTTTCAAGTGCAATAGAGAAACCTTTAGGGAAAATGCCACAAAAAGATGGCAAACGTAGACCATGCTGAAAACAAAACAAAAGAAAAACCTCCCTAAAAAAGGCTAGAAAAAATATTTTTATGGCCTTTTTATTTGCTATAGACTTTAAAGGTAACATCGGGCTACAACATTAAAAAAAACAAAACAAAACACCACTCAACCCACTATATGTGAATTCGACCTCAGCAAGTCCTCGTTCTATTGCTGTTTTAGAAGAGAACTTCCCCAGACTGCACCCAATTCTGAGAATGAGGTTTCCAGTGGTAAACTCAGGGAAAGTTTGTATACATAGATTCAGTTTACATCCTCATTTAAACTAAGTATAACTCCTAAATGCTGTTTTGTGGATGTAAGCGAATACATATTAAACTAATTATAGTCCTCGCCTGTCATATACTGTTAATTTCTGTAAGTGCTTTAATTAGTACATCAGAAGTATGAGCAATTTTAAGCTGTTTTCAAGCATAACAAAACATAAAAGTATTTAATTGGGATGTCAATCAGTGCAGAAAGGAGAAATAAAACATTTTCCATTGATTGAAAAACGTTTCCGAATATGCCTGATCTATAGGGATTATTTTTTTATCTGCAGTTTTTACACACATGAATTTAAGCAAATGCATTGTTTTTTTGTAAAATGATATCAAGAAAAGATAAAGAAAAAACAAGATTCATATATGCAGTTTTTGATGAGTTTTTGAGCTAAAGTTGGGAGCAGATGTAACGGTCCCGGACGTAGAAGTGGATCCACTGGAGCACCGCAAGCGATGGTGTAAGCCACGCCAGGGGACGGAGTCTAAGTAGCCCCCGGTTTTCACCAGAGCCCGCCGCCCCGCGGGGTGGCGTTGCTGCGGCGGGAGTCTACCAGGTCGCTACCCCTGACGTGACTTGCTTGCGGTGGCAGCCGAAGTATAGCGTGGTGCAAAATCGTAAGACAGGCTTGTAGTCAGGGACAGGCAGGAGGTCAGGGCAGGCGGCTAAGGTTCGTGGTCGTGGACAGGTCGACGGTTAGGGCAGGCGGCAGAGATTCGTGGTCAAGAGACGGTAGCAAGGGTACGGTACAAGGTAGATCAGAATGAGACAACTGGAAATGCTTTCACAATAGGCAAGGCACTAAAGATCCGGCAGGGAGCGGGCGGAAGCGCCCAGGTAAAATAGAGGCAGTGCCCGGAAATTAGCCAATTACCGGTGCACTGCCCCTTTAAATTTCACAGAGCCGGCGCGCGCCTTAGAGCACGGGGACACGCGCGCTGGGCAGGAGGAGGCTGCGGGGACACAGGAGCGCGGCTGGGTGAGTACCGGCGCACAGCAGGGCAAGTGCGCCCGTCGCCCGACACCCGGGCAGCAGCGGCACTCGTCCCGGTAGCCGAGGCAGAGGCAGAGCCGCGGCGGCGCCCGCAGCCCGAGTTGCGGGCTGCAGCGCTGGTCACAACAGCAGACACAAAAGTAAACAAGTGAGGGCACGATTACAGGCAACAAAGAAATTTGTTTCAGAAATTTCTATAAAACTTCTTCTAAAAAATTCTGTTGTGAGTGTATAGATTATTGCAAGCCCATTCATCAATTGGACAGTTGTAAAATTTCTGTAACAAGTCTTCCACGTCTGTATGTACTCTAAGGGTGCGTTACACAGTGTGTTGGACCTGTTTCTGGATCCAAAAAATTCATTCATAAGCGCTGTGTAAATCGCATCTAAAACACATCCAACACGCGATCCGACATGCCAGTGTGTGTTTCGATGTGTTTTGGCTGCAGCAGAAACGCACTCTAGAGTTCTAAATAGGACGTCTTCTGCATCTTTCAGATCAAGAATTGACATGACAATTCTTTGAAAGGATCTGAAAGACGCTTCAGAAAGACGCATGTAAAACACGCATCGGCGATCACTCGTCTGAACACCAATGCGTGTTTTATATTGCAAGCAATCTAATTACACTACTAATTGTTATATGCGTGTCTGGCTCCGTTTAGGGTCCGAAACACAGATCCAAACACGCATCTAAAAATGTATCCCAAATGGAGTCACACGCTTTACACAACCCTAAATTTAGAAAAATGTTCATTCTTTGATTCTATTTCACATGGAAAACACATGAAAATGTACTATTGATTTCAATGGTATTGGTAAAAACATTGTGCAAAACAAAAACATTTGTATGTAATTTTTAATGCGGATTCGCATCCAAAATCACGTAGAAATGAATGTGACGTGTTTCTGACTGTAAACCGCGAGTTAAAAAAAAGCCCCAAAATTTCCCCATACATTCCCTTTTAAAGGGATATTTAAACTAGGTACTGGGGGGGGGAAACTCCCACATAAGCATGCAAGATATGAAGATGGGGGAGCGGGGAAATTTTAGTAATAAATCGGGGGTGGAGTGGAGGGAGGGGGTGTGAATAGTTAAAAAAAAGGGGAAAAGAAAGGGAAATAAAAACTGAAAAATCTCTAAATTGCAGCTAACCAATGCCAGCAGTCTCAGCAACAAAATAAATGAACTACTTTACTAATAGCGAAGAAAAATTGACAAAGTGGGGATAACTGGACATGGCGGGACGGGCACGACTGGCGGTTAACTTACGGGTTAAGTCTATTTAGAAGGGATCGTAAAGCCCTGAAGGGGGGAGGGGTGTATTGTCTCTATTTAAAATCCTGTTGAACCAACACTGCGGGAAGATTAGTACGGGTAATGAACAGTGGAATTTTTTTATGGGTAATTTTTGAGAAGGTGACAGGTGAGTTGTCGAGGAAGGTATTTTTCCCCAGGGTATGTCTATGTGGCCCTGGGAAAGTATAGCCAAACGTGTGTCACCGAGGGCCTGGGGCTGGGTAAAGGGAAGGGCCACTTTTAGGTGTCATAACACTAGGTTACGCACAGGTTTGTATAACTTTTTCCAGTCCTTTAGCTGGGTCGGTTTTTCCTGGAGGGTAAAGAGCAGGGTGGGTGGCCACTCCCACACAAGGTGAGGTGGTTTTAGGCCTAAAAGGGCCGGGGCCTGCGGGTTGGTTTTCTTTTGTGTGGACCACTGTTTAAAGTGGGAAAACCACGCTGGGATATCCCCTGTGCAAAGACAGAAAGGAATTTCCTTGTTTGGGTAGAGAAACAGCGAGCAAGCATTTTTTTTTTTTTTTTTTGGGCCCTAACCTTAAGGCCTTGTGTTTTGTTTTACCTCCAAAAAAACCCCAAGGGCGCTGGAATTAAACTTTTAAACCTCGCTGTCAACCACATATGGGGGTTCTCGGATGCGGGCAAAAAAATTAAAGAGACATACACGCGTTTAAAAGGACTTGACTCAGTGCATAAAACCTGTTGAAAGGGGAAACAGACCCTGAAAAGAGTCTGGAGAGGACTGTGAACTTATGTCCGGGGTTAAAGCTCAGCGTGCAACAAAGAGAGGGGCAAAGATGGACGAGCTCCTGAAAAAAGCGGGGATCCAGGCTAACAGTACCCTCCAATAAGAGGCAAATCAACAAAAGGGCCATGAAGCATAGGCCCGGCAAAAACCCCAAAAACCCC
Source organism: Phyllomedusa bahiana (assembly GCA_025379985.1). Lineage (NCBI taxonomy): Eukaryota > Metazoa > Chordata > Amphibia > Anura > Hylidae > Phyllomedusa > Phyllomedusa bahiana. The sequence continues at coordinate 316,772 of JAODAL010000261.1, forward strand.
CCTGCTGATAGAGGCTAACCGTCCCCCTTCAGGAGCAGCCAAATCAACAAGCCTCCAAGAGAAAGTCCTGGCGGTTTGGCGCAAATGCCCAGAGGTCGCCAAGTTCAGCTTCGCCGCTCGTGCTGCGGTTACAGTCTCCATGCAGAAGGGGACACTCACAGCGATGTTGAGGCCAAACTCTGGTTTTTAAAAGGGGGCCGAGACGGGGAAAGAAGCTACCAGGGGCTCAGGGGGGTTTAAAGGTAGGGCCCCTTTCTAAGGGGGGCCCACAAAAAGGACTTGACCTCAGCGAGCGGGGACCTCGGGACATGCTAAAAACTAAAGGGGAGTTGCTCGCTTGGGGGTAAAATCCATGGGGGGGGCCCCGAGGGTTTACTGGATTATTAAACCACCTCCCAGCCCCCCGGGGTCCCAGATGTACGACCTGACCCATCTGGTGAAAAAGTGGCTACAGCCAGAGGGGGTTACGCCTGCAAAATGGAGAAAAGGTTTTTTGGAAAGTTCATTGCTGTCTTCCCTCAGAGATCAGCGTGGGTCGGACAAGGTGCCCCCAAAGGATGCGGAGCCCCCCGAAAACCCCGGGGGGAAGGTACAAACTAGGAGGACTTTTTACGGGCTGTATCTTTTGGGACCCCCCCAAACCCCGGGAACAAAAAAAATTGTCCTGAGATCCGGTAAGCTGTCCCATATTTTTAAGGGGGGGAAAAAGTGTCCCAAAGGGAGGGGGCCAGAGGGGGACTCTTGGGGAAAGGAAAAAGGTCCAGGGGATGGCCCGGGGCTAGAGCAGGTCTCAGAAGATGGGGCCGCATCCTGTTTTGGATGTCAGGGCCTGGACTTGGCTGAAAAATGTCCCCTTACCCCCGAGCCCTTTGAGTGTGCTCGCTCGGAGGAGGTTTTGTTTGCAAGGCCCGTGTGTTCCGCGGGACTGCGTCAGAGAATGAAAACCCCTTTAAAAATTAAGGAAAATGGTCCCCGGTAAGGCATCCTGGACTCAGGGAGCCGGTCACAAATGGTGCACACCAGCTTGGTTGACCCCACACCCCCTCACTGGACTTGAAGGGTTCTATGCATTCACGGGGGACACCAAGGACTACAAACCGTGGTAGTAAAGTTGAGACTCTTGTGGATTGCCCCCCATAAAGTGGGAGGGGAAACCCCCAAATGCCCACACGTGATCCGGGGAGGATTCCCCCTATTTTGGGACTTAGGAGAACCGGGGGGTAGCGTCAAAGGGTTTAAAATAAAAGTTGAGTTTTTACAACTTACCCAAAAACCATTTGACCCCGATCTTCAGTCAGGTAGTGGGGTCCACAGAGATTGGTGACAGTTTCCCCCCTAAAGGCTTGCAGGTGATATGGGGGACCAGGAAGAGGAGGGTGCTATCTGCCTGGGGGTCTCCCTGTAAAATTTTTGGAACCCCGAGCTTAGAGATCCCACCTTAGTGAGGGCCGGAAAAAAAGTTAAAGGGGGTGAAAAGGGGAGCCCCAAAAACCCAGGGGCTGATCAGAGTTCCCACCATGGGGTTAAACCCAAAGTTATATCAGTCGACAAAGTGCGGGGGGAGGTTTTTGAAAAGCTGGTAGTACCCCCGCCTTATCCCCGAATGGTCTTGACCTTGCCCCCAACACGTGCAGGGGGTCCTTAGGGGGCCGAAAAAAATTAGGAGCGATTCCAAAGTTTTTTTTTTGGCCAGGAGTCCTTTTGAGGTGAAACGGTACTGTTTAGTCCTGCCCAGAGTGTCAGTTAAAAAGCTCCCATGCCGCATTATCGAAGTCCCCTATACCGTTCCCTCATAGAGTCCCCTTTTAGAGGGGTGGCAATGGATTGGTCGGGCCCCCTGTAAAGTCCACCCGGGGGAATAAAATATTGGTGGTTTTTTAGATTTCGCCACACGTTACCCAGGGCGGTTCCTTTGCGAAAAAACCTCCCAAAGGGATGCAAGGGAACTATTTTAGTTTTTTTCCCCCCCGGTTAACCCCGGAAATCCTTAGGACCAAGGGAAATCCCCTTTATGTCAAAGGTCATGAAGGGTTAGGTAAACTGTTCCCTATCAAGCACTTGCTTTCATCTGTATACCCCCCAGACGATGAACCTGTTGAAAAGGTTCAACAAGACACTAAAAAAATGCTTAAGAGGGGGTATAAGGGGGGGAAGACTGGGATGTCCGGGGCCCTATTTAATGTTTCGTGCGTGAAGTCCACAGTCTCAACGGGATTCCTCCCATTTTTTGGTCTATGGGAGACGTCCCGGGGCCTCCTGGAATAGCAAGGGCTTGGGAGCACGAGTCCACCCCCTTAAAAAAAGTGTTATTGAGCAATCCCTAATGAGGACCCAAATTTCTGCGGCCTTTTTTCCCTTTGAGGGAACATCTACAGCAGGCCAAGAAGCCCCCAAACGGGGCTATAACGTCCGCCAAGTGAGGAACTTCAACCCCCGGGGACGGGTATTTGTGCTGGTGCCCACGAAGAAAGTGGGGGTTTCCCTTTCAAAGTGGCAGGGGCCTTATAAATAATTGAAAAAGGTTGGGGAGGTAAATTATAAAGTGTCCCGCCCGGAGACATAAAAAACCAACGCAAAAACCCTGTAAATCTAATTACATGGAAGGACAGAAAACTGGTGGAGTTGCACCCCCCGTAGTGTCATTCGGAAAGGTTTGTGTATAGAACCCCCGTCCAAGTCCCAAAAAAAAGGGGCCCCGGGAGTTTGTCAGCGAATTCAGATGTATTTTCAGAGCTGCCCGGGGTACAATGTCATCAAACATGAATTGTAACAGAGGCAGGGGTAAAAGTTCATTTGAAGCCGTACCGGGGGCCCTGAAGCTCGCAACCCGGGTATATGAGGAAGTCCAGAAAAAATGTTGGACCTCGGGTTTTATTGGGGGGCCAGAATGATGGGCCCCCAATTGTGCTGATACCAAAAAAAGATGGCACGATACCTTCTCAATGACTTCCCGGAAGCTAAAGAAGGTCAAAAAATTTTACGGGCCCACCCCCTGCCTAGGGGAGATGAGTTAATTGAAAGGCAGGTCATGCCCGATACTTTCCACCCTGACCTAATAAGGGACTGGCAGGTTCCCCCTTTTTCGGGCCAAGAAAAGACGCCTTTGCCCCCACCGGAGGCCGTACCAGTATAACTGCTTACCGTTTGGGTTTGCATGGGGGGCCCGGCAAACCTTCCGCGGTTGATGGTATTGTCCTCAAGCCCCAAACGTCGGATTTCCGCGTATTTTTTGAATCATTTTAAAAATTTTTAGGATGGGACAGCCACCTACCCCCAAGGTGCAGGCCTGCTTAATTCCCGAGAACAGCGGGACTAACACCCAAAACCAAAGAAGTGGCCCCAGGGTTTTTAAGAAGCCCCCCTACTTGGGGTACGTGATCGGAAAAAGGGGATCTAAAAAACCCCCCCCCCCTAAAATAAAGTGCAAGTATTAGGGAAAGGCCACAGCCCACAACAAAAAAAGGGAGGTGAGGGCTTTTCTAGGGATTGTGGGGTATACCGGAGATTTATCAGAACTTTGCTAGTTTTAGCAGCACCTCTAACGGATCTGACACGACCAGTAAGTCCATTATGGTCGCTTGGAACTCCGGGCAGGGGGCGTTCCAAGTGTTAAAGTGGGTTCTGGGGCACGCCATAAATGGTAATCCTAACCTTAAAAAAAAGTTCATCGTACAGACGGGGGCGTCCGTGTGGGGACTGGGTGCAGGCTTTCCCCGGGGAAAGATGGGAGGACCCCGCACCTACCTAAGTCGGGAAAACTCACCCCGCTGAAAAAAATATAGCATTGAGAGCGAGATGCTTGGCCATAAATGGGCCCTCGAGTCCTTAAATATTATTTGTTGGGCCGCACTTCCGGTTAAACACAGTTTTCTCCATTAAATTGGGTGGGGTCAGGCGAAGGAGAGGAATGAGAGTCACAAGGTGGTTCCTAACCTTGCAAAAATTCAAATTCCCCAGTGGAGCACAGAGCAGGGGGGCACAGGGTAAAAGCTGCCTCTTTTCCCGAACACCTGTATGGTGGCCAAATGTGTCCCCGCCCCAAGGGCCCAAGAGAGGGGTGAGGGGGTTTTTGGAATTTAAGGTAGGTTGTCGATGGAAGGGATTTTTTCCCCCAGGGGACTGTTTTGGGCTTAGGAAATATATGGGGAAAAATGTGTCACCCAGAGGGGTGGGGTCGGGAAGGAAAAACAAGTTTAGGTGTCTAACACTAGGTTACTGACACAGTGTTAGTATAACGGTTCCAGTCCGTTTTGTCTGGGTCGGCTTTTCCCTTTTGGAGTGGCAAAGGCAGGGTTTGGGTGGCCACTCCCACCACCGGTGAGGCTGGTTTTGGCCTATAAAGCCGGGGTGCAGGCTTGTGTTTGTCTTTTGTGTGGACCACTGCTTAATGGGAAACCCGCTGGGATTTACTTTCCTGGCAAAGACAGAAAAGGGAAACCTCGTTTAGGTAGAGCCGCCGAGCAAGCATTTTTTGTTTGTATTTTTTTGGCCGAACCTTAAGGCCTTGTGTTTTGTTTCACCTGCCAAATAAACCCAGGCAGCGCCTGGACTTAAAGTTTTACATCGCTGTCACTGTCTCGGTCTGTTGAAGCCCTTGCTGCCTACCATTTGTGACGCTAATCCTCCTCAGTAAATATATATGGGGGTAACAATAACAATATAATACTAATAGGGGTATGCTATAGGCCTCCAAATATAACAGAACCCATGGAAAATGTACTCCTCAGGCAAATAGATGAGGCGGCTAATCAGAATGAGGTTATTATTATGGCGACTTTAACTATCCAGACATCAATTGGGAATCTGAAACCTGTAGCACTCATAAAGGAAACAGGTTTTTGTCAATAACTAATGATAATTACCTTTGCCAAATGGTGCAAGAACCGACTAGAGGAAAGGTCCTTCTAGACTTAATATTGACTAATAGACCTGGCAGAGTAACAAAGGTTCAGGTTGAGGGGCACCTAGGAAATAGTGACCATAATATAATACATTTCCGTTTATCCTTCAATAGAGTTTTTTGTCAAGGAGCCACAAAAACACTGAATTTTAGGAAGGCTAATTTTATTCTGTTTAGGGAGGCCCTAAACCGTATTGACTGGGACAATGTGTTTAAATATGGCAGAACTAATAATAAATGGGATATTTTTAAAAACATCCTAGGCTACCACTGTGAGAGGTACATACCTTATGGTAATAAAATAATTAGAAAAAGGAAAAACCCAATGTGGATCAACAGGGATGTAAAAGAGGCAATAAAAAACAAAAAGAAAGCGTTTCAGCTACTAAAACAGGAGGGCAGTGAAGAGGCACTAAGAAGCTATAGGGAAAAAAATAAAGTGTGTAAAATAAAGATAAAGGAAGCAAAGCTGGAGACGGAAAGACATATCGCTATAGAAAGTAAAACTAACCCCAAAATATTTTTTAACTATATAAATAGTAAAAAGATTAAAACAGAAAATGTTGGCCCTTTGAAAAGTACAGAGGGAGAGACTATAGAGGGCGATGAGAAAAAAGCAAACCTATTAAACACTTTTTTCTCCACTGTATTTACCGAGGAGGATGAGCTTCCTGTTGAACAGAGGGATGAGGTAAACTCCAACTTAAAAGTTTCTTGTCTAACCCAGGAAGAAGTGCAGCTCCGTCTTAAGAAGATTAAAATAGACAAATCCCCAGGTCCAGATGGCATACACCCACGTGTCCTAAGGGAGTTAAGTGATGTCATAGATAGGCCCCTATTCTTAATATTTATGGACTGTCTAATAACGGGGTATGTCCCAAAGGATTGGTGCATAGCAAATGTGGTGCCAATATTCAAAAAGGGGTCAAAAGTGATCCAGGAAACTATAGGCCGGTAAGTTTGACCTCTGTTGTAGGTAAAATGTTTGAAGGTTTTCTCAGAGATGCTATCCTGGAGTATCTCACTGAAAATAAATGTATAACGCCGTTCCAGCACGGGTTTATGAAGGATCGGTCCTGTCAGACTAATCTCATCAGCTTCTATGAGGAAGTCAGTGCTAGACTGGATTGGGGTGAGGCACTGGATGTCATATATCTAGATTTTTCTAAAGCATTTGATACGGTGCCGCATAAAAGGTTGGTAAATAAAATGAGAATGCTTGGACTGGGGGAAAATGGGTGCAAGTGGGTAAGCAACTGGCTCACTCATAGAAAACAAAGGGTAGTAATTAACGGTACATACTCAGACTGGATTGCTGTTACTAGTGGGGTACCACAAGGGTCAGTATTGGGCCCTATCCTCTTCCACATTTTCAATAATGATCTTACACAGGGATTAAACAGTAGAATATCGATCTTTGCAGACGATACTAAGCTCTGTAAAGTAATCAACACAATAGAGGATAATGTGTTATTACAAAGGGATCTGGATAAGTTGGAGGCCTAGGCAGGGAAATGGCTGATGAGGTTTAACATGGATAAATGCAAGGTTATGCACATGGGGAGGGAAAATCCATTACATGACTACATGTTAAATGGAAAAAGGCTGGGTAAAAGTGACATGGAGAAGGCCTTGGGAATCCTGGTGGACAGTAAACTTAATTGTAGCAGCCAGTGTCAGACAGCAGCTGCCAAGGCAAATAGGATCGTGGGGTGCATTAAAAGGGGCATAGAGGCACATGATGAGAAAATTATTCTCCCATTATACAAGTCACTGGTTAGACCACACATGGAATATTGTGTACAGTTTTGGGCACCAGTGCACAGGAAAGACATTGTAGAGCTTGAACAGGTCCAAAGGCGGGCAACAAAAATAATAAAAGGACTGGGTGGACTACAGTACCAGAAAGATTAGCAAGATTGGGGTTATTTAGTTTAGAGAAAAGATGGCTTCGGGGGGACATAATAAATATGTTTAAATACATCAAAGGTCAATATAGAGATCTCTCCCAATATTTATTTATACCCAGGGCTGTATCTAGAACAAGGGGGCATCCTCTACGTCTTGAGGAACGAAAGTTTCTACATAAACATAGAAAGGGATTCTTTACTGTAAGAGCAGTGAGACTGTGGAACTCTCTGCCAGAGGAAATTGTCATGGTGAATTCACTGACGGAGTTCAAAAAGGGTTTGGATGCATTTCTGGAGCGTAATAATATAACAAGTTATAGTGACTAGGATTCTGGAGAGGGGTCATTGATCCAGGGATTTTTTCCGATTGCCAGATTGGAGTCGGGAAGGAATTTTTCCCTAAAATGAGGACAATTGGCTTCTACCTCATTGGGGTTTTTTGCCTTCCTCTGGATCAACACCTTAGCACAACAGGCTGAACTGGATGGACGTCTCGTCTTTTTTCGGCCTTACAAACTATGAAACTATGAAACACTCATTGGAAACCACATTGTATGACTTGGTTTTTAACTGCAGAATCTGACGAGTACATTCTACCCTTAGCGTATATACTGTACTCCCTTTGTGAGGAAGAAGTGTTTGAGTTTCTTTAATTGTTATACTTTCTGAAGAAATCCAATACAGTCCAATTTTCCAAGATTGTTTTATAGTTTTAATACCATTAAACCTCCATCAGCTGAGAGTAATATTCATAAACTAACATAAACACTCTGTACTCTAAATGTGTGATTCTGAAAAATAAACCAACAGAAGTAAAAATAGACGAGTGATGGTTTTAAGACACTGTTTGATTTAAACCAGCTGCAAGCTGTCTAGAAAAAATATGTTCCATAATCCAGATGGCTTTTGCCCTTGTTCCTTCAGATGACATTTATTGATATTTGATAAGAGGTACAGCTGCAAAACTGCATTTAACAGGTTGAGATGTTTGTTGAACATGCTTGATGATGTCATATATTCACAAGTGTAAATGTGAAGGTTTATTCTAAACAGTACATTTAGTTTGGTGGTCTATTGCAGAGTCAATTAGGGAATTAAATACAAAACAACTGAATAATAAAATTATATCGAAAATACACCTGCTAGTGGAAGCAAAGGGGCAAATTCAGAACTTTTTTTCAGTGGGGAGGGCTCAGTGAATATATTGATACAGTTGAAGTCAGCAGTTTACATACACTAGCTAAAAAGACACATATGCATGTTTTTCTCACTATCTGACTTGAAATCAGTATACACCTTACCCATTTTAGGTCAATTAGGAACCAAAATTATTTATATTTGCCAAATGCCAGAATAACGAGAGAGAGAATTCTTAAAGGGGTTATATCATTTCATTAAATGCTCTTCAGAATAAGGGTGAAAACAAGCAACTTTGCAATTGGATGTCATTAGCAAAGCTGTCTTGTTTTCACTGTCCCCCTTATCTTCATTTTGTGTAAACACTGTTCCTCAGTGCCGGTCGGATTCCTCCTTCTTTCATTTTATTGGCTGTCTGGCCCCCGGTCGTATTCACGGGCACGCATTCCTGCCTCTATCACTCAGAATAAGGGGCCGGCAACAATTTCACTCTGCACAGCCAGGAGCTGCACAGTAACACTGCAGCTGCTTCTACAATCAGAAAACAGCAGAATTGTGCCTCGATGCCTAAATGCTCCTGCATGCAAACATAGAAGGGAGATCTTTGCTGCTCTGGAGGAGTTCATAGAAGACTGGATTCAATTGTAACAAACCTCCAGCTGTGAGAGGAAAAGAGATCAGTGCTCTGAGTTCATAGAAGATTGTCTAGACTGAATGCAAGCCTGTGGTATGTAAACAAACTTACAAAATAAGACTGCATTAGGAGAACAACACAGTTACATGTGGACTCAGAGGGGGGGAGAATTCAGGAGCGAGCACGAACAGGGAAGGGGGGATGATGTCATCAACCATCAGTTAAGAAACACCCAGCTGGGAGGTTAAGAAACGCCCCTGAATTTGTAGAGCTGAGAAGCTGAGAGCACAATGAAACACACGAACTGAAGAAGCGATACATCCCCTTTAAGGCATTTTTATTATTTTCTACAAAGTCAAAAGTTTGCATACATTTAATTAGTATTTGGTAACATTGCCCTTAAACTGTATAACTTGGATCAAACGTTTTGGATACTCTTTCACAAGCTTCTCATGATAGTTGGTAGGCTTTTTGGCCCATTCCTCATGACAGAACTGGTGTAACTGAGCCATGTTTGTAGGTCACCTTGCTCACACCTTCCTTTTCAGCTTTCCCCATAAATTTTCAATAGGATTGAGTTCAGGGCTTTGTGATGGCCACTCCAAAACATTGACCTGGTTATTCATAAGCCACTTTGTAACCAGTTTGGCAGTATGCTTCAGGTCATTGTCCATTTGGAAGACCTATTTCCGCCCAAGATTTAACTTCCTGGCTGATGTCTTGAGATGTTGCTTCAGTATTGACACATAGGGCGACATGTATGAATAAGGCTGCACCAGAAGTCTGGCATATCTTCAGCCCGACATCAGGCGTAGCCCAGTTTGCATTAGTGAAAAGCCTCCCGAACGCCATTATCAGGTGCATTACATAGTACAAGTAGCGCTTTGTAACGCGCCTGATTTCAGCTAGTTTGTGGGAGGCGGGGCGCACTAGAACTGTACGAAGCTATAGATTTATAGCTTTGCTATGGCAATTCTAGGTGCATTACTGCTGAAACAGGTAAACCACTTTCAAAGTGGCATACCGGAGCCAGAAATGTCGTGTTAGTGCTAGAATACGCCTGATTTATGACCCGCTGTAGAACAGGTTCATAAATCAGGTGCATTCTATGCTATTGTAATGCACAAGAAATTTGGCATTTAAATGCCAAATTTCATACATGCTGCCCTTCTTTCCTCATGATGCCATCTATTTTGTGAAGTGCACCAGTCCCTCCTGCAGCAAAACAACCCCATAACATAATGCTGCCACCCCTGTGTTTCACAGTTCAGATGGTGTTCGAAGGCTTCCAAGCTTTTCAATTTTTCCTCCAAACATAGCGATGGTCATTATATCCAAACAGTTACATAGTTACATAGTTAGTACGGTTGAAAGAAGACACGTGTCCATCAAGTTCAACCAAGGGTCTTGTCAGACCACATGATTTCTCCAAAAATCTAGGTCTTTATTTCCTGTTTGCATTTGCAAACATTAATCTGGCTTTTATATGTTTCTTTTGGAGTAATGGCTTCTTCCTGGCAGAGTGGCCTTCAGCCCATATTGCTATAATGCAACAACCCCTTAACCAAGAGAATTTTTTATTTTTTGCTACTAATATCTTCTTACAAAGTGTTGAATGCTTCAACAAGTGAGAACCAGGTGCATATTAAAAATTAGTATGATTGAAAAAAACAAACAACTTAAAGGGGTTTTTACACAATCTAATTTCATACCTCCTGCAGCCAGCTCTTCAGCTCTGTGTGCTCAGAGGGGCGTGTGTGATTTGTTTGAATTGCATATCATGTGACCCTGCAGGATGACATCACCAGGCCTTTCCTCTCTCTAGCCAAAGAAAGGTTTGTTTATGTATAGAACTGTAAGTAGCTGCAATGTAGCTCAGAGGTAACATTTTTGCTTTACAGCACAAGGGTCCTTGGTTCAAATCCCTGCAGGAACTTAACCTGTGGATTTTGTTTTCTCTTTATCAATGCACAGACCTCATTGAGGTTTCTTTTTTTTTATTTGCACTGTTTGACTTATTACTAATTAATCCAAAGGACGGGAGTAGAACAACAGCACCCGGGATTTGAACACTCAGTAGCTGCTTGAGAGGAGAGGTGATGTCTGAGCATATCTGACCAGGACTGAGGAGCTCACAGCCCTGGTCGTATCCCCTGGAGACGAGCTGTAAACAATGGATCACTAAAGGAGCAGCTAAAACAAAAAAACGGTGCAGAATTTTTAATAATAATGAATGGTGAAAATGTTTATTATTTAATTTTCAACTTACTTCGTGGCAAAACCCCTTTAATTGAACTAAACAAAGGAAAAAGATATTAAAGGTAAAAACAAAACATAGTCCTACTTCTCATCAACATCTGAAGTTACATTCAGATTATGTAAAAGATTAAAGAAAAAGTAACGCAGCATGCGCGGACAGACATGCAAAAAAGGAAGGACAGGAAAAACAGGAATTAACACAAAATAAGCACGTGGTACCAAAAAATTGTCGAACATATAAATCCAAAAACCAGAAAACACTAATCAAATGCAAGAAAAGAGTAGAAGTGTTGAGAACTGATATATGTTCTGCTTCATCCTCAAGCTAAGGCTAGACAACAGGCATGAAAGAGTCTTAAAGGGGCAGCAAACTGTTAACATGCATTACAACTCTTTACCTGTTGTTCCAGGGTAAGTTGTTTCTGGCATTACAGATTTTTTCTGCCCTGTGATGAGCCCATTGTCCACAGATTTTGTACTTCTATATGCCTAACAATGTCAACCTAGATAACAGTAGGGCAACCCTTTCGATCAATCACATTTGAATTACTTGGATTTAGTGCTACCAACACAGATTATTTCTGACAAAATTTCATTGTCTATTGTTAGCCCATTTAGACCTTCAGCGACTGATTGTTTGATAGACTCCAATGCATCCAGGGAAAATAGCTGTGGGTTTTCATGCTGTGATTAGATGAGTACCTGTCATTATGGCTAGTTCTAGAAGAACAGGTGGGAGCTATAGGTAACTACTACAGTCCACTGGGCCTTTCTGACACCTGCTTACACTTAGATCATTACAATTATATGTAATTTGATTGTGGGCAGCTAATTATACTGATTTTAGTCCAATTTGAATAGAACATTTTTAAGTTCCCATAAGTTTGTCCATTGTGTTCAATATTTGCTCATTTGGTTGTAAATGAATACAACGTACGGTTTACAGACAGCTCTATTCTCTATGTGACTTCTCCACACAATAATCTACTTTCGGTACTTTTCATACATAAATGTTTTCAGTAAATCCATTTGAGCGGAAATAGGTATTATGTTCTTAACCAAATCACCAGCACAAAAACACAATTTTGATTGAACAGCCCCTATTAGAAGAAAGTCAGCTGAGGCAACAATAAGTATAACACATGCTATTATTGGAATAATGAATCACCTAATGCTTCCTGTAAGACGCAGCCTCTTTGAAATTACCTTTGTGCATTTTTTTAATCAGCAAATGGCAGAGCTGAGTAAATAAATGCAATGCTAATGAAAAAACAACTTGCGTTTTATATTGTTACCGGAAAAACATGACCTTTTTATGTTAAACAACAGCTAGGTGATAGTGGACAGCTCCAATATGTCATTTACACAATGGAAGGCAAGGGCTAGGTAAGCTATAATACACTTCTGATAATGTTGCAGATTTAAAGGACCAAGAATTATTTATTTTTTTTTGCAATATTAGGGAATTTTGTGTTAATAGAATGATAGAATTCTATTATTCGCGGCGAATAATTGACGTCACTTATCTCCCTGATCATATTGTACGAGCGGGAAGAGGAGGCGTAATCCATAGTTATTAGCCATAGTATTAGAGCGCAAATACGTGGCGAAATGCGCACCGAAATTATGCTGTGTGAACATACCCTTACTTTAAAAGTTATGAAGCTTTGGAATACTCTGCCTCACTACGGGCGACATGTATGATTTCTGCCGTTTAAACGGCAATTTTTTTGCACATAATATTAGTATAGAATGCGCCTGATTTATGAACCCGGTCTACAGCGGCTCGTAATTCAGGTGCATTTTAGCGCTAACATGACATTTCTGGCTCAGGTAAACCACTTTGAAAGTGCTCTACCTGTTCCAGCTGTAATGCGCCTGGAATTTCTGTAACAGAGCTATAAATCTATAGCTTCGTACAGTTTTACTGAGCCTGACCTCCCGCGCACACCCCAAAATCAGGCACATTACAAAGTGCCGCGGGTGCTCTGTAATACTCCTGATATTGGCGTGGGGGACATTTAAACCTATTGCGAACAGGGCTGCATTAGTCAGGCTGAAAAATATGCCAGACTTCTGATGCAGCCCCGTTCATACATGTCTCCCTATATGATCTTAGCAAAAACAACAAATTACTTCAAATAACTTTTTGGAAAAAAATATTTAAAGGTTTATCTAAATATATAAAATATTTGAGTGATGATTTTCACTTGGCCCCATACTATGTGTACTCTTCAGAACAAACACTATCAATTCCTAACTTCTCCACCCAAAGCTGTCACATGGTGCTGTTTACAAGGAGTTTATTATAGGATCCATATGCATGAATAAAGCGCAGTGTTCATTTGATTAGTGAGCTCACTCTTGTCTAGCTTAATTAGATTGCTCAACAAGGAGGAGAAGCCATCACATTACTTATCCAAAAGCGTTACTCCAGTCCTATGGGACAGCAGTACCCTTGAGCAGATATGCCTCCCTATAACTGCCCGACTGCTCCCTGGGATCAGATTCCATACATTTACTAAATATTGCATTGTTGCATTTTTTGCTTTGTCTTTGGATTCCTTGCACATAAAATACTGGAATGTTCTTGTTCAACCCCCCATACCATTACTTGTTGATAGCATGTGACATAATCAGGATTTAAACATTTCCTTAATAACCTCACTGTTTTATTGAGCAAACAAATAACAATGCCCCAATCCATTTCCCCTGGTGAAACTTGCATTTGTTTTATGCAGTGGGAATTAATAAGTCGTTTAGAAAAGCCGTCTCTCTGGGGTAAAGTGCAGTTGTTTTTACATGGAAGTGTTGCTTTGGAAGTCCTTGTTGCCACACAAGGGCCCCTACTTTGCATCACTCATTATAATGAAACATTTGAGATACTTTACTGTGGGGAAAGAAAGAATGATGATAGGTAACCGTACCGCTCAGTCACAGGCAGCGGGCCCTGGTAGAAAACACTTGTTGAGAAATTTCAACAAATGGAAGCAAATTATTAGCAAATCTCTAGAGGTAAATTAAATTGTTTAACATGCAACTTATCCAGCTGTAGGTCTGTGATGAAGCTATGTACACAAAGAGAAATAAAAGCAAATGTAAAGCCTACAGGATTCCTCTCTAATGACTAATCGCTGAAGTATTGCAGCTTCTATGGCGCCCAACAACTAAGTGGGTCAATTTCCACTCAGATAAAAGGTGCAATTAGTGATGGCTATGGATAATAAAAGAGTAAGTGTAGATACAAATGCAGCCCCAGTCTGAAATGGCTGCTGTATGCATTATCTTTTCTCTGCACATTACTTTTGTGACATTGTGTGATTTCTTTCTCCTAAATTTTGATGTCACAGTTTGCATGGTGACTTTTCTTGATCTATGATACCTTGGTGTTGCAGATTGCTATATTGAGACATCACTAATTGTATAATTTCTGTGCTTTAATGAATACATTTTACTTGTAACATGAAATCCCTTTGCACATTTTCCACTATTGTAACATTGTTGTGTGTATTACCCTTTCTCTGCACATTACTTTTACATTGTTCCTGTCTTGTGACTGACCACAAAGTGTCTGCCCCTTTAAGGGTTTGCTGTCTGTTGTCGTCTCAGCTTGGGTTTGGAACAGAGTCTCATGGGTTAAGTCCCTGAATCCAATCCCTGGCTGGAGTGGAGTATTTAAGCCTGTCCGTTTGTTTTTTCAGTGTCTGTGATTGCTCTTGTGTCCTGGCTTTTGGTCCTGTATGGTTCTACTTTCTTGTAGTTGTAGGTAGTTTTGGACTTTGCTTGCTTATTGGTTATTCTGCTGTTCTATGATTTTATACTATGTTCTCGTCTTTGCTTGTTTATTTTCTGTCTTGTCTGTGCTCCAGTCTTCTTTAGTATATTGTATGTCTGCTTCCTGCTTAAGGACAGTATTTGTTCAGGATAAGGTTCCAGTGTGAGGTCGCACTTCTCAGGACCGTCGCTCTGCTTTAGGCAGGGTGAGCCAGGGATATATTAGGGAACCCTTGACAGGGACAGCATGTGACTTTTCCTTTTAATTTGATGTACAGTGAGCTTGGTGACCTTTCTTGTGCTATGATATCATGGTGTTCCTGATCTATATAATGAGAGATCCCTATTTGTATAACTGCTATACCGCAATGTCACCAGGTAAATAATCCCTATACCGTTGCACATGTTCACTATTGTAACATCACTGTGTGTGTTATCCTTTCTCTGCATATTGCTTTTAACTCTCCCTGTCTTGTGATATCTGGTGATTTTTTCATATACTGTGATGTCACAGTGTACATGGTGACCTTTCTTGTGCTATGATATCAGGGTGTTCCTGATCCTTATACTGAGACATCTGCAGTGTCACCAAATTATCCCTGTCTTATGACATCCCTTTGCACATTTTTCACTACTGTAACATCACTGTGTGTATTGTCCATTCTCTACACATTGCTTTTACATTATCCCTCATGATGCTCCTGATCCTTATGCTGAGACATTCTTATTTGTGTAACTGCTGTCCTGCAATGTCACAAAGTAAATTATCCTTGTCATACGACATTACTGTGCACATTTTTTCACTATTGTGACATCACAGAATGCATAAGGGAGACCAAAATATTTAAAGTATTTATTTTGAATTTTTTTTATTTCCAAACATTGTATATCACATTAAACAAGTCCATATATACCCTAGCATGCATACCTCAAGATTACAGTACTTCTGTCATGGGGGCTGGCATGGGTGCCATCGCCCCCCCCGAGGCCGCCCTCCTGCCCACAAGGGGTCCGGCGCGGGTGCCATCGCCCCTCGCGGCCGCCCCCCTGTTCGCAGGGGGTCTGGCGCGGGTGCCGCGGCCGCCCGCGACCATTCCCCTTCTGCCCAGGCTCCGCCGCCAGTCTACTTACCCGTCCACGCTCCTGTGCTCCCTGCTCCTGCCTGTGCCAGCCGCCGCGTGCGTGCCCGCTGCTTAGTGCGTGCGCGCGACGGCTGGTCTGGATTTAAAGGGCCAGCGCGCCGGTAATTTGTCAATTGCCGGCCGCTGGTCCTATATATTGTACACGCCCCCTGCACTCTCGGCCAGATTGTTGGTGTGCGTTAGTTAGTCTTGAGAGAGTTTGGAGTCCTGTTTGATTACCTGTGTACCAGTCCGTTCAGCTACGTTTCCTGACCTTGCCTGTTTGCCGCCTGCCCTGACCATCTGCCCGTCTCTGACCACGAACCTCTGCCTCCTGCCATGACCTCCTGCCAGTTCCCGACTACGTCTCTGGATTACGACTCTGTACCACGCATTACCCCGGCCGCCATCGCAAGCAAGTCACGTGAGGGGTAGCGACCTGGTAGCCTCACGCCGCAGCAAGTCCATCCCGCTTTGCGGCGGGCTCTGGTGAATACCGGGGGGCTACTTAGACTCCGCTCCCTGGTGTGGCTTAACTATCATCACTTGCGGTGGTCCAGCGAATCCACCAACCCGTTACAACTTCAATGCCAAAACCTGTCCAAACAGAATAATATTTTCCACAACATATATCTAATACTGTATATCTCAGTGTTGTATTGAAGGTAAAATTGCCATGGGAAAAGTCCATTCATACCCATTCGAACCATTCACACTGTGCATATGTAGAAAGAATACTGTATATACAGCCACACAACTTCGACGTCTGGATCTCCCCACCTACATTGTTCTGAACATTAAACCGATTGGGTTGCAATTCACAATCTCCATGTATCTGTGAATCTCTTCAGGACTCTGGACTCAAAGGTGAGGCTGTACATTGGCAGGTCACCGTTAATAAATTGCCTCTATATTTAATAATATAGATTTCCTCGCATAGAACATTAATAGCCTATATAGATTCCTTTCATTCTTGGTCAGGATAAGGTCCTCTACTAGGCCTAGCAAACTGTTTTCTGGGGCACACACTCCTGGTAATCCCATCTTCTCATTTAGAAACCCATGGATTTCATGGAACCCAAAATATTTATACACTGCCCCTAACAATGGTTTGGTCCATGTTTGGTCCCTAATTGTCAACCCCCCAAATTCTGTCACAGATTCGTCACTTCCTGCACTTTGGCACCCACAGGCGCTTATCTGTATATAGATGTATGGTTGGGATGGCAGATTCATCCACATTTTATGTATACTACCCCATATTTATGTAACATGGTTGGTCCATTGTAAACCAAGCACTTGTCACCCTTTGTTTCACCCATACACCCTAATAGATTGTAAGCTCTTGCGAGCAGGGCCCTCACACCTCGTGTCTCATTTGTCAGTAGCTTTTTTATAATGTAATGTCTGGTTTGTCTGTGCTTATTCCCTCTATATTGTAAAGTGCTGCGGAATATGTTGGCGCTATATAAATAAAGATTATTATTATGCATTAGACTGACACACCAATGTAGTATCACAAAAATATTTTCCATTAGCGTCACATCTAGGAAAAAATCCTACAAACACAGAGCGAGCCAAACTGCAATACAGGTTTCTACTTCAGATCTGATTTAAGGCTACGTGACTCTTTTTACCATCTGATTGAAGCCTCGGTATGGATAAATATAAAGCAATGTATTTTGGCGGGGCAGAAATCTGTAAATATTTCACCACTATTTAGTGGTTTTATACTTAGAACTTTGCGTTATAGCTTTTTGTATATTTTTATTTTATATAAAATGTATAATTTGGGGAGGGGGACATATATCTGTAGACCTTTTATGTTTACCACCTGGTGTCCTGCTGCAATTAGGTGTGGGAGACTCACCTAGCTCCCAATCTTGATTACAGGTTATAGTTATGATGTCATCACACCAATCTGTGTGGCAGAGGCAGGGAAGTACAGTACTGTAGCTGTGGGGTGGGCCAGCAGAATCAACTTCTTAGGTGGGCCCTAGGCATCCCTGTTTGACCCCGGCTGGACCTTGTCTGCACTGCATGCAAGAATTTTGCATGTGAATCAACGATCAAAGCTAAAGGGTTTGTCCAATCTAGTTTTCAATCTTCACAGCTTCTTCAGGCTTCCACTTCCTGTGCAGGCTGTGGGCAAGTGTACAGCAGTGAATTACATATCAGCTCTGCTAGCTCCTATTCCTAGCTGTGCCTGTGGAAGGGACGTTGGTGATGAAGGGGTTGTGAAATACGAATATACTGTCCAAGCGGGATGTCTAGCTATAAAAGTGAGCTAGCAGAGCTTTATCTGTCATGAGAGGAGACTTCTAGTGGGAGGAAAAAACCTAGATGCTGCCAACTGCGCATTGTTAGTGAATCTGTTATCTTTGATGAAATTACACATAGATGTGTTATCCAGCCCTGACATGATGGTAGAAGGCTCTTCCCAGGTCAGTAACTCTAAGAGTTAAAGTTTTTCTCAGTAGAACGATAAGATCAGAGACTGAGAAGCAAGTTCTGTCCTACTGATGAGATATAGCAAGAAGTGACGTCACCAGCCTGGCCACTGCTAGAGCAAAGAGAGGTGGTCGGTAAGTAGAAAAGCTTATGTAAACAAGTAGGAGTTAAGAATTGCTCTAAATGAAATGAAGCAAAATTGGAACAGCAATGTATTTGGTTATAGTCTTTAGTTACCTTGGCTTTCATGTTTGAAGCTAATCAATGAGATGGGAACACCCCTTTAATCAGTGTTGTACTGGGGTGTCTAGGGCCCACCAGTGGAATTTCATCCTGGGGGCCCACTGGTGGAGTTAATTCTGGGGCCCACCTGTGGAGTTGATTCTGTGGACCCACCCTACAACTACTGTTCATGCCTCTTATACTGTTCCTCTTGCCTCTTCCTCTCTGCCTTTCTGCCTCTCCCAAGGATGTACATGCAGTTTAAAAGTTTCTGCTGTTTCCCTGTGGGCCAGTCCAAGTCTGCCTTTAATCTCCTTTTAAATAAACTACATAAATATTCTTTGTTTGCTCCATAAGTACTACATCACATGTCAAACTCAAGGCCCACCACATCATTTTATGCTGCCTGCAAGAGTTTAAAACACAGCAAACAGGGATGGACGAGGTCTGAATGCAGAAGGACTGACTCTCAACTGTTCCCGGAGCATGCAGCCATCGCTTGGCAGAGGCACCAGCACAGGGAGCAAGAACCATCCTGGATTCAGAGTTGTGAATCGCACAGCTCTGACAGCCTTACCCAAGCACCTTTTCAACTCTCCAAACAACCCTTTGAGGGCAACCACAATCCAAGTGCTCTTGATACCCCTATAATACACCATACCAGGGGCGGCTCTAGGTAGTTTTGTTCGGGGCACAAGCCCCAAACAAGACAGCCTGAGCCCCGAGTCTCAGAGCGCCGACGATCTATTGAACTGTGTGGGTCCTCAGGACGCACACACAGCTCGGGATGGCTGCTGAGTGCAGGCAGGGAGGAAGGCGACTACAGGAGGTGACGGGAGCTCAGGAGGGAGGAGGGGTTGCAGGCTGCTCACACACACAGCTCAGGAAGTGCAGCAGCCACTGTCCGGCAGGGAGACGCTCCGCCCCCTGCTGTGATCTCCCGGGTCCATCTCCTGCCCGTCCTGGAGCTCCCCAGTGAGTGAGTCGCCTCACTGTGAACTGAAGGTATGTGTGCATGTGTCTGTGTGTTCATGTCTTTGTATATGTGTATGTACTGTATATATGTGTGCTCATTGTGTGGGATACGGGGGGAGTGTGGGTAAAGGGGTGTGGGGGGTATACAGGGGTTGTGGGGTATACGGGGGGTGTTGGGGGTATACGGGGGTGTGTGGGGTGTATACAGGGGGTGTGTGAGGTTACGGGGTTTGTGGGGTATACAGGGGTTTTGGGGGGGTATACAGGGGGTGTGGGTTATACAGGGGGGGGGGGATAAGGAGGTTTTGGAGGTATAAGGGGTTATGGGTAAACGGGGGTGGTGGGGGGTAACAGGGGGTGTGGGGGGTATACAGGGGTTGTGGGGTATACAGGAGGTGTGGGGGTATACAGGGGGTGTGGGGGGTAAAGGGGGGTGTGTGGGGGGTTACAGTGGGGGGGGTGGGAAGGTATACAGGGGTGTGTGGGAAAACGGGGATGTGTGGGGGTAAAACGGGGGTGTGTGGGGTAAAAAAGGGGTTTGTGGGGAACGGGGTGTGGGGGGGTATCCCGGGGGTGGGGGGGGTATACAGGGGTTTTTGGGAGGGAATACAGGGGTGGTGGGGGTATACGGGGGTGTATTTCGTTCCTCCATTCCCGGGGCACTTTTTTTGGTTTAAAATTTTTAAACCCAGCGCTTTCAAAGGCATCCGAACAGCCTGGACTTTTTTTTAAAAGACTCCCGGTCATGGCTAAAAATGACGATGTCACTAAGTAGGCAGCGGCACATTTCTATGGGGATGTAGAACTTGGTCCATACCCCCGGAAAGGGGCCGGGGGCCCCCTGTAACCCAAAGGGCACCCGGGCCGTATTGAAAGGACCCTAGGTGTGGAGAAAGGGGTTTTTTTCCCCCCCTAGCCTTTTCCCCAAAGGGATCTGCCAGTACCCTTTCGTGAGGTCAAAGGGTGGTGATGTTCTAGCTGGTCCCAACTGCTCAATCAACTCCTACCCTGGGGGTGGGTGGCTCCCCCCTTAATAAACCAAATTTAAGCGCGATAGTCATTGCAGAACTCCACTCACCATTGGGCTTTGGGAATAGTACAAAGGGGCAGACCATCCCCCTTTGGACCTCTCAAATTACTCCCCTTCTAACACCCTTGAACCCCCGCCACAAATTTCTTTCGGGCTTCAGGAATCCTATATGGGGCCCTTTGGTTCATCGGAACTGGGGGGCCCGTGAGGGTTTTATGGTGTACACATTATAAGGCCCGGGGTCTCAGGGAACAGATCTTTGTTCTGTTTTGGGGCAAAATCCCCGCATTCTGCTTTTTGGGGGGGGGCAGGGTCTTGACACCCCTCACGCCCCCACTTCAGACGTGGGGTTTACCGGGAAGGCAAGGGGACTCAGGGGTTCCCTTTTTTCTCCCCGGTTTTAGCAGGTTTTTACATGGTACACCGATAGGGGTTTTTCCCTTCCCGGGTGATGCCCCTTTAATTAACCTCTCCCACCTTTTTCAAATTCGTAGGGCCCCTGCCACTTGGGGCCCAAAAACACTCTCAAAAGTGGGATTAACACAACACCCGTCTCCTGGTTGAACTCCTTGGCTGGGCAAAACCCATTTTTACCCTGGACGGGGGTCTGTGCCCCAGAAGGTGCTCCTTTACATAGGCATCACCTGGGGCCCTTCTTCCTCATCTGGGGTACATGTTTTCCCTCACATCTTATGAGGGGGGACCTCACTCTCCCCGGTTTCCTTTCGCCAAACCAACAGTCCCCTAGGGGCCTCCATACAAAGTTCAAAAGGGGAAACCCTGTAGAGGATTGGGGGACTTCCCTAATCGAGAAAAAAAATAAGGTAATAGGGAGTCCCAAACCCGTCCCCCCTCTCAAACCCCTTTTTTTTTCAGGACTTCAAGGGCTTTTTAAATCGTTCCACCAGGGCCCTCCTCTGGGGTGGGGAGACCGACGTGCGTAACTGGTGACTTTTAGAACCTTTCACAGTTCCATCATCAATTTGGTGGACATGACGTGGTTCTTGATCTGTTAAAGATCTTTTGGGAATCCCCGTTTGGGAGAAAACATAGAACAGCTCCCTTGCTATCTCACCTTAGATGAAGCTTTCCCGTAGAGGGATGGTCTTCCGGTTATCGTGAGCAATAATCCCACAATGACCAAAAAGTATTGTGTGCCGTACCCGAGCTGAATTTTACCAATGGCCCCACCAGATCCATTTTGCTATCATGTCAAAGAGGGGACCTCAATATTGGTAGGGAGTGCAAGGGGACAGCGGAAGTGGGCTACTGGGAACTCACCTGACACACAGGACAGATTGGCAGAAGAATTCCCTTGATCACTCGGTTAGCATCCAGGCCAATAAAAACGTTGCAGGACCGCTCCAGGTCATGGCAACCCCTAGGTTGACCCCCAAACTACATAGAGGAGTGGGCCCAAGTCCATTGTACCATCTGCCTATATGGCCCCGGAACTTTGAGTAACTCTATTTCCACCACAGACATCCCCTTAATTTGGTTCCACCCCCTAATAGACAGTAAAGTTAGATCCCTGAATTAAGCAAAGTGAGGGAACGCGTTTTTTCCCTGGCCCCCGTTCCTGTGGTATCCCATTGAGAACTAGTCACGTGCCCCCCATGGCCTCTTTCAACGGTCCGATCCTGGAGCTGAAGCGTACCAAATTGCCCCTAGACACATCTAACATGGGGAACCATTTCCTCCACGTGAGCCTCCCTCCCCCTTGTCCCCTACCCATGGACTGATAGCGGGAAACTAGGATTACCTCCGGGTTCCCCTGGATGACTGGCCATCCAGGTTTTTCCCCCACAGATCCTCAGAACCAAGGGCAATCAGGCCCACACTGACCTCATGCATCAAATTAACCAACCACCCCAACACTTTGAGACAAGGTACCCATTCCGTCTCCAGATTAACCTGGCCACTGGTGTACACCTTGGGGTCCCATGAATACAAGTTAACCCCAAGGGTTTTCCCAGGGCCGCAGTTTCATGGGGCAGAGTGGCTGCAAATGAGGGTGACAAGGCTCCCGATGTTCCAAAAGTCCCCCGAAACCAGGTTTCCATTCAAAGTCAGGGAGTGCACATCTGGGGTTCCCCCCTTCGGTTTAGTGGTACCCAGCGCTGCAAACAGGTTGCGCTAAATAGGACTGGCGCCGCGCTCGTCAGAGCAGTCCAGTAGGGCTCGATAGGGGACACTGGGCTACCAGTGACCAAGGGGCCCATGACAATCGTACAGCAAATGATATCCCTGGACACCCTCCACGCAGTGGGTCCAGGCCATCGCCCAGGGCTTGGCCGCATCCCTCATCGGATGTTTTGGGTCTCATCTTCCCGAGGGTCCACCACTCTCCTGGCTCCCAGTATGGGTATTCTCAGGCTCTCTAGCCCCACAAGGATTTCTCCCATGGCGTGGAACCTATCCACCCAGTGCCCCCACCCAGATCGTCTCTGTTGGTGGTTCCCCCTGCGCCAACCCAGCACTGTAAATGGGGCGGGGAGAGAGTGCCATGAATCGGTCCAATGACCACCCGCTCACCAAATTAGCATGCGTGGGTGCATACCTCCGGCTCCGGCTGCAAACCATTTCTGGACCAGATAGTAACATGTTCTAACAGCTGAGATCTCGGATGGTTTCCCACACTGTACGCCCAATGATGAACCCTCTGGGCCCCGCACCGCTAAGCGTAACGCCCAAGAGGCCGAGCCAGGATCTCGCTTTTAACTTTGGGGAAATCTTTAGCATCCTGCAAGTGGCAAGTCATAATAACCCTTTTTGGGGATCCCCGAGTAAATAGGGGGCCAGGAACCACAGCCCACTGCTCCGTTGGTAGCTCCTCGCGGTCTGCAACGCGTCAAAACACGGTGATGAAAAGACTATCAACGTCGTCCCTCCAAGGTCATCTTCTATGGAGGGCCTCGCCTACGGTCCCCTGGCCTGATGCCGCCAATCACGCAGCGCTAGCTGGACTGGGCTGATTTTTCCCCCGCACTTCGAACGGCTCCGCAAAACGGAAACATCTGCTGCTCGCATTAGTGTAGTGATTCGTCGCCTGCTGAGCCTGCAAGTCTTCACTATGGATCCTCTTGCTGCTTGCGCTGTGGCTTCCTCTGTGGCTGCTTGCATCAGCTCTGAGGCCTGTTGCTGGGCCTTCAAGGGCTTCCATGTGAGCTGTCTGCTGCTGATCAGTAGCTGTGCACGATGCGATTTTGCCTGCACCAGGTTGCTTGAAGAGCTCCTCCATAGCATAGCCGTCGCTTGGGCTCCTGAGCTGCAGCCTTAACCCCAGGACATAGGTTTATGCTAGCTCGCATCCTCCACCACTTGTAGGAATCAGCTCAAAGGTGAGTACAGAGCAACACCAGTCTGTCGACTCAACTCCTCCTTTTAGAATGGCGATTATATTGCCAGAAAGTAAACATAAAAGGAAAACAACGTAGACGCCTCCAGCGAAAAAAAAAAAAACAGCACACTGCCCCCGTTAAAAAACTCACAGTCTTTGGTTTTTTTAGCGGATAAATTCAAGGGGATTTGCAGGCCCGTGTGTGGGGACACTCGTCTGACCTCACACTTCAACTCCTTTGAAGACACCCCCCTTGCTCCCCTGATTGCCGGGTTTGGATATACGTTGAAAAAAAAACCAAGGCCCTGGACCTGGAAGGGAGAGAAAACCCACCCCGCTCTTTGGTACCCCATAAAAAAGCCTACCCGATTAACTGATAGCAGTTATACTAAAGTATATAAAACGTTTTCATGGCCTACTGCCCTGACACCAGTATATATGGCTTTTCCAAACCCCGAGACGACACTCGGTGAGAAAATCGACCGTCCACTAGGCCCCTTGTGTTTTTAAAATAACAATCCAAAAATACCCACCTCATTCCATCACTAAAACATAACCCCTGCCTAGTGTGCCCCTCAGGCGATGCCCACACTGCATTGGACAAAAAAGACCTGAAAGGGGCCCGTTTTTCGGTTTTTTTTGCAAAAAAAAACACGGTAAATTCTCGTTTTCTTGATACCCTATAATAGTATTGTGTGGGAAAACGGCAAGAAAACGAGAAGCGGCGGCATTTTTAAAACAACATGTTGTATAATACGCCACTGCCAAAGACGGGCAAGAGAAAGACGAGCTGTGGAGATACAGCTCGTCTTATTGCCGGCTATGGGGTCGCAGGAACGACCCGTATCATTCTTTTTTTTGCGCTTTTAAAAACAAAACGCGCCGAAGATACGATCGTTTTCCTGTGCAGTGTGGACAGAGCCTTACACATGTAAAGTACAACCTGATGATGAATTATATTTGAATATAACTTTTCTATACCTGTCATTTGTCAGGGTTGTGCAGCCAGACTAAGGGTGTGTTCACCCGGTGTAAATCGCGGCGCACATGTCAGCGTGTATTTGCGCATCAAGACACCCAACATGTGCGCCACAATTACGCTAATTCCTAGCTCTCATAGGGAACTATGAATTATGTCTGTCTCCCCCAGCGTAAAATACACACATTTTGTACACTGGGGGAGAGATGCAACAGGTCACTTATTAGCGGCACCGATAGTGGAGGTGAATGGACACCCCTCCCCCCCCCCCCCTGTGCTTGGAAATACGTGCTGAACAGCGCATACTTCCAAAACACACAGCGTACTGCCCTAAGGGTATGTTCACACAGCGCATGGTGGCAAGGACCTGTGCGCACCGCTATACGCCTGCTGTTGGAAGTATGCGCTGTCCAGTGTATAATTTTTCCAGCGCCCGGCCACCTCCCATCCATTTTCACTTTTCCCCCCCCCTCAAAAAGCGGCATCACTTATTTTTATGGGCAGGGTTTTTTGTGCAGGGAAAAAAAGCAGCTAATCCTAGTGGTCACCGCTATGATTTTACCGTATTTGTGCAGAGCACTTTGTGCATTTTCAGCCCCAGTTATGCCCCATAAATACAATGTGAATGGGTCCCCACGTCGTAACGTCGTCCCATACTTCAGCGCGTAATTGTGCTTCAATCCACCCAAGTACAGGCCGACATTATGGTAATTCATACTGTAGCTATCATACAGAGGGCCCTGATCACTTGTTGTGGAGAGAATAAAATATCGTGAGAGCTTCGAGGGAAAGCACTGGCTACGTTTTTCCTCTATAAAAATACATCTTAGTTTCATGTGAAAAATGCCGCCCTCCTGAGCAAAACGTAACACAAGGGCCCGGGCCCCGGATGTTTTGGGACCCTAGCAACGCCCCTGCACCATACACTATGCAATGAAACAATATTGAACTACTTTTAGATTACATTTGATACATTTTTGTAATTCTACATTTTAGGAAATACAGTAGTTATCACTATGGCATATGTTGCCATAGAAAAGTACAGGAAATATTTATACGATAATGGCCGCGATGCAACAGAGTTTTGAATTCAGCAGTTACTGTATCGCACATTAAGTCCTAGCCTAGAACCCACTGCTTATATAGAGAAGATGCTTCACAGTACAGTAACTAAATCCTTTTATGAGCCTGGAAACACAAAAAATCACTGAAACCAAAACACAAAGCTCCTAATCTAAAATCTACCTTTTATTATTTTAAATCATTAAAAAATACTTACAATACTATCACACCCAAAAAGAACAAAGGCAAAAACCACTACCTATATTCCAAGATATCCATTACAAGATATCAAAGATAAATCTATATATCTTTCCCTAGGCAGACCCTAAAAATAACCTATGGACAGGTCGAGTAATCGTCCCGAAAAGGGCGATTACTCGACCTGTCCATAGGTTATTGTAGGGTCTGCCTAGGGAAAGATATATAGATTTATCTTTGTAATCTTGTAATGGATATCTTGGAATATAGGTAGTGGTTTTTGCCTTTGTTCTTTTTGGGTGTGATAATATTGTAAGTATTTTTTAATGATAATATAATAAAAGGTAGATTTTAGATTAGGAGCTTTGTGTTTTGGTTTCAGTGATTTTTATATAGAGAAGATGCAAATCCAAGCAGTTATTCAAGCAGAGAGTTATATTTTATTTTAGCAAATAACAAAAGCATCTGAAATAATGTACCCAGCAGTTCTATTTCCTGCACTGTAGGTCTGATGACACCGAGAGCTCTGGAGAAACAGTCGCCAGAGAATAAAGGTACAAAAAAATTGTCTGGAATAGCAGGTCCAAAGCCCCAGTGGTGATTTCACCAGATGGTTCTATTTTAGAAAAGCCACCACTTCTTGAGTACATGTGGAAACATCAATACAATGCCAGCCCCTGGCACTGGACATTTAAGGACAAGATAGACACAAATTTCTGTCCATGAATCCTCTGCGCTTCTCAATGATCCTGTGTAGTGGTGTTGTGACATCCTCTTTAGCAAGGCATTGTCCTTATTAGAAGAAGTATTTATATTCCAATTTCCAGCCAAGGAAACGTAACAAAGCATACAGTACTATTTCAGAGTTGAGATGATTTCTGAAAGGCAGCAGTCATCTTGATTCTGTAATAAGAACCATTAAAGCTCTACTGTTGTTGATCTTGGGTAACTTTTATGAGGGTATTATATTAGAGGAGATATATCGGTTACAACACTGTGAGCAGCATAATTACGATACTATGGATAATAACTTCAGCAATAATGAAATGACACACTATATCTATTATATCAGCAGTTTAGTGCTCTGCATATCCTCTTCACTTCCAGCTTTATGTCATTGCAAGCTGTCACAATATATATTATTTTAATGCTGGCGTATAAAATATTCAAGTGCTGCAGTGATTTCATGCTATCGGAAACAATTTTAGTGCCATCACAATTTGAGAAATGTTATACAATGTACTGGTGAACAGATTCTATCAAATTCATGTCATAAACTTTACCACAATGTGTGGATCTAGGACATAATATAATTCTGTATTTAAAGGGGAAATTCAGTCAAAATGATCTGTTAAGTCTTAGACTTTGTAATTTATATCAGACCACCAGTGACTTCTAAAATGAAATGACTGCATATGTGTAAGGGTGGCCACCCCCAACAGGTATCACTTGGTAGGGTCTAATGTTGAGTGCCCTGCTAGGAGAAGATAGCACAGTAATAATGATGAAGAGTCACTATTTGAACTGATACAACTATGGCTCCTATGTATGTAAATGCTTGGTCTAGACGTTACTTTGTTGTCAAAGAAAACCAATTGAGCTCCCCTTTCATTTCATGTAGTGCTACCAAAAATAGGGAGCTCTGATTGGTTGCTATGGGCTACAAACAAAGTTTTAGACCTTG
Source organism: Phyllomedusa bahiana (assembly GCA_025379985.1). NCBI lineage: Eukaryota > Metazoa > Chordata > Amphibia > Anura > Hylidae > Phyllomedusa > Phyllomedusa bahiana. The sequence goes on from JAODAL010000261.1 coordinate 344,448, forward strand.
AAACACAGTTTCACATACGTTCGTCCCTCTCCAAAGTTTATTTTGTACCAATGGAGGTCTTTATGCTAGTGGTTACTAAAACAATATATTTAAGTATTAACATATTTAAAGAGTTGTCTCACTAAAGGATGCTTTTTTATGTTAAATATCTTGCAAAACGAGTACACTTTGCCAATTAGTCCATTAACCTTGTCCTACCTATTCCTAGATATCCCTCTGTTAATGGGCTGCATCAGATCTCAGGTCTTATAGTACAGACCTTGTTCAATCTCTCCTGATAGGCTGCCAGCATCTGTTTGACTATAGCTACTAGACCTGGACTTCTAATGCAGCCTAGTAGACAGCACGTAAACATGCTGAATTCACAAATGAAACCAAGAAAACAGGACTGGAGGTAAGATGAATCAATGTAGTGAGACAACCCCTTTAATGGTTCTCATAAAGACCAACAGTTCTTAGGTAGAATGGTTTCTTTGGCTGATAGTTAAATGTGGTAACTTAAGTAGTCACTCCCTGTCTCTAGATTCTGGAAACTAAGGGCAACTAAGGGCAACATGTATGAATTCACATACACCTTTTTTGCCGTATATTGCCAGTTCTCTACAGGAGTACGACCAAATTTTGTGCAATGTGCGCCTGACGAAACCTTTTAATGCGCCAAAGTTGATGCGAAACTGTCCTACAAAACATTACACAATATGCACCATACAAAGTTTTTGGGACTGTATGAAGATGTTACACTGTATGTAATGCGCCAAACATTTTCATACTACTGTTGTATTCTTACACTCGCCTCTCTATATCCTATTTAGAAAATAATGGTGTTGGTTCCAGTTAAAAAAAAGGAAGCATTTCGAAATTCATACATACTGCCCTAAGTTTCTTGTAGCTGCTTGTCTCTTCACATACTAGTAGCATCTGCCCATCTATTTCAATCTGCTGAATTTCTCCTTAATACAGACTAAGCTCTGTTCCAGCGTCCAACTTTTACAACCAGGGTTGTTTCTTGGGTTGGCTGGTGCTGGCGTCCACCATCAGCAGCCGCCCCCCCTTTCAATGTATTTGATACCCTGATTACCCGTCTCTCAGGTCCCAAAAATCGTCCCTAGCCTCTATTGCTTAACTACCAGCATCAAGGCTAAGAATACCATTATATTCCCACTGCCATCTTGCCAACTGCTGATAAACCTATTTACAGTAAAAATATACATATATATGTAAATACAATGCATATATGTAAGGGTTCGGTGGATTCGCTGGACCACCGCAAGTGCTGATAGTTAAGCCACGCCAGGGAACGGAATCTAAGTAGCCCCGATTTTCACACAGAGCCGCGCAAAGCAGGGATGACCTTGCTGCGGCGTGAAGGCCTACCAGGTGTTACTCCCTGAAGTGGACATGCTTGCGATAGGCAGCCGGGGTACAGCATCGTGGTACAAAAATCGTAATCCAAGGCGTAGTTAGGGGACAGGCAGAAGGTCAGGCAGGCGGCAAGAGTGGTTCGTGGTCAGAGTAACGGGCAGACGGTCAGGGGCTAGGAGGCTCCTAAAACAGCAAGGTCAGGAAAATTTAGCAGGCCGGACTGGACAACTGGTTATACTAATACGGACACTAGAGACACTCTAAGTCACTAACGCCAAACCACACGATCTAGGCACAGAGTGATGGGGGCGTAACCCTTATATAGGACCAGTGCCCGGCATAATCCAATTCACCGGGGACACTGGCCCTTTTAACTCTAACACCTGCCGTACGCCGCGGTGCTAGGGCGGCGGGGGCATGCGCCACGACGGCCGGGGAGGAAAGGAGCGGGCCGTGCACCGGCGCACGGCGAGCGTAACGAGAGCCGGGTGGGAGGAGGGGCGGTCGGCGGGTGACTGCTATGCCCGCTTCCGGGCCCTCAGCATGCAGGGATCGCGCCCGCAGGGGCCAGCTGGCGCCTGTGGCCACCATGACAGTACCCCCCCCCTTAGTTCTCCCCCTCTTTTTTTTGAAGCTAGCAAGGAGATCAGAGCGCCTCTCTTGCGTGACAGGTTGCCTTATGTTCCCACGAACGTCTACGCCCCAACCCCTTCAGTCGATGAGAAAGAAACAAAAAATAAAACCGTTCCCCTCAACTGTCTTACTTGCGCAGCACCTCCTTGCCTCAACGATGTTAACAGAGTTGGCCAAGGAGAAGGAAGAGAACAGATCAAAAGGGAGAGACGATTCAGCACCACAGGCTTGAAGGAGCGAGACATGGAAGACGTTCGGGACACGCAGAGTGGACGAGGCAGCGGAGCTTGTAGGAGACGGGTTAAGCTGACGAAGCACACATAAGGCCCAAATATTTGGGGCCCCAACTTGTGCTGGGTACCTTGAAAGGATGTATTTGGCCAATAGCCAAACCCTATCCCCTGGCTTAAATACAGGGGGAGGTCCCCCCGGGTACTTCCGGCCTAAAATTTTAGTACGAGTGGAACCCCGAAAAAGGCCCCTGACGGGTGCCCTGCAGAGTGACTTGTGTCCCGTATTTGGGACCCACGGCAGGAACGTGACACAAAACGGCCAGGGGAAGAGGCGGGCCGGGGATGTAACCCAAACAAAAAAAAAAAAGGGGATCGGTCCAGCGGACTTGGTTGGGGAAATTTATGAGTTTTCCCGCCCGGAGAGAAGGTCGCCCAGTTATCTGCGGGCGACAAAAAAATGTCGCAGTTAAGTGCCTAAAGACTTGGTTTCCCCTCTCCCCTGCCCTTTGTTGGGGGTGGTGCAATGAAAAGTCAGCTAACCCGTAAGGCCCAGAGGGGGCCCCCCAGAATTTAAAAACAAACTGGACTCCCTATCAGAGATGATGTGAAAGGGGGAGCCAAATGCAATCGAAAGATGGGGTGGAAAAGAGCTGGGCTAGCTGGGGTGCGAGGGTCCCCCGGGCAGGGGCACAAATAGCCATTTTAGAAAATCTGTCACCAAAACCCCAAATGAGTTTTTCCAGATGAGGCAGTAGGTCAGTGACAAATCCATAGAATATGGGACCAAGGCTTCTTGGCCTGGGAGAGGTTAAAGGACCCGGGGTTGAGGCGAGGAAATTTTTGTTCGGCACGGGAGGGTACAGGCTAAGACAAAGTCTTAACGTTCTGCAAGGAGTGGGCCCCCAAATAGTATCTCGAGATGGTTGTACGGATTTGCGAACCCAGGTGACCAGTTTTTTGAGAGAATGCCCCCTTTAAAGGTTTCAGGCCCCAAAGCGGACGGACATAGGCCCCAACCAAAGGGTAACTTTTGCAGCTTACAGGGAGCTGCCGAAAAGAAGCTGTTCGGAGGAATGATTTTGCTGCAGGGAGGGGCCTAAAAAGGACCATTCGGGGATCAGAGAGAGCGTCCGCCCTGAGTTTTTTTCTTTCCGGGGGAAGTGTGGGAGGAAATAAAAATCGTCGAAAAAAGGCCCATCTGGTTGCGTGGATTCAATCGCGGGGCAGATTGTGATATAAAAGATTATTATACATGTAGATCTCTATGGGATGGGGCCCCCCAGAAGTAGGCCTTTCTTTAGGGCAACTTTATAGCAAGAATTTCCCGATCAAATGGTAATTGCGTTCGGCAGAAGTGAAGGTCTTGGGAAGAATCCAACGTCCGCAATTTCCCCGAGGGGGACTTTGAAGAAGAACGGCGCCGGCCCAACTGGGGAGGGTGACCTCTAAGAAAATGGGGTGGGGTTCCCCGGACGAGAGAGAACCGGAGCGGAAGCAAACGCAGTTTCAGACGTTTGAATGCCTTTGGGCCCTGGAAGGCCATTTTTGGGGTCGGCCCCCTTCTTGGTGAGGGCCACCATTGGAGCCCCCCAGAGAGGGAACGGGGAAAAAATTGCCTGTAATAATTGGCAAAGCTAAGAGCGCTTGGACCCGAAGGCCCACGAAGTTGACACTGTATACAAGTAGTAATAGCCCCTTTAAAAAAGCAAAAAAATAGCCTATTTAGAAAATGGGTGTCAAAAAAGGGTTTTTCTCACCTGTTTAATGAGTGTTTTCACGACAGCTTAGGCTACACTTCCGGGTTTGGCTGTGGGCAGTTCTACAGTACAGCAGTGATTGGCATATTAGCTCTGCTATTCATAGCCGAGCCTGTTACAGAGACATAGCAGGGCAGTAGGCTACAGAACTCTGAAGGGTTGAAGTTTGTCAGTAAGTAACATTAACAAGCTTCTGTGCTGCTGATAAAACACCAAGGTGTGACATCCCTCCCAACCAGGGCTTAGAGCAGAGAAATTGGTTGGTAACTAGGGAAATTGTGTAACAAGTGGAGGTAAGAATGCTTAGCTAGAACCAAAGAAAATCAGAACAGCAAAGTATTGGCAATCTTTTATTTTTCCTTTGTTAATGTTTAAAGCTAATCAATGTGGGAAGATACCGCTTTTAAAAAAGCCTTTTTTATGGCCCCAAATTTGGGGGTGAGCACGACCATTTACTTCCAATATTGTTTGGGAGCTGTCATTTACAGAGGGGGGACATTTCTGCCAATAAGTGATTTTTTTTCCCAGTTAAAGAGTGACCCCGTGATGAACAAGCAGAAAAATGATCAGGGAAACCTTATGAAGTTTCCCTTAGCAAATAACGAGTCCTGTAAAGTCTTTTTCTGCCCATTGAAATTTCCGCCCCTTTAGGACCTTTAAGGATAAGTATATGTATTTGCGGCTACCTTCAAAAGATTAAACTTTGCAGTCTTTCCTTTTTGATCTGCATGTGTAATAGAGGAAGAATCCCATCATTTTGATTTGGCAAATGCATACCCCCAAAAAGGGCCCATTTACAGATTCTTTACTGCTGCAGAAAAAGACCTTTGTATAAACTTATTTTTGGATATTACAAAGATGGAATAGAAATTCGCACTTTATGGATTAGTCTTAGTGGTTTACAGGGTTGTACAATCTGTATCAGTCTTTTATTCCAGTTTCAGAGAATAGTAATTTATTCTGGTTTGCTGGGATCAAACAAACCCCCTAATTAAAGGATTGCTTCGTTTTCTCTTTGCAAAAAAAATTGTGTTTTTTTTTACTTTGGGTTTAAATGTTTTTTTATTTTTTAAAAAAGAAAGACAAAAAAATTTTAAAACCCACAAATCTGTAAAAAGAAACAAATCTACAAAGCAGCCATCTCATGGGGTTTGACTCCTCTTCTATCTTTTACCACTTGGTTTAAAGGGTTGTGTATAAATTTAAAAAAAAAAATAAAAAAAGATAAAGAAAAAAAAAGCCCCCCTCCCCCCGTAATTGCTTACAGATTTACTTGGTGACTCGATTGTTCCTGAAAGTGATGTAAGGGAAAAGGTTTATGACAAATGAAGCCATAACGGGTAGGCACACACAAACCCGAAGGGAGGGAAAAGTAAATATAGTCCGGGGGCCTGGGCAGCTTAGTATGGAAAATTGGGAATTAAAGGTAAGTATATTTTTTTTTTTTTTTTTAATTGTATGGTTTAAGTTTTATTTTTGTTTTTTAACTATAAGCAAAAAATTTTTAAAGGGTATGTTCAACGGCTTATTCAGAACATTTTTCGTCGGATTTCCAATGTAAATCCGTTCCGTTTAGTTGTAAATCAGTTGCAAATAAGTGTCACTTAGTGTGGCACGTATTTCGCGACGGATTTACAATCCCCGTTCATTATATGGGGTGAATCCGTTGCAAAATCCGGCCCAATAATTGACATGCACATTGTTTTTACGCCCGTATTGCGGCAGAAAATCCACGGCGGCAATACGCCACGGAAATACTCGTCGTCTGAACGACGACACGTATTTCCCATTTAAGGCAATATTAAATTGCCTGCAACTTATTTCAGACTGATTTCGGAACCTATTTACAATCGGAAATCCGACCATAAATACGTTCTGAAATAAGCCGTGTGAACGAGTATCTTGGGTGCCAGCGTACTAGAGGAGCTGCGGGATTTATCGTCTTTATACCTGGCAGCACTTAAGTAAGTATCGTACACTTATCTAACCTTAAAGGGAAGTTCATGTGTTGTAGTACATGCGTTGTATATAGCGTATTCTTTTTCCACAGTGGGGAGAAATTTTGAATCCCTGATGAACCCTAATATTGAATGGGGGAAACGCGTCGGGATAGCTGGGATTTAAAGGTGTTTATACACGCATGTAGTGATATTGTCTGTCATTAAAGCGGAGCCGCTCTTTATCGGGGCGATTACTCCACTGACGGATAGTGCACAGTATGCTGTATCACTAGGTATGCAGTGGTAATATATAGGGGTTTAGATTTTAAATTTTTTTTAGATAGTCTAGTAAAAGTTATGTTTTAACAGGGATTATTATTTGCAGTGATATATTGGTTTAAATCCTCTGTTCATATAGAATTTGTAGTACTGGTTATGACAATCCCTAATCTCTCTTAATTCTCATTGCTTTAAGCTGCCATCAGTCACTCAGTCCATCCAGGGCAAGTTACCTCCTGCAGAGTCTTACCCCTAACTACGGACTTTGAAAGCTTCTCATTTAGTTAAGTAAATACCCTTTAGAGCTTTGCAGCCTGTGTAATACACTGACATGAGTGCAAGAAGTGTATCAGGAATAGCTAGGAACAGCAGAGTTGAAATGTCATTCACTGCTATAGAGCTGCCTACAGCCTGAACCGCATCTGTGATTCTAAAGCTGGCTGTGGCTCTGTGAAACTGCATGGTGAGAAAACTCCTTTAAAGATTAGTTTAAAGATTAGTTTTCAACATTAAAGGACAGTGAATTGAAGACTTTTTCTAAATAAATTGCTTTGTTAATTTAAATTTAGTCATGAGATATCAGACATTTTATGTGCTCTTTCGTGCACACAGGTTTCTATGGTTAGCTGCATAACAGACCATAACTCTGATTATCTGAGAGAACAGAGAACAGGGAGTGATATCATCCCATGGAGAGAGTGAACTCTGGAAAAAACTAATTATCTACTTAACTAATTAGCATCAGTTGACAGACAAATCCATTGTAGTCAGTCCTCACAGCACCTGTAGCTTTTGTTTAATGAAGATTAGCTCTCCTGTACTTGTCAGGGTAACTGCTCAACCATAAGCTTAATATGCTAATCACTGCTATGGAACCACTCACAGCCTAAAGAAATGAGTAAATGTAAACTACGTGTGATGCAGTGAAACAGTGTGCTGAGAAAACCCTTTTAAGTAATCTAAAAGGGAAATTGGCTTCAGAGGGCATAGAAAAGCCCACATCCATTTCTTATGAATGAAGAGGCGCTACAACATTAGTGAACAAGTAAGACCTTTCTTCTCTGTGTTTGATTAAAAGGATAAAGAGAAATCAGTGCTCGACCCTCCTGTTCAAATATAGTAGTGCATTAAGGAGGTTGTCCAGCAAATCAAAAATAGTTCTCAGATGAATTGCCCGAGTCCTCATTTACCCCCGATTTATATTTTGATGCCTACTTAAACTTCTCCTGTGCTGTATACAGCCTCTCTTTTCTGTATCCAGCAGCATAATTTTTTGTTTGAAAGCTGTTTCCTTTTGCCTAGTAAAATTACAAACCCCAGGATCCTTTGCTGTGCTTTGTCTATCCCTCCATTTCAGTCTCTGTGTGTACGTCTGTTTCCTACATCATGTTGAAATCCTTGGAAGCCAGGGTCAAAGGGGTATGTCTTCAAAGACTGTCCTGACAAAAGCCAAACCTATTTGGTCACCCGTTCTACTGTGCTTGACGCAGATCTGTTTCTTGTGTGTGGAGACAACAGAATGACTAAGTTTTCTGTTATCAAACAGCTGATAAAGAACTGCAGGCAGCAAACAGAGAATATAATAAACATTGTGCATTGCAAATGTGCCTAACTTTGGGAGGGATATTATTTAGAAAATAATTTAGTTCCATTTGGCAACCTCCTTAGGCATAAAGAGGAAATGCTGTTACTTCCAGACATACGCCTGGTTAACTTGGACCTCCACAACCCAGTACACTGAGTATAAGGGTGCTTTCACACGGTGCGGTTTTGGTGCATTTTTCAATGCGTTTTTTGTGCAGGAAGGCTCAGCAATTAATGCTGTACATTGCTGCACAAAAATCGCGGTGAATTTGCGGTAAAATCGCGGTAAATACCATGATTTTTGTGCAGCAATGTACAGCATTAATTGCTGTGCCTTCATTCACAAAAAAATGCATTGAAAAAATGCATTGAAAAAAACACACCAAAAACACACCAAAACCGCAGTGTGAAAGCACCCTAAGAGAGATTTTTTTTCATCTCTTTTGCTTTATAAGCAGTCAACCAGACCAAAACCAAGGTACTGAGTTTTTATTCAACTCACTTCTTCTCTTCCCTTGTTTTAAAAAAATTAAGAAGTATTGAGAAAAATGAAATACCCCCAGCATGCTTTAATGTTAGTGTTTTTTACTGTAATGAAGCCCTAAAAGTTTAATATAATACAAACCTAAACCTACGCTAATGCTATTTTTATGCATGTTGTATTTATATATATATATATATATATATATATATTATTATTATAATAATCTATATAATTATATTATATAAAATATATAGTATATATATGTGTATATATATTATATATATTATAATTTTGTTATTTGTGTATTTATATTTATATATATATATTAATATATATATATATATATATATATATATATATATATATATATATTAAGTCAAACGCAATGGTGGTTTAGGCACAGCGTCCTTTTGCCTTCCGTTTAACAGTTTTGGTCTTTATTTAGCCCCAGATCCAAAGAAATAACAAAAACAAGTGGCTTGACTTCAACCACAACAGTCCATGTGAATGTTAGGAACTCACCGTCTCTTGTCAGGTTTTCCACCTGTCAGAAATGCAACAGCGTTCACAATCCTAACTCGAGAGGGAACACAGAAACATCCTGTGTCTGTCTCCTTGGTTCGTGGCAGGAACCATACATGGCCCCCCGGTTCACCTGAGCCTCCTGGTTTATATTGACAGGGCAAAACCTTGTGTAGATACATGGGAGCAGTCACCCCACCCAGCTCTTAGACTGCTCCAGTAAAGAACCGGCCCAAATTTACTGATTCCAGCAGCTATACTAAAAACTACCAAGAGTTACTGTCACAAAACTGTAAGCCGAGTACCGAGGGCAGGTTTTCCCGAATACAGCGAAGTCACGGACAAAGAACACGACTCCAACACCAGCTCAACAACGGTTTGTTTTAGTGAATTTTCTGGAACAAGATGGTGAACAGATCCCCCAAACACAAATTTACAAATACGTATCCTGGGCCCCTGTGCTGCACAGCGCGCCGCCAGAAGTGTACTCTCTGGATGCCGGTAACTTAACCTATCCGTGGGGTTCGAAAGGCCGATAACCCTTACCTTCTTAATACCGTAATCACCAACGGGAACAATTGTGTGTGGTGGCAGTTGCAGGGGCTCGTGGTGCAGCACAGCAGCTTACACAGCTTAAATGATTTACCCACTTCCCTCCCAAACGCACGTGACACAAACTTATCCTCACAGATGAATCGGTTCAAGTAGCTAATGGTGCACTAGTAAACTCTCCAAGTCCTGAACAGGAGGATGTATTTGGGAAACCCTCCTTTGGCCTGTAACTGAGCCTAACTAACTAAACTAATATCAGGCCTTCTCTCAGTCCTGAACTCGTTGGCTTGCACGCATCCGCTGAGGTACCTTAAAGATGGCCGGCAATTCCTGTTCTCAGGTGCAGATGGATGGAATGGATGGTCCGGCTGCAGACAGTCCTCTCTATCTTGGCAGCTTGTCCTTCTTGTCCAGGAGTTTTCTCTCTCCCTCTGCGATGGCGTCTGTATAGACAGTCAGGCTCTCCTCTGTCCCTGGAACGACTGTGAATCCTGGCTCCTTTAGCTCAGTCTCTGTCTCTGTCTGTTCTCCTCAGAATCTCAGCAGCTTCTCCAAAATGGCTGCTACATGTGCCAGTCTTTTACCATGTCCCTCATTTGCATATACTGGAAACTGGACATAGCGGTATCTTGTGGCCAAACAGTGGAATACAAAGAAACATTTTACAACTGTCATGCATGGGATTTTACTTGGAAAACACAGGGAGGCTGTTCCACTATCCCACATACCACCCCACTAGAAGTTGGCGTCCTCGACAACCCTCTCCACACAAACTCGTCTTGTGCATAGCGCTGGGGGGTGTACACCAGCGTTGGATCTGGGCGTCCTACGTGGGGCTATAGATTCAGGGGCCTCCCCTGGGGAAGGAGTTGTTGGCTGCTCCACTATCCCCCTGGGTGGCAAGATTGTCACAGCTGGAACCTCAGTTGACACCGGCAATGGGACCCCCCCACATTTTCAACTAAGGGAGGTGCTGGACAGGGTAGGTATTCGGCGTAGTTTCAGGCATTCAAAATCACAGCGCC
>JAODAL010000262.1:0-354115 GCA_025379985.1 Phyllomedusa bahiana
GGCGCTATGTATCAAATATCACTACTGGGGGGATATTTTTATAATTACGGGAGCATATTCTTAAATACAGAGCTGATTCATAGTATATTATATACGTATAATGCGATAAAATATTCCCGCAGACGATTTCAGCTCTGTGGGTCAGCTTTAATTAATAAAATAGTAACCCCCGAGCTGACAATCATCCCATTTTTATAAAAAAACTGGTTCCCCATATGATCCCCTAAATGACACAGTATACACTTTTTTGGGGGTTTTTTTTTTGTGTGTGTGCAAACTCCAACCCCCTCCATAACCCCGCCCCGAATAACCCCCCCCATAACCTCCCACGGGGCCGGGGAAAAAATTGTCGTGCTAAAACCCCGTCCCCGGGTAAAAAAAAAATTTGGGGCCGCTGGATAAAGGACGAGATGGACCCTGCCAAGTTGTCTTCTGTCCTGCGATGACTACAGCCAGGGCAAAACTATTAATTGCGGTTTCTTCTCTAAGACGTTTTCCCCTGCCGAGAGGAATTACACTGAAAGGGATCGTGAATTACTGGCCATTAAACTGGCCCTGGAAGAATGGCGCCACCTACTGGAAGGGCCTCGCCATCCGGTCAATATATTCAGCAACCACAAGAATTTGTTATACCTCCAGACTGCACAACCTCTGAACCCCTGGCAAGCTAGACGGTCCCTTTTCTTCTCTATGATTGACTCTCTGATCCACTTCCGACCAGCGGACATGAATATTAAGGTTTAAAGTCCTCTCCTGATCCCATGTCCTGGGGCCCAACTTTGCACCACCCCGTAGCTTCCAATTGTGTTCCCCTTGGTAAAATGTTCGTACCTCCAGGTCTCAGGAAGAAATTCTTGAAGTGGGGACATTGTTCTTTGCTGGCCGGGCACCCTGGGGTGCGTAAATCCTGTTTGCTCATTTCTTGGCAATACTGTTGGCCTAACTTGAATCAAGATGTCAAGGACTTTCTTCTTTCCTGTACCACGTGTGCCCACGGCTTAAGCCTGCTCGTCTCTTTCAGCCTTTGCCCATACTAGAGTCTCAGTGGATGAATATAGCCATGGATTTCATCACTGACCTTCCACCCTCATCTACAGTAATAATACTGTTATTTGGGGGAGTTAAAGGTCGTTTTTTCAAGATTCCCATTTTTTGCCTGTGCCTGAATCCCCTGGTCCCGCTGGGTGGCACTTCTTCCAACATATTTTTCGCCTGCATGGTCTGCCCATATAGTTTCTGATCGGGGGTCCAGTTTGTCTCCAAGTTCTGGCATGCTCTGTGTTCTTGTCTCCAAGTTAAATTAGATTTCTTTTTTTTTTTCGTATTCAAACACTTTTATTAACAAGATCATGAAAAATACAGTGTAAACATTGCACAGAGGTTACACAAAATGTCCTTAAAATAGTACAGTTACAAAAAGAGACGGCAGCATTTTTTCTAGAGGGTTTATCTCAATAAAGCCAAAACGATGGCCTCCAATATTGTGAAAGTCAGAGGAAGGGCTAAAGAGTGAGAAGAAGAGAGGTGGAGAAAAAAAAAAAAGGGAGGGAGAGGGAGGGCGAGAGGAAAGTAAAGGAAGGAAAAGGGAAAGAAAGAAAGAAAGGAGAAGAAAGAAAAAGAAAAAAAACCCCACACAAACACAAGGGGGATCAAGGGTATGGAAAGAGAGCCGTTCGATATTGGCTACCAACTCTACAACTTGGGCACCAAATGGAGGACCTTTATCCAGCAGCAGGATTCATTCGAGAGTCCGGGGCTAGGGCTCCGCCCTAGAACCCCCACTTAAGCGCCTCAGGTACCGGAATGTCTAGGAAACAACCTCATGTGCAGACCAAACTAAATTGTCATAGTATCACGAACAAAGGTAACATAGCACAACAGCTGGCTCACCGGGCACACCACACCCCTACAATACAGATAGTTGAAGGTGGTAGGTCGCAAGTCCTCACCCCGTTCTCCGCAGGAACCAGAGTCCCCACCTCAAGAACAGGTTAAATAAGTATCTGAACTACAAAAAGAGATCCAGTCCTCCCAAATAAGCAGATACTGACTATAACGCAAAGGAGAATCAGTCCTGAACTCCTCTAAGCGCTGGAGTGCATGGACCTCCCAAATCCAGTCCGTCATAGTCGGGCAGGCAGATGACAGCCAGAGTCTGGGGATCACTATCTTGGCAGCCAAAAGGAGGAAGACCAGGAGGTGGGATTTTAGAAGAGCAGTGGGGAGTGGAATGTCAAACAGAAGGACAGAAGCAGGGCAGTTTCGTATCCTAACCCCCGTGATTCTGTGGATCATACTAAGCACCCCCTCCCAGAAAGGTTGTAGAAATGAACAACCCCACCAGAGTCATGGTCCCCCTCTCCTTCCTGCACCGCCAACAGATCGAGGAGACCGAGGGATAGAAAGAATTAAGCAGCGTGGGGACACGGTACCATCTTGTGATAATTTTATAATTTAACTCCTGGGCCCTAGAAGACACCGAGGATCTGTGGGCCAGCTGAAAAACCCTGGACCAATCAGCTCCCGAGAAAGGCTGGTTGAGTTCTCTCTCCCAGCTACTCTGAAAGGGGAGCTTATCGCCAGCCCTAGAGTCAATCAAAAGTCTATATAAGCCAGAGAGAGTCTGCCTTTCAGAGTATCGTCCCAGGCACCACAACTCAAAAGTGGTTAGGGGTCTCTGCCCCCCCAAACAGCTTCCTCCACTTTGAATAGAAACTGCCAAGTTGGTAATAGTGGAACCGAGAAAACTGTACTGTGTTATTCTCTCCCCACCAGTGCTTCCCATATCCCCTCAGAGCCCCCGAGGTGACCACCTGGTCCAGGACCAATGCAGCAGCCCCAGCTCCCAGCAACCGGGCAAGCGCCACCGCTAGGTATTCAGGAATGTCAGGGTTGCCCAACAGTGGGGTACAGGGGCCGCCCACGCTGAAAAGCCAAAGTTTAGAAGCATATGCTCGAAATATCACCACAGAGGTGTGAGTGATCAAAGGCACCCGGGCGAGTAGACCTCTAGATAGTACAGAGGGCGGAAGCCAGGGAAGTGCTGCAACGGGAGCCCCGTACTTTAAAGTCCTCCAAAAGCCCCCAAAGAGTTAGAGCTTCCCCCGTAAAGGCGTCCAGCGTTCTCACCCCCAAACCGCGGCCCAGGTAGTAGGCCTGAAAGTCTGGCAGCGCGAGCCCCCCCTCAGCCGTTGGCCTACACAAAGTGGCATCCTATTCTAGGTCTACCCCCGCCCCCCACGAAATTGGGAGGTTAAGGTTCGCAAAGATTTGAAGAAAGGTTCTGGGAGCAAGTGTAGGGATCCCCTTTGAAAAAAAATACAACAGGCGTGGAAGAATATTCATCTTCATAATGCTTTCCGTCCTAGCCCCCGAAAAATTTTTTTTGTCCCATTTTGAGAGGTCTGTTTAATTTGGCAAACAGAGGGGCAAAATTGAGGTCAAAACCCTGTCTAGATTCGAGGGCATGTAAAACTCCGAGGTACTATAAAAGAAGAATCAAACCCAGGAGAGAGGGAAAGCAGTCTTCATGGAGGACAGAGTATCCCAGGGTTATATTTAAACCCCATGGCTGCATTTTTTGGCCAAAATTTATTTTGTGGTTGCTATAAAGGCTGTATTCTTCCAGAACCCCCAATGCTGCCGGGAGCGAGGAAGCGGGATGCCCGAGGTAGAGGAGCAAATCGTCAGCGAAAGCTGAACATTTTAAAATGGTGGAACCCCCCCCACCCGGATCCCCTGTACACGGGGGTCATTACGCAGCACTCGTACAGGTGTTCCATGGCCAGGATATAGAGGATAGGGGAGAGGAGGCAGCCCTGCCTGGTGCCATTGCCAATCATCAGATGAGTGGACAACACTCCATTGACCCTCACCTGGGCTTAGGGCGCGTTGTACAGGGCCATAACCCTCCCCCGCATCTTCGAGCCCAGACCCAACGCCCGCAACACCCCATCCAAAAAGACCCATGCAACTCTATCAAAGGCCTTCTCCGCGTTGAGTGACAGGAGAAGGGGGCACTGAGGGGTTGTGTAGGCGACGTGGTGGTCAGGGAGAAGGTTTTAAGCGTTTTTTGTCCCTCGCCTCTCTGGAGGGCACGAACCCCACCTGGTCCTGGTGGATAATGTCCCCAAGCAAAGGGGTCAACCTGTTCGCGAGCATTTTGGCGAAGATTTTTGCGTCCGTGTTGATCAAAGAGATGAGATGGAAGTTCTGGCATTGTGATGGGTCCTTACCCTCTTTAGGGATTACCACAATGTGAGCCCGCAAAAAAGCCGGATCAAAGGGGGAGTCCGCAGACACCCCGTTAAACGCACGGAGCAGGGGCAAAGACAGCTCAGTCTTAAGCGCTTTATAAAATAGAGCTGTATAGCCATCTGGACCCGGGCTCTTGCCAGAGGGCAGGGACTTTATAGCTGCCAGCAACTCCTCTTCAGAGAACGGTGCCTCCAGAGAGGCGAGGGATCCAGCTGGGAGGGGAGGGAGTGCTGTCCTGGCTAAGTAGAAGCGGAGTGAGTCCCCCGAGACATCGGGAGAGGGGAGATTATACAGCCTAGAGTAGTAATCTACTACCTGCAGAATATCCTCTGTAAGATGGACCACCCTTCCCTCCCGGGTCTTGATGGCTGGGACATACAATGCTGCCCTCCTATCCCTGAGCACCCGGGCTAAAAATTTGCTCGGCTTGTTGCACCAGGTATAAAAAGAGCTGGCGCACAATTGTCTATACCGTTTATGCCTATGCTCCATGAGCTGGAGAATGTCATGACGGGTCTGGACAAGGGCTCTCAGATCCAGCTCCCCCCCGATGCCTTGTGGGAGGCCTCCAGGGACGCTAAACGCGTCAAAAGGTGTTGGAGCTTAGCTGAAGCTTCCCTCTTGAGACGCGCTCCATGTTTGATTAATGTCCCTCTAAGGGACCATTTTAGGGCCTCCCACTGGATCTGGGGAGGAGTCCGATCCAAAGAGTGCGCTAAAAGAAAGATCTCCGTCGAGCGCTGTAAGTCTGACAGGCACAGCGAGTCAGACAGGAGGGATTCATTCAGTCTCCACGAGAAGGCCGGCCGGGTATAGTGAGGGAGAGCCAAATCGCAGTGAACAGGGGCGTGGTCCGAGTGGAGAGCACTGCCCACTGAGGCCGACACCACACAGCGGAGAAGTGAATGCTGTGGCAGGATATAATCGATTCGTGTGTACGAATTATGGGGGAAGGAGTAGAAAGTATAGCCCTCGGTCCAAGGGGTGCAGCAGTCTCCACACGTCCACTAGCTGCATGTCATGGAGCACCTTCTTGATTTAATTAACAGCATTATAGGCCATCGAGGAACGCCCGGCCGAGGTGTCCAACAGGGGGTTTAAAACCAGATTCAGGTCCCCCCCAAGACAATCTGCCCCTGAGCAAAGTGGAGGAGGGCATCCAAAGTTCTGGTCAGAAAAGTCAACTGACCTGAATTGGGCGCATACACATTTTCCAATGTGTAAACTTGTCCCTGGAGGCTAATTTTAACGAATATGGCTCTGGCATCAGCATCCCAGACATGTCCAGAATCACCACAGGGAGGGACTTATGGAAGAAGATGGCCACTCCCCTGACTTTAGAGGATGAGTCGCTATTATGGCACCAGGTAGGGAAATAACGGTTACGATAAGACTGTATATGAGAGGAGAGAAGATGAGTTTCTTGGAGGAATACTATATGCGATCTCTGTTTGTGCAAATGATATAAGACTTGCGACCTCTTTTCGGGGGAATTAAATCCCTTAACATTAAGGGACGTAAGTCGGACACTCGTCATGTCGGTGCTAGCAAGAAAGACCTAAATTCCAACCCCCAAGATCTGCGAGACGCGGTGTCCCGGCGAGCCAGCCACAGAGCCAAAAAAGTAACAAACAAACCATAAACAGTCATGAACGGAGGCCTGACTAGAAGAGGCCGGAGAACTAATACAGGCAGATATGTAACTGCAAAAGCCATTTGGGAAT
Source organism: Phyllomedusa bahiana (assembly GCA_025379985.1). Classification (NCBI taxonomy): domain Eukaryota; kingdom Metazoa; phylum Chordata; class Amphibia; order Anura; family Hylidae; genus Phyllomedusa; species Phyllomedusa bahiana. The sequence continues at coordinate 5,982 of JAODAL010000262.1, forward strand.
CCCAAAGGGCCAAACTATACAGGGGTTCCTGTCCGAGTCAAGACAGGTAGTTAAGCCAACCTAGAAAAAAAATAAAGCAATCAATAAAGGAGTAAGAGGATTACGTCACCGCAAGAAGTCCGCAGTGCACAAGCCTCCAGAGACGTCTGAACAGACGCTCTGATGGAGCCGTTCCACCCGGGACAGACCCCCCCTCCAAAACCGGTCCAGGCAAGAGCTAGGTGATAACTCCATTGCAACAACCCGGAGAACAATCCGGGAAGGGAAGTCCCGAGGGAGGCGACCCCACCTAAAAATAAAGAAAAAACCAATAGGCCCGAAAAGCATACAGTGTCATCAGGGCATGGGCAATAAACCACCAAAGGAAACAGCAAAAAGAGCGACTGATGTCCGGTGAATTCCTAACTAAAGCGCACGGTAAACAGAACAAAGTCCCCCTCACATTGGAGGATTGGTAGGCCTCTGTTTGCTCCATCCTTGATCAGGACAGATCGTGCTTTTCCGAAGTCCAGGAACTCTACTTTGTAAGCGGAAAAGGCCAGGGCCTCATCACAACAAGTCATCAGCGATGTGGCCTCCCCCTCGATGGTTGGCTGTCTGGGCTGCCTCGACGACGTCGGGACCTTTGGGGCTGAGAGGTGACCAGTTGAGAGCTCAGCCGCTGGTTGTCCGGCAGTCGGGGTCTGGCCGTTACAGGAGTTGCAGAAGCAGCTGCCGACCAGTTAGGGAGAGACACTGCCGGCAAGCTCAGGGTAGAAACAAAGGTTGGCAAGTCCTCCAAGGATCGAAAGGTGAGTATTCTGTCAAGATGTTTAACTTGCAGCGAGAAAGGAAATCCCCACCTGTAGGGTATGTTCTTAGATTGGAGGGACGACAGGAGGGGTTTAAACGCTGCCCTCATGCGCAGGGTGCGGCGTGACAAGTCCTGGAACAGGCCCAACTGGAGCCCCTCAAACTCGATCTGCTGCATCAGCCGAGCTTTGCGCATAATTTCTTCTTTGATGGTGAAATGATGGATCCTGCAGATGACATCCCGCGGGTGGGTAGGATCCATACTCTGTGGACGGAGCGCTCTATGGGCCCTATCAAATTCAATAAAGGTCCCTTCCGGGCGTCCCAGGATACGATTGAACAGCTTTGTTAAAGTGGTAGTGAGGTCGCCCGGTCTGACTGACTCCGGTAGTCCCCGCAGCCTCACATTATTATGGCGACTGCGGTTCTCCAGGTCGTCCATATGGTTGGTTAGTTGCAGGTGTTGGGAGGACTGCTCCTTTAGAGAGAACTGCAAGGAGGTGACGAGATTAGATGTTGACTACTGGTTTTTTTCCAGTCGGTGTACCCTAAACTGGAGGTCAGCCACATCAGATTGGACCGGGCGCAGGTCCTGTCTCCAGGACCGCTGCACGTCCCTAGCCAGGAACTGCAAGTCCCTTTTCGTCGGTAGAAATGAGAGGAGAGCCCTAAGCTCCGGGTGAGCCTCTAAGGCATGAGCTGCATTTTCAGGTGGAAGGAGTCCCGGCGGCTGGGTCAAGTGAGACTCCGGTGGCCCTGAGTAGGAAGGAGGGATAGACTCTGATCCACGGGAACGCTGCGGGGAGCTACAGCCCCACATGGAAGAGTTAGGGCTGGACGCCCACGGGGCATAATCCGCGGGAAGGTCGCCATCCTTGTTGCAGAGGCCACGCGAGGGGCCCGACGGGGTCAGGGCGGCAGGAGGGCCCCCTTTATCAGCCCCGCCACCGCCCCAAGCCACCTCAGACCCGGCACCGCGGCCATAGTGCCAGGGGCTACCCAGCATGGGGGATCCAGGGAGCAGCACAGTCGAGTCCATGGCGTTCTCAGTGGGACTTCCCAGGGTGGTGTGGGTTCCATCTCTGGATGGGGGTCGGTGTCCGTCGTCACCCGCCTGTGTGTATCCTGACAGACACGGGCGGCCTGACATATTGTCCCCAGTGTCCTTGTCATCAGAGGGGCCCCTCTGAATAGTCCCCAGAATCTCTGGGCAAGAGGGGGAGTTCAGGATAGGCTTAGGTGGCCTGGAGCTGTGCCCTGGATTATTTAACCTGGGCCATTCCCCCTGCTCCCCCGCACTCAGGGAAGAGATGTCTGCCGGGGTGTTCCCCCGTCTGCCCGGACCCTCAGCAGCCCAAATTGGTAGAGACATTTAGGGGAGAGCATGTCCCAAAGACCCCCCCAGCTGGGCAGGAGAGGCCGGCCTGGAAAGAACGAAGCTCCGGGCGGCACCACTCTGAGCCGCAGACAGTCCGCCCCACTCTCCGGTGTCCCGGCCAGTCTGTATGACGGGGGGCTTCAGAGGACAGGTGTCCGGGATCCCAGCTCGCATGACCTGACCGGATCGCAGCTGCAGCGCCGCTCCGTTGCGGGTGGTGCTCCATGTTGCGCAGTGTCTGCGCCGGGGATCCACGCCGGGGTCCACGCGAGGCCAGGTCTGCCTGCTCCGCATCTCCGGATCTCGGGGCCGACGGCAGGGAAGCCGGATCCTTGCAAGGTGTCAAGCCTTCCTGCACTGGAGGTGGCAGGTTCGTAGGCGGCAGCGCCGCAGGGGTTGAAACTCCAAATGCGCCCCACATGCTCCCTCGGCTGTACTGTAAGATGGCGCCGGCAGCTCCTTGGGGGGCGGGAAAGGCTCCCTCCCTCTAGGTTCTGAAGAGGGGTGAAAAATTTGGAGATCGGCAGCCCCATCATGTCAGAAGGAGTCCCAGGCACCTGGGCTGCCTTTTTATTCCGGTTTCGGCCCATTTTGATTAAATATATCGATGATGAGAGCAAGTCTCTGGAGGAGCCCCTGCAGCACACGTCCTCTTTCCTACATAGCAAACTCCGCCCCCCTTAAATTAGATTTCTCTTCAGCTTACCACTCTCAAACCAACGGGCAAGTAGAACGAGTAAATCAAATTTTGGTAGACTACCTCCGCCACTTTGTCTCTGCACGTCGGGATAACTGGACCAACCTGCTACCCTGGATAGAATTCTCCTACAACCACAAGGATTCTGACTCGGCTGGAGCTTTCCTGTTCTATATTGTCTATGGCCGTCACCCTTCCCCCCTTCCCACTGACTACCCCTTCGTATGTCCCTGCTGTTTATGGCCAAGTTCATGGCTTTATAGCCAGGGCCGTTCCTAGAGGCGGGCGAGGCGGCGATCCCCAGGGTCGCCGAAGCTCCGCTCACCCGAGGGGGGCGCCACCTGCCTCGCCCGCCTGGAGGATCGCCCCTGACTCTGCGCGGCTGTTTTATAACAGTTGCTCAGAGCCAGCAGCTGCTGGTACAGGGAGGAGACGGGACGGATTGTTCCCGTCCTGACTCCTCCCCTGTGTCAGCATCGCAGGGGGCACACGGGTTTCACCGCGCCCCCTGTGATGCTGGGTCTGCTTGGTCGGCAGCTCTGCCGCCGAGGAGACCCCTGGGAGCTGCGTGACAGTGTAAGCTCAGCAGCTCCGGACCAGGATGCGCGGACCGAGGTGAGTACTTTTTTTGTTATTTTATAATTACTTACAGGGGCATCACTGGCTACCAAGGGGGGCATCACTGGCTACAGGGCATCTACCGGCTACAGGGGGCATCACTGGCTACAGGGGGGATCACTGGCTACAGGGGGGCAATCAATGGCTACAAAGGGGGGATCACTGGCTACAGGGGGCACACTGGTACAAGGCGGGCATCATTGGCTACAGGGGGGCATCACTGGGTCTACAGGGGCATCACTGGCTACAAGGGGGGCATCATGGGGTTCAGGGGGGCATCACTGGCTACAAGGAGGGCATCATTGGCTACAAGGGGGCCCTCCCCTGGCTACAAGAGGGGGGCTTCATTGGCTACAGGGGGCATCACTGGCTACAAGGGGGGCATCACTGGCTACGAGGGCCCTCACTGGCTACAAGGGGGCATCACTGGCTACAGAGGGCATCACTGGCTACAAGGGGGCATCACTGGCTACAGGGGACATCACTGGCTACAAGGAGGGTATCATTGGCTATAGGGGGGCATCACTGGCTACAAGGGGGGCATCACTGGCTACAGCGGGCATAAATGGCTACAGGGGACATCACTGGCTACAAGAGGGGCATCATTGGCTACAGGGGGCATCACTGGCTACAGGGGCATCATTGGCTACAGGGGGGCATCACTGGCTACAGGGGGCATCACTGCTACAGGGGGAATCACTGGATAAAAGGGGGGCTTCATTGGCTACAGGGGGGCATTTACTGGGCTACAGGGGGCCATCTATGGCTACAGGGGGATCACTGGCTACAAGGGGCAAACACCTGGCTTTCAGGGGGCATCACTGGCTACAGGGGGCATCACTGGCTACAAGGGGGGTATTTATTGGCTACAGGGGGCATCACTGGGGTACAGGGGGCATCTGTGGCTACAGGGGGGTATCATTGGCACAGGGGGCATCACTGGCTACAAGAGGGCATCATTGGCTACAAGGGGGCCACCACTGGCTACAAGGGGGGCATCATTGGTACAGGGGGGCATCACTGGCTACAAGGGGGCATCACTGGCTACAGGGGGGCATCATTGGCTACAGAGGGCATCACTGGCTACAAGGGGGGCATCGTTGGCTACAGGGGGGCACCACTGGCTACAGGGGGCATCACTGGCTACAAGGAGGGTATCATTGTCTATAGGGGGGCATCACTGGCTACAGGGGGCATCACTGGCTACAAGGGGGGCATTTACTGGCTACAGGGGGCATCACCGGCTACAAGGGGGGTATCATTGGCTACAGGGGGCCCTCACTGGCTACAAGGGGGCATCATTGGCTACAGGGGGGCATCACTGGCTACAGGGGGGCATCACTGGCTACAGGGGGCATCACTGGCTACAGGGGGCATAATTGGCTACAGGGGGGCAAAATTGGCTACAGGGGGCATCTACTAGCTACAGGGGGCATCACTGGCTACAAGGGGCATCGCCTGGCTACAGGGGGGCATCACCTGGCTACGGGGGCAATCCATGGAGTTTGTATAGAGATAGGAATTGGTAGAGAAGTGCTGATAAATTGAGGAGTCTTAAGATATTTGTTTTGTAACTTTTACAGTGAAGAGTCGGGAGTAGTCGTCATGGCGTCTGGGACAGATGGAAAAGAAGAAGAGAAAGAGAACAACTCTTCAGAGACGTCTCCTGTGAGTCACTAGATATAACTTTACTCTAATCATTTACATGTCTGCAGAGCCTGTGTTCAGCGGGTATCCACCACTGTATGGTCACTGTATGCCGGTAATATTGGTTGAAATATAATGGTTTGTATTCAGTAATTGTCAGTTTGTATTATTCAGTCACTATATGGTGGTGATATGTGTTCATGGCGTGGTGGTATTATTCGGTCACTGTGTGCTCGTGATATGTGTCTTAGTGGTCTTGGGATTCTGGTTGGTGTAGCAGTGTTATTTGGTAACTGTATGACTAATATCTAGTAGTTTTATATGTAGCAGAATTTGGTAAAGCTTTTTGTGTATTTTAGCTTTGGTTTATGGTGATGCAATGTGGCGCACTGTGGCGCCATATGTTACGAAGGGAGGGTGGGGGGGGGGCGAAATTTCTTCACCTCGCTCTGAGTGAAATTTAGCCTAGGAATGGCCCTGTTTATAGCTATGTGGCAATATACCTGGCGGTCCCTACTTCAAGTCTCCTCACGTATGAAATCATGCCCTAGGAGGCGGATAGAAAGAGAAGACCTCGTCCGACCTTCTCTCCAGGGGGCAAGGTGTGGTTATCCGCCAAATATGTGCACTTGAAGATCTCCAGTTATAAATTGGGTTCATGGTTCCTAGGTCCGTACAAGGTTCTTAAATGTATCAACCCTGTGGCTTACAAGCTCTGCCTACCTCCGTATCTCTGTATCCTGACAAACTCTTTCCATGTCTCCCTCCTCAAGTCGCTAGTCCTCAACTGTTTTTCTCAGGAGGATGTTTCCCCATCTCCAGAAGGCGACTATACTGATGTCTTCAAAGTAAATGAAATTCTCGACATGAAGACTATCAGGGAAAGCAGTTCCCTCTTGTCGACTGGAAGGGATTCGGGCCAGAAGAGAGATCCTGGGAGCCGGAGGCCAATATTCAAGACCAGGATGTAGTCCAGAGTTTCCTCCGCCTTAAAAGAGGGGGAGACCAAATGGGGAGTGGGGGGGCTACTGTAACAAGTGGCACCACAACCCGCATGTCGGACGCAATCACACTCCTGGCCAGTACTCACCTATCCTCGCTCCCTGTCAGGTCCTTGGCGACAGGCTATGTGAACTTTAAAGGGCCAGTGCGCCGGTGATTTGTTACTACTGGGCGCTGACTCTATTTAACCCTGTCTCCTCCTCCTGCTCCTTGCCAGAATAATAGTGCTTTGCGCCTTGCGAGAAAGCACTCCTTAAGTCAGTTCTTGTTATTCTGTGTACCATACCCTTTGCCTCCGTCCCTCAACCACGAACCTTTGCCACCTGTCCTGACCTTCCTGCCTGTCCCCGACTATAAGCTTGCTTCATGATTTTGTACCATGCTACACCTCAGTTGCCACCGCAGGCAAATGACGTCAGGAGTAGCTATTTGGTAGTAGTCCCGCTGCAGCAAGCTCAACCTCATCAATTATACTATGCAAGGTATACCATACAGCAGATTTTTGACAAGTTCATTCATTCAGGCGCACTAAACATTCATTTAATGCGCCTTAAAACTGGCGTGGTGGTGCCTCTTTTCTGACATGTCACCCAAAGTGACAAAAGTAGTTGCTCAGCACCTGGTTTTCATGTTCTACCTATCCACAGGCACTTTATGTATGTTGAGACAGTTCATACTGGTCAAAGGATGTGTTTGAAGACTTAAGTAGCCAGCTGCAGCAAAGGGTAGACCAGACAATGGATCAATGTTTGACATTTTGCTAAACCAGTCTATAACAACTCACATAATGGTACAGTTGGAGGCAAAGGTGGTAAATCAGTGATAAAGTCAATTGCAATATGAGTCCAGAAAGTCTCTTGTACAGGCAGGCAGAGGTGCAAAAGTCAAGCAGTTTTCTGATATTACATTTTGTTGCGGGCACAGGCAGGACACACAGCCAGAAAATCTTTAATGTACTAAGAAAGAGATAGCTACCAGCAATGCCAGGAGATCAAGCTGAGAGCCTAACCGTATTTTTCGGACTATAAGAGGCACTAGACCACAAGACACACCTAGGTTTTAGAGGAGGAAAATAGGGAAAAAAATGTAAGCAAAAAATGTGGCTGAAGTGTAGTTTTTATTGGTAACATTTTGGGGTAGATACAATTTTTTGATCACTTTTAATTCCAATTTTTTGGGGATATGAAAGTATTTTTTTACTACGATTAAGAGTCCGTCAGCCAAGTACCTGTCACTTTTTTCTTTGTGTCATCACGCTTCTTAAGATATTTCTCTTTAATAAATGTAACCACATGGTTCATTCATCCAGAGTGGCTGGTAAATACTCCTTTCCTGTTTCTGTTAAAAGTAACAAAAAAATTCTTTAGTTTCATAAATAAAAAAAAACACAACATATAAAAAATTATTAAAAAATTCGTCTTGAGCAGCAATGTGTTCCATGTCATGACACTACAGGCACTTTGACAGGTGAACACAAAACTGAGTTTACTCTAAATAGACACCAGGGGACTCACAACTACTTAAAGGGGTTTTCTCACTACAAAGATCATAGTTTAAAATGAGGGGACCAAAAATCTAAGCATGTACATCCTTGGTTACCATAAGCAAAATGCTATGGTTTAAGGCCTCGTTCACACGGCCTCTTTGTCCGCGGATTGGTGCCGTACTCCGCGCCGGATTTGCGCTGCAGTACGGCGCCAATCCGTCGGAGTAATTACGGTAATCCACTGCTCTCATAGAGAACAGTGGATTCCGTCGCTCCTCCCCGCTCGGAGAATCCGCCGCGGGAGGAGAAAGTGACATGCACATTATTTACGGCGCGTACGCGCCGTAGATAATGACAGTCTATGGGGCCAGGGAGCGGCGCCCCCACCGCTCTCCGGCCCCGCCCCCAGCCCGCCCCTTATTCACGCCGGATTTGCAAGCGCAATCCGGCTCACAAATCCGCCATGAATAAGCCGTGTGAACACGGCTTAAGAGAACGGGCCTTTTGCTCATTTCACTGACAGCAAGCAGTGGTAGGTGTGATGTATGCCTGCGGGGTTTGCTCTTTTCACTGACAGTGATCAGAGGTCCTGCAGCAGAGAGAGAGATCTTGTGCAGTTCCATGTAAACACAAACAGATAAAGTGTATAGTTTTGTTCTGCAGATCTGTAGAGGTCAGAGGTGTAATCAGGGCCATTCCTAGGCTAAATTGCACTCAGGGCGAGGTGAAGAATTTTCCCTCCCCCCCCCCCCCTCTCCCTCCCCGTAAAATAATGCGCCACAATGCAACAAAGTGCTTCACCAGATAACTGCCCCCTGTAGCCATGTAACACCCACCTGTAAGCAGACAGTATTCCAAGTAGCCACGATAGTTGCCCCTGTAGCCATATAGTTGCCTCTGCAGCCATGATAGTTGCCCCTGTAGCCATGTAATACCCCCCTGTAACCAGATAGTAGCACCAGCAGCCATGATAGTTGCCCCTGTAGCCAGTGTCCCCCTTGTAGCCAGTGTCCCCCTTGTAGCCAGTGTCCCCCTGTACCCAGTGTCCCCCTTGTAGCCATTTGTCCCCTGTAGCCAGTTTCCTCCTTGTAGTCAGTGGCCCCTGTAGCCAGTTTCCTCCTTGTAGTCAGTGGCCCCTGTAGCCAGTGTCCCCTTTGTAGCCAGTGTCCCCCTTGTAGCCAGTGTCCCACAGTACCCAGTGTCCCCCTTGTAGCCAGTGTCCCCTGTAGCCAGTTTCCTCCTTGTAGAGAGTGTCCCCTGTAGCCAGTTTACTCCTTGTAGTCAGTGGCCCCTGTAGCCAGTTGTCTCTGTAGCCAGTGTCCCCCCTGTAGCCAGTGTCCCCCTTGTAGCCACTGTCCCCCTTGTAGCCAGTGTCTCCTGTAGCTAGTGTCCCCCTTGTAGCCAGTGTCCCCCTTGTAGCCAGTGTCCCCCATGTAGCCAGTTGTCCCCTGTAGCCAGTGTCCCCCCCTGTAGCTAGTTGCCCCCTGTAGCCAGTTGTCCCTGTAGCCAGTGTCCCCCTTGTAGCCAGTGGTCCCTGTTGCCAGTTGTCCCTGTCCCCAGTGTCCCCAGTAGCCAGTGTCCCCCCTGTAGCCAGTGTCCCCATTGTAGCCAGTGTCCCCTGTAGCCAGTGAAGCCCCTTTAGACCGTGCCCCCTGTATCCAGTGCCCCCTGTAGCCAGTCTCCCCCCTGTAGCCAGTGTCCCCCTTGTAGCCAGTGTCCCCTGTAGCCAGTGTCCCCCCACTGTAGCCAGTGTCCCCCTTCCCCCCTGTAGCCAGTGTTCCCTGTAGCTAAGGATTTTAAAATGATAAAAACTCACTTACCTTTCCAGGATCCCCGCAGCGGCCAGGTCCAGGTCCCGGGATTAAGTGTAAGCGGCGTGACGTCATCACACCACTTACACTCAACTTCCGTGGCCTCCTGGGATGGGAGCCAAGACTCAGTGACGCAGGGGGCCTGGTGAAAGCCGTGCGCCCCCTGTGACGTGCGGGTTTTAAAAAGTATCGGCCGTGACTGAGCGCCGAACATAAGGGAGGAAACAGGAGGGGAGGACCCGCCGCCTCCTCCCGTACGGCAGCTGCAAAAGTGCATCAGTTTGCCGGCAGAGGTAGGGCAAAACCGCGGGGAGGGTGAGGGCAAGTGGCACCCCCTGGGTGGGGGGAGACTGAGGGGCCCCGGGTGATCACTCCCTCAACGGCCCCTAGGAACGGCCCGGGGTTGTTAATCTGCAGGTATATCAATGTGTGCAGGAGAGAGAGAGAGAAAAAAATCACCCATCTTCCAGAGTCAAATGTCAAAGCCCATTTATTAAAAATTTATGTAAGACAGCGAGAATGTAATTACACTATCAAGCTCATTTATCTTTTCATTTCCCCAATGTTTCCTTATCCCGACAGTGAGAATCTCTCCCTCCCCCCACAAGAATGAATTCCTCCCCTGGGAGGAGAAACACGCAACTCCACTTCATAAGCTCTCCTTAGCAACCAGTATAAATGGCTGCCAAATGATGAAACGATAATACCCCTTTAAACACACTGCTGTGCCAGTAGTTATCCATGACTAAAAACATAAAATCATCCTTATGATAAAAACAAAGAACAATATTGATAGGACAACATACATTAAAAAGGAAAACCACTCATTTTGAGAAAAATTAGATCCTACAACGGAATATAAAAAGGAGTATTTAAAGATAACAGTATCTTCATATTGATTCAACCCTACTAAAACAATGCTACTTCCTCTTGGGGATTAGTTGTTTAACATTGTTGCCGATACTAAAAAGAAGTTAGTCACTGCACTGCTTACATAATGTGGTTAGGTGTCACCTCATTGCAGGGAAACACCATAATTAAAATATTTTACAAAGCCGAAAAGGGCTCAAAAATCTCAAAGTATTTCCGGGGGTTCCGTAGAAACATTTATATAGGGCTCCATTGAATGAGGGGGGGACATTTGGGGGTTTTGTAAATAACAGGGGAAAAGATTTCAGTAACAAGTAGAAGAGGTAGAAATCAGGGGATACCTTTTAGTTAGCCTCAAAAAAAGGGATCGCCTGATTTCTTCACTCTTCTATACTTTCTATGGCTAACCGGTACAACATTATAAATCTACGTAACAAGTTATTCAACTAATCACCAGGAAGTAGCATTGTTTTAGTTGTGTATGACATTGGAAGATAAAATATGTTATCCTTGAATTTTTTTTTTAATTTCCAACTCAATTTTAATTCTAATTTTATAAAAGAAAGGTGTTTTAACTGTTGTTTTTAACATTGGCTCTACTATCAATATTATTCTTTTGTACATTGTAAGGCCTCGTTCACACGGCTTATTTAAGAAAGTATTTACAACGGATTTCCCATGTAAATACGTTCTGAAATCAGTTGAAAATCAGTTGCAAATAAGTGTCACTAAGTGTGGCACGAAATTTGTAACTGATTTCCCGACGGATTCACCATCTACAATCATTGTAGGTGGTGAATCCGTCCGGAAAGATTGACATGTCAATTGTTTTTCCGTCCGGATTGCCGTCGTCAATCCGCGCGGCAACCCGGAACGGAGTTTTGCGTCGTGTGAACGACGCGCCGTATTTTCTATTGAAATCAATAGAAAATAGGCTGTGACTTATTTCGGACGGATTTCCCCGACGGTTTTTTTCCGTCGGCAAATCCGTCCGAAATAAGCCGTGTGAACGAGGCCTAAGAGTATGTTCACACATCGTATTTCAGGTGTATACTTCTACACGCTGCTGCTTTAAAAGTACCTGCTGGCCCTGCGTACTTCAGAAGCGCTCCCATTGACATTCACTTTTATGTGCCAATAAGAAGTGACATGCCCTTTCTTTCTCCCTTCGAATATTTTGCGCCAGGGAAAACGGGAGGTATTCCTAGCTCTCAATGAGATTTAAAAAACGAACTTATTTGCAGGGCGTACGTCGGGCGTATCGTGTGAGCATACCCTAAGGCCATGTTCACACGGCTTAAAATGGGCCGTATTTCGGTCTGTAATTACGCACCGAAGAGCGCAAATTACGGGCTGAAAACGGCCCAGCATTTAGGTAATCCACAGTTCTCATAGAGAACTATGGATTACGTCTCCTCTCCCTGCTCGCACAATACGGCGAGCGGGGAGATAAGTGACATGTGAATTACCAGCGGCGTATATGCGCCGCTGGTAATGAAAGTCTAGGGGCCGGCGAGGTGCCGGCCCCCGCTCCCGCCCCCGGCCACACGGCGTAATTGCGGGACGTAATTACGTCCCGCAGTTAAAGGGGTTGTCTCCTACAATGATTGGGTTTTTAATTAAAAGATCTTTAAAAAACAAGCAGCTTTGCCAATATATGTTTCATTACAAATGTCTACTGATTTTTAGCTAGCCCTGTTAGTATTACTACATCAGCTTCTCAAGTTTCTATAGTAGCCGACCTGTTGATCCTTATCTTACTGGCTGTCAGGTCTGAATGACTCATCACCTTTGAAGACAGGTCGAGCAAGAGTCCCCTCCCGCACAGAAATGCTTTCTGTAGTGCAGGGAGGAGGAGGGAGGGGGGAGGGAGGACTCTGGTGTCTGTGTCTGAGCTGCCTGGATTAACCCTGTGTGTGCCTGCTTCCTCCTGCTCTCTACACAGATAGATGTGACAGCAGTGACCCTGTCTGTTACTATAATCATGATATGTCTTTGGAATTGTGACTATACTAATACTATACAGATCAGGCTTGTGAATACTTTATGCTCTCCTGTATTAGTGAGACATTCTGAGTATAGTAACACTGCCCTTGTTGTTGCTGGAGATGTGGAGACTTGTAAGCTAAGCAGGGGATATAGGAACACATGCATCCCCTCTGCTCTATTAGCACACAGCTTCATATTCCTCTCTACACTCTAGATCAGCCCTCTCCTGCAATAGACCTAGGCAGGCACACACAGGGTGAACTCTGAGAGCAAACCCCCTCCCCCCCCCTGTATAGAAGTTACATAGCTGCCTGTGTGCTGATGGGAGGGGGGAGAGGGAGCAGAACAGACAGACAAGCTAGCACGCCCCTCAGTTCAACTTACCAGGGACACTGACAGGCTGAAAGCTCGTAATGAGACAACTCCTTTAAGCCGTGTGAACGAGGCCTAAGGCTATGTTCACACGGTGTTTTTGCGGGGCGTAATTACCCCCGCAATTACGCCGTGTGGATCAGGGGGCGGGGCGGGAGCGGGGGACTGAGCAGGGGGCCGCACTTCGCCGCCCATTGACGTGAATTACTAGCGGCGCGTATTTGCGCCTAGTAATTCACATGTCAATTACTCTCCCGCCCGGCGGCTTCGCCCGGGCGGGGAGAGGAGACGTAATCCATAGTTCTCTATGAGAACTGTGAATTACCGTAATGAATGGGACGTTTTCGGCCCGTAATTTGCGCACTTCGGCGCGTAATTACGGACCGAAATACGTCCCAAACTTAGCCGTGTGAACATAGCTTAAGGATGATTTTCTGTTTTTAAATCTGGGTGGTTCCCCTGGAGTCTATTTAAAATACTGTAGTGACCTTGGTTTTGTGTTCACCTGAAAAAGTGCCTGCAGTGTAAAGACATAAACCACATTACTGCTCAAGTAAAAATTTTGATGTGTTGTGATCACTGCTGTTTATGAAATTAAAGTTTTTTCTTCTTGCTTTTAATATAGCCTGTATTGAGCACTGGCTCAATAAAACTGCCTTGGAGCACCAAAGTTCACAAAAAACGATACTTCAAGACTATTGCCAGATGGAAGGACTAGATTGACTGGCAAAGTGAGACGGTGAAAGCACAAGGTTTCGTCTAATCACCTTTTCCTTGAACCCTAGGTGCTTGAGTGGATGGAAAAATAATGTAAAAAAAATTTTCTTTGGCCCCACAGTACAGACACAGATAGTTGTCGCATCTTCATGTGCACTCCTCCAGGGAGCCCCTGAGCCTCTCCACCTGTATGGACTTTCAGGAGGAGAAGATGAAGATGGTTGAAGGGGTCTCTTGAAGATTAGAGCCAGGAAAGGAGCTCTTTGAGGTCGCTCCAACTCACGTTGTTTCTCAGTCTCCATGTCTCTCAGCAAAGTGGACATTAATACGAGTTGCCAAAAAGATGACTTTCTCCAAGAAGGTAGTCAACACGTGACCAGCCAGTTAATCTTTTATATTTCTTTTGAGACACTCCCAGAAGGTAGCAACCAGGAGTTCATTGTTCCAAGCTAACTCAAAGCCCAAGGACACAAACTGGATGGCATACTTTCCTGGCACAGAGTGACTTTCTGGCATTTTGAGTCTCACTGTAACATTTGGCCCTTTAAGGGCAACCATGATGTGACCCTCAGTGATAATGTCTCATCCAACTCACTGAGCCTTGAAAGAGTATTATTATAGTCATGACAGTTTGTTTATCTACTAATAGCTGTTTTGGGGTGTTGCCCCTAAGTCCACAGTAGAACACTGGCTGGCTAGGTGAGCAGCAATGAGCAAAGCGCTATAGAGGTGAGGAGAAGCACCATGTTGGTGGGTGGAGACTTATTGTCTTGATGCTCCACTAAAATTTTAATATTTTAAAAGGCTCATAGACATGTATGAGCAAAGATGAGTGTGCCCATTAGTTGGCCCATTTTTATTGGGGGCCCCTGACAGCACTCCCAGCCATATTTCCCCGATGGCAGTCCTGCTTGCAAATACTGAACGTTTTAAGTATATTTTCAGACTATTTTTTTTCCTCGATATTTCAAGTATATTTCCTGATGACTGATATCCTCTAAAAAACATAGGAGTTGTACAATGACAGTTGGACAAGGTGTTCCAGGGGTTGTCTAGTTCATCTAATAATTAAATAATAAGCTACTGGTGGCCAATCAAATAAAAAAAAATATATACTCACCTTCCTTCTCCTGTCTTTTTTTTACCTATTGTTTTCGGGACATCAGCATTGCAGCCACTGATTGGCTGTAGCAGTCATTTGCCTCTACTTTAGGGAACAGCTCTGAACACATGACGTCCTGTTCAAAAAAAGACAGAAGATAAACAGAAGACCGTGAAAAGGCAGCGCTGGAACGGAGGAGAGAAGGTGAGCATTGTTTTTTCTTTTACTTGCCCCCAGCAGCATATTATTTACTTTTTAAATGAAATGGAAGTACCTTATCACAATTGGATGACATTCTCACGACGCCTGTGCCGGATACTTCAGAGGGCCACAAGCCTGCTTGCGACCCACCGGACTACTCTGTGGGACGTTGCCAGGGCACGGGACACAGGTGACAAAAGCGGGACTGTCCCCCAAAAGTGGGACGTCTGGTCACCTTACCATAGAAGAAAAAAATTCCAAACGCCATAATTGCGTTTTTTTGTTTGTCATTTTATGTCCCCTAAAAATTGGAATCAAAAGTGATCAAAAATTGTCATCTATCTTGAAATGGTAACAATAAAAACTACACTTCAGCTTGCAGGAAAAGGAATCCTCACAGATCCATATGTGTAAGAAGAAAAAAGTTATTGGTCGCAGAAAATGGGGCTGCAGCGCAGATTTAAGAAATAGAGAATTTTGCTTTTTTTCCACAGTACTAAAACATAACGACAACCCTCCATATTTGGTATTGCCAGCATTGTATGAACCTGCAAAATACAGATAACACATCGTTTATACCGAAGAATGAACGCCATAAAAACAAAATCCCTGCAATCACAGTGCAAGTAAGTTTTTTTCATATTTCGCCCCACTTAGAATTTTTTTTCAGTTTCCCAGTATATTCTATGGCATGGTGAATGACACCATTACAAACTACATCTTCTCATACAAAATACAATTCAACACATGTCTATGTAGATGGAAAAATAAAAATGATGGCTCTTGGAACACGGGGAAGAAAAAAGCAAAGAGCCATATTATTATGACCGACTGTCAGGAAGGGGTTAAAGCCACATTGCCTTACTGCTGCCATTAGACTTCACTGTGGATAACATATTACAGCAACCTAACCACAAATGGAAATGCAGCAGAGGGTAAAAGAGTCATTCAGACTGTCACTCTATACATTTTTCATATAAGTTCATGGCTCTCATTGAAGACAATGAAAAAGGCATTGTCATGGGGTAGATTTATCATATGAGCCTCAGGATGGATGGGCTAAAATGGTGTTTGCGTGGGGGATATTGGATGGGGGGGGTGCCTATATTCTTATTTGGGTAGTGTTATGGCAGGTGCAAAAAAACTACAGCTAAAATAGACTAAGTAAACGCCACACAACTAGTGCAATAGCTCGCAGAGCCAGATAGCTGTAATTTATACAGCCGAATGCTTTTTGTACCACTGTTAATCATTCACACGTACAATGCAGGGTGTACCAATATGGCCGTATCAAACCCACATAACTTGGGTATACCAAGATGGCCGCTGCTTCCGCTCAACCGGAAGTGGGTAATGCCGCTTCGATTCGGAGCAATAAAGTATGTTGAAAAAACGTAAAGGAGCTCTGGGATGATGGCGGCGCCCACGGTCTGAGGTAATGTGAATGGAAGTGATTGACTGGCTGTATGTTACCTATGAGGGGACGGTCTAGGACAGGGCTCTAGTGTGTCATGTCGCGCTGTGTGTGAGGAGGAAGCTTTTGAGGCGTTGAGTAATATGCTGTGTGCTGCGGGCTGCTTCTCGTCGTTTCTACAGGCTTCTCAAGTTGTACGTGTGTAGTGGACAATGTACGGGAAGCCTAATACGTGGGCGGCAGCTACTGAAGTGATCTTTGTGGTTGCTGTGGGCAACAGCTCCTTTTTATGTCAGCAGGTGTCGTGTGTTAGTCCTGTGTATTCTGAGGCGACCTGTGCTGTGTAAACCCAAGGAGTGTTGATTGTTTGGTTTCCCTTAGCTGCCATGGATTCAGATGTGTCCGTTCACAGCCGTTGTACCGCTCTTCTGGTGCGTTATACCGAGGCTATGTTCACACGGGTTAAAATGGGGCGCATTTTGGTCCGTATTTCATGCCGTACTGCGCTCAAATACGGGCGAAATGCACCCCAGTCATTACGGTAATCCACAGTTCTTATAAAGATATGGATTACACCTCCTCTTCCTGCTCACACAATACGCCGCGGGGGGAGATAAGTGACATGTCAATTATTCACGGCGTTTACGCGCCGTTTGTAATACATGTATTTGGGGCTGGGGGGCTGCCACAACCCCCCCCCCCCCCCCCCTCCCCCGCGGGAGCCGGCGCGAGTTCCCGAAGTCCCGGCGTAATTGCAGGGCATCATTACGCCCCGCAATTATGCCGTGTGAACTTAACCTTGCTCTACCACGTTAATCCACTGCTCTGATGTGCGTGTTTTTATTGTAAATAGACGTGTATCCAGGCGTGTGCGTTAACGTGTACATTGGTTTCCCTTACTGGATGCATTGCCACAGTCTGTCTGTGACATCCGCTTCATGACCCTACGTCATCTGTCCTGGAAGACGCCGGGCGCTGCCCTTTCTCAAGCTGTACAAAATCGCATATGTTAGGGTATTTTTTCACGTGGCGTCTTCTCTCCGTGTGAACATCCGCTTTTCTGATGCGTCTCTGGGTCCATGAGAACGGACCCAGAGACGCATCTAACAATTAGCAGTGACTTTATCACTGCCGGCAATGACAGACATGAGTGATCGCCGCGCGTGTTTGCATCGCGCCTGTCGGGTCCCTCTTTCGGATGCGATCTAAGAATTGCAGGTCATTTCTTGGATCGCATCCGCAAGATGGACCCGACAGGCGCGATGCAAACACGCAGCGGCGATCACTCATGTCTGTCATTGCCGGCAGTGATAAAGTCACTGCTAATTGTTAGATGCGTCTCTGGGTCCGTTCTGATGGACCCAGAGACGCATCAGAAAAGCGTATGTTCATACGGAGTGAAACCGCTGTGTGAACACACCCTATGTTCACACGGCTTAAAATGGGATGTATTTCAGTCCGTAATTCAGTCCGTACTGCGCGAATTACGGCTGGAATACGTCCCAGTCATTACGGTAATCCACAGTTCTCATAGAGAACTATGGATTACGTCTCCTCTCCCTGCTCGGCGAATCTGCCGCGGGGGGAGATAAGTGACATGTCATTTACTAGCGGCTAATACGCACCGCTGGTAATGAAAGTCTATGGGCCGGCGAGGTGCCGCCCCCCCACTCCCGCCCCGCCCCCGTCCACACGGCGTAATTGCGGGGCGTAAGCCGGCGGGGCTTTTTCTGATTTAACTGCTCCCTTAGTGATCCATAGTGTAAAGCTCGTCTCTAGGGGATACGACCAGTGGCAAGAACTCCTCAGTCCTAACTGCACATGCTCAGACATATGTACAGCGGCGCGTACAGTGTACGATTTCTGAGTGTATGCGAATTGAAAACGTATACTAGTGCCTGTGCCCACGTTTGTAAACGCATACACTTGTCTCCACTATAAAAATGTTCACAAACCTACCCAGTCAAATTACAGGAAAAAACGAGTGATGGCCAATAGAGAAGCTGGTTTAACCAGTTCCTGACCGGGCTGTTTACCCATCTTGCTGACTAGGAGTCACTTTCCTTTTCTGTACTACACATAGGTTTCAATACATTTGGTCATTCTACTAATTTTTTTGCATTTTCAGTGAGACGTTACGCTTTATTGTAGGGTGTTTTTTTTGTTTTGTTTTTTATTGCAATGCAAGGGAAAATAATAAAAAAAATTATATTTTATTTTATGGAACAGCAAGAGTGGTGCTGAAACAAGTTGTGTAAGGGAATGTTCACACAGCGTTCTTCAATCCATTGTTCAATTGAAAAGCACTGCGTAAAACGTTTCCAAAGAGGTACCCACGGTGTGCTGCATGTTCGGATGTGTTTTGGCTGCAGCAGACACGCACCCTATAGTTTTAAATAGGGCTCCTGCTGCGTCAAACGGATCAAGAATTGACATGACAATTCTTTGAACGGATCCGAAAGACTCATGGAAAACACGCATTGGCGATCACTTGTCTGAACGCCGATGCATTTTTTACATTGAAAGCAATGTAAATCACACTGCACATTGTTAGATGCGTGTTTGGGTCTGAAACATGAATCCAAATACGCATGTAAGACACGCTGTGTGAACATCCCCTAACAATGTCCCATTTCTAGACAGATGATCTAAAGGCTTAGGGTCAGTGGGGCTAAAAGTTGCGATTTGGGGTTTTACATTGAAGTAAAAAGGCCCGCACAGGTCACTAGCTGCATAAGAGTAAGGAGGGTGGCGCTTGCTGCTGGCCTCCCCATTCACATGACGTACAGTACGTGCCGCAGTACATCGTGTGTTTCAGAGCTCGCGCTGATCAGCGTGTGTGTGTGTAACCTCATAGACCAGTGATGGCGAACCTGTTTGAGACAGAGTGCCGAAAACTGCGACGAAAAAAATACCTTAAAATTTAACCTGCAACGGGGGTGCTGGGCAACGAATAAATGTGGGACCCCCCCCCGTATCCTCCTTTTTAAACCACGGGCCACAATTTGACTAAATTAAAAACCCAACCCACACCAATTCCCCCCGGGGAATAATAAATCACATATGAAAAACACTTTAAGAGTGCGCATATGGCAAAAGAGAATTACATTCCAGGCACATTTAGTGACAGGTCTCTTCTCCATCTGGTTCACACCTTCATGCTGACTTCTCCCGACCAACACTCGCCCCTGCAGATTTAGACACAAATATCTTAGAATCCTCACTTTTCCAGCAACTCCTTACTTATAGTATATAAGTACCCCTAAGTTAGGTAGGTGTATAGGTCCCACAGGCAATATACAGGTCCCCACAGGAGATACAGACAAATAGCTCTCCCCACCAGTATACATTGAGGCTCTCCACCTGCCATTATATAGATAGCTCCCCCCACCAGCCAATACACAGATGGCTCTCCCCCCCACCATTCCAAAATACACGATGGTTCCCCCCCCCATGCCCCAATACAAAGATGATGCCCTCCCCACCCGCCATGCCCTCTACAAGATAGATGCCTTCCCCACCCCCCCCATGCCCCCACAAGATGATGCCCCTCCCCACCCCCCATGCCTCTAACAGATAGATGCCCCCTCCCCCACCGCCATGCCCATACCAGAAGTCTTCCCCCCCCACTCCAGACCATGGCTCTTACACCCGCAGTAATATGCCTCTCCCCACCACGCATATGCTCTACTACACAGATAGATGCCTCTCCCACCAGCCAGATACACAGATAGATGGCTCTCCCCACCCAGCCAGCTACACAGATAGATGGCTCTCCCCCCACACCCCAGCCTCACACGAGATAGTGCCTACCCCACCAGCCATGCCTCACGGATAGATGCCTCTCCCCACCCCGTCCTATGCCAAATACACGGATAGATGGCTCTCCCCACCAGCCAGTACACGGATAGATGGCTCTCCCCACCAGCCAGTACACGGATAGATGGCTCTCCCCACCAGCCAGTACACGGATAGATGGCTCTCCCCACCCGCCATGCCAATACACAGATAGATGGCTCTCCCCCACCCCGTCCAGAAATGCCTCTACACAGGGGTAGATGCCCCTCCCCACCAGCCCCTGTTACGCGGATAGATGGCTCTCCCCCACCCGCCAGTAGCACGGATAGATGGCTCTCCCACCAGCCAGTCTGCACGGTATAGATGGCTCTCCCCACCAGCCATGTACGCTGCACGGATAGATGCCTCTCCCACACCCGCCATCCTCTTGACGGATAGATGATGCTCTCCCCACCCGCCGTGCCTCTACGCAGATGGATGCCTCTCCCCACCCGCCTGCCTTCTGCAGGAAAGGATGGCTCTCCCCACCCGCCATGCCTCTTCACAGATAGATGGCTCTCCCCACCCGCCATGCCTCTACACAGATAGATGCCTCTCCCCACCCGCCATGCCTCTACACAGATAGATGGCTCTCCCCACCCGCCATGCCTCTGCACGGATAGATGCCTCTCCCCACCCGCCATGCCTTACTGCAGGATGATGCCTCTCCCCACCCGCCGTGCCTCTGCACGGATGATGCTCTCTCCCCACCCGCCATGCCCTCTGCGATAGATGGTCCTCTCCCCACCCGCCGTGCCTCTGCAGATAGATGCCTCCACGGATAGTGCCTCTGCAGGATAGGGTGCCTCTCCACCCGGGTAGATGCCTCTACGCAGATGGATGCCTCTCCACCGGAAGTGCCTCTGCAGATAGATTTTCCCTCCTCGGTATGCCTCTACGCAGGATGATGCCTCCCCCACCCGACGTTGCCTCTGCAGGATAATGCCCTCTCCAACCCGAGTGCCTCTGACGATAGATGCCTCTCACCCGGTGGCCTACTGCAGGATGGATGCCTCTCACCACGGAGTGCCTCTGCACGGATAGATGCCTCTGCACGGATAGATGGCTCTCCCCACCCGCCTGCCTCTACCAGGATGATGCCCCTCCCCCCCGCCGTGCCTCTACCGATAGGATGCCTCTCCCCCCCTGACTAGAATGATGCCTCTCCCCACACCCTGCCATCTTTCAAATAAAAATAATAACATTAAATAAAATACTCACCTTACTTCTGTCCCTGCCGCGCGCTCCTCTTCTGTCCTCTTCTCTCTTCGCGCGGGGACGCTGCTCTGTGAGCTCCTCGGGCGCACAGCCTATAACGGGCTGTGCGCCCGAGGTCAGGCAGCGGCGCGATGAGGTCATTACATCCCCTCGCTGCCCAGCTGAGCGCATGGACCGCAGCGCACCGTCAGTGCTGAGGGTCTGCGGCGGGTCCCGACTTGCGCTGTGCTAGACCTGGGGCTGCCGGAGGCCCCAGGTCCGACACTGTGACACGGACACCGCGCTCTGGCAGCGCGGCGTCCTAGTCATAGTCAGGAACCCAGCGAGTGGCCAGCCTGGTACGCATGCCAGGAGAGATGGCCCTGCGTGCCACAGGTTCGACACCGCTGTCATAGACTGCCATTACTCGTGGTGCGTAATCACCGCAAGTAACTGACATGTCACTTATCTCCCTGCACGTACACTACGATCGTATTGTACAAGTGGGGAGAGGAGGCGTAATCCATAGTTCTCTATGAGAGCTATAGATTACCGTAATTATGGGGCGCATTTCCCTGCGTATTAAGTGCACTACGCGGCGTATGTGAACATGCCCTAATAGGGGCTACTGAATATAGCCGAGCACACTCACTCGGCTATATTCGAAACGTCCATAGAAGTGAATGAGGAGGACGGCCACAAGCGCCACCCTACGTTCTCATGCATTGTTGGTTTGCAACTAGCTGCGAGTGACCTCTCCGGGGTTTTTTACTTCAATTTTAATGTGTTTTCTTTTCTAAAAGGGTTTTACCACAAAGTAAGATTGAGGTGGGAAGCCTGCAAATTACATTAAATAATAAACCTTTTTAATCATTATTAAAAACACTGTAGCTTTTTTGTTTTAGCTGCTCCCTTAGTGATCCATAGTGTACAGCTCATCTCTAGGGGATACGACCAGTGACAAGAGCTCCTCGGTCCTAACTGCACATGCTCGGACATATCCTCACAGGCACTGTCTGTCTCTTTGTGCCTAGTAATCACAGACACTCTCTGTTGAACAAATGTTCAACCCCAGCTGCTGTCACTCTACTCCTTAGTAATTAGTCAAACAAGTAAATAAATAGAAAAAAAGGAACCTCAATCAGTTATGTGCGTTGAGAAAAAATAATCCGCATGTTTGGTTCCTGCAGGGACTTGAACCTAGGACCCCTATGCTGAGATTTTGAAGTGTTAACCACTCGGCTACGTTGTCACTACTAAACAGACTTTAGTTTGACTAGAGTGAGCACACTGTGGAGAAAGGCATGGGGATGCCAAGCCTGCTTGGTCACATGATATGCAGATCAAACAAATCATACACGCCATCTTTTAAACACACTGAAAGCTGAAGAAAGACAAACCAAGCATGAATCGCCTTTGTGGTAAAACCCCTTTCATCACTTATTTTGTGGGAGTTTTCTTCCTTTTTTTTTTTTTTCTTTTTTTTTAAAAAAATATTGTTCCTGCTATTTTTTCCATCATTTTTATATTTTTCCCTTGTTACTGGGACTGACATATTAGACCCAGTTACAGTGGAACCAGCCACTGGGACTTAATACAGAGCTGATCTGGGTCTGATAACACCCAGCACCATCTGTAAGTATGGAGCAGTAGTGGTCCCGTGACTGTCAGTGCTGTATATAGAGTGTTCATTGAGCGTCCCTGTCTTCTCAGTGGAGAGACAACTATCGTTTTTTGCAAGATGTGACGTGAACCTAGCCTTATCCTGACATCTATCGCTTCACTCTGACTCCACAATTATAATTAGTAATAAGAAACCCAATGTAATAAAGCAATAAATTCAGGCTTTTTGACACTATCATGGGAAGAATCAGGCTGTTTAGATGTCATATAATCCTCTTTGATATATTTCTTGCAGTTGCTGCATTTCTTCTGATGACTCCACTGCTGTGCATTATATCTTTTACAGCTCATTGCTGGACACAAGTCTCCTATCATCAAGGTTGGGGCTACCAACGTTGTGTAATTGCCGAGCTGTGTAGAATCATGGTTGCCATTGTATGCTGACACCACACTCACCATACAATGCCCCAGACACTGCTGGTCTGCAGCTAATGTGATCCAACCAATTATCAGGATTGTTTTACCAGTGATACATTTGTATTCGTAAAGTACATGCAGTGATTGGCGGTGTAGTAAACCCTTTTTTGTTGCCACCCAATCAGAGCTCAGCTTTCTTTTGCTGCTTCTGTTCTGAAGAAATTACATTTGAGCTCTGGGGGTTGCAGAGGCAGTCTTACGGTTTAGAGGTTAAATGAATGAAGTACATAACACAAAGAAGCTCCTATCTTCTAAAGCAGGGGTGCACAACATGCAGCCCTATTGCACCTCTGTGCGGCCTCAGCCATTAGGACCTAACATGCTTTGTGTCTCTTCTCATTCTTTCTAGAAAGTAGTCATCATCTCTTGACCGACTCATTCAACTGATAGTACTGTGTGGCTGGCCCTGATATGGTGGGCACTGTATGGCTGGCACTATAGGGCTGTAAATGCTATTTTAACCCCGTAAGCCCCAGGCCTGAAAAGTAGTTAATGACCAGATTTTTTTGTTTTTGTTTTTGCCTCCTTGCATTTCAACAGTTGTAAATTTTTTATTTATGCAGTTATGAGGCCTTGTTTTATTCAAGACAAGTTGTACTTTACGGGGGAATAGTTTAAGTTCACTTATAAATAATTGCAGATTTTTTTTAATATTTTTTTTACACCATTCACATTTCACACGTAATAACTTGTTAGATTCATTCTACAGGTTATTACGGTCGTGTGGATACCTAATATGTGTGTTTTTTTTATTTTTTATTTGTGTGTGATATATGCACAATTATTTTTTTTATTCATTTTTTTTTTTTTACACTTATGTTTTTTACTTTTTTTTTTTTAAATCCCATGAAGGGAGAACTGTAACTTTTTTTTTTTTTTTTTACAATTAGTAATGTATTAGCATATTGACATATGCTAATACATTATAATCTGTGTCAGTCTGACACAGGCAGTGATCAGGACAGCTCACAGTCTGCCCTGATTGCTGGCTTGTTAGGCTATGTTCACACGGTGTATTTGCAGGGCGTAATTACGCCCCGCAATTACGCCGTGTGACGGGGGCGGGAGCGGGGGGACTGAGCAGGGGGCTGGCACTTCGCCGGCCCATAGACTTGAATTGCCAGCGGCGCGTGTACGCCGCTAGTAATTCACATGTCAATTATCTCCCCGCCCGGCGGCCTCGAGGAGAGGAGACGTAATCCCTAGCTCCCCATGAGAACTGTGAATTACCGTAATGAATCGGCCGTTTTCAGCCCGTCATTTGCGCACTTCGGCGCGTAATTACGGGCCGAAATACGGCCCATTTTAAGCCGTGTGAACATAGCTTTACACAGAAAGTCCTTGGGCTACTCTAGGTCCCCAGGGCTGACTGTGCAACCGTTCCCCGGGCTCTCTCAGGTCACCGGGCGTTCCGATCACCCAACAGATCAGGGGAACCCTTTGATTGCGCTGCGGTGACGATCCGCCGCAATAAAAGGGCTAAAGCACTGAGGTGCGGGGGTTCCCCCCGCTACCCGGTGCTCGCAGGAGCTGTGCTGGGATCAGGGCTGTGTAGTGCGGCTCCCGGGCGCTGCACCAGCCGATGTCAAAAGTCGGTGCGCGGTCGTTAAGGGGTTAAGCAACCTCAATAAGCATTAAGAATGTTTCCTGTATAATCTCTGTGTTTCTTCCTCAAAGGATTCTTTATTTCTGGTACAATCATGACCCATACACAAGATATACCATAAAAGTGTCTGATAGGTTCCAGAGAGGAGGAGATGAATTGGAGAGGATGATATGTGTGCGTGCTTTTCTCTCTGGTTATAGAATTGAAACAGCCACTTATGTAACTACTGCCAAAAACTACAATGAAAATAGGTGCCTCCTATCCTATTCTGGAGCACTGAGCAGGGAACCCCAGCAGCTTCTTCTCATGTAACATGTCAGGATTTGGCTTATTTATATTAGTTATAATTATTTTGCATTATGTTAGGTGACCTTGAGGGGCTTTAAGACCAATTACCAGTTTACCATAGAGTTATGGTTTCAGCATACAATGGTTGCCCCAAAACAAATCAGGCCATGTCCTCATGGCACGGTTTTTCAGCCGGTTCTCTGTTTTGAAAACCGGCTGCAAACTGGCTGAAAAACTTTTACATGGACCTTAATGGAAGATCTGACCGGATATTCCACCTGGCGGTTTTTCAGACCGGCGGCGGTCCTAAAAACAAAGAACATGTTCAGTCGTCCGTACGGTTTTCGGATGGAATATGAACAGGTCAGTGTGAAGGGGGAGGGCTTGAATCCGCAAACCGCGGCGAAAAGCCGTCCCCCGGCGGCCGTGTGCGCTGGGCAGCTCGTACTTCTAAGACTCTCTGTGCCGGCTCCCATAGCTTTTCACTTTCCCCGGCGCGTCCTGTCACTATCGCTTCTTTCACCCGCCGCGTAATACATGTCAGGGAAAAGAGCAGGTAATCGTAGCTCTCAGTGAGTACTATGAATTTACTATGTTTGTGGTCCGTACTTGAGGCGCATTGCAGCGCAATTATGCCCCTAGATACGGACTGCAAATACGCCATGCGAACATACCCTTACTGCTTACACCTTTTTGCCTGTTCCTGAATAGTTGTCGTTTTGCAGCACCTGATGCGTTTCTAGCCTATAGAATCAATGTCGGACTCCAGTGACCACCACCAATCTCTTTAAGGATATGTTCACACGGGGTAATTTTGGTTCGCATTTCGCCACATACTTGTGCTCTAATACGAGCGAGATGCGCGCCGAAATTACGGTAATCCATAGTTCTCATGGTGAACTATGGATTACGCCTCCTCTCCCCACTCGTACAATACGATCGTATTGTACTCGCGGGGAGATAAGTGACATGTCAATTACTTGCGGCGAATATGCACCGCGAGTAATGACTGTCAATCGGGCCGGCGGGCTAACCCCGCGCGTATTGGCACAAGCTCCCGAAACACACGATGTACTGCTTGTCATGGCATATCTTTTAACCCTGGACTATTGGACACCAGTCGTGTATCTTTCACAGTATGTCACCATTGTCTGTCCTTAGATGACTCCTTTTATATTAGTTGCATTATACTTCCATTTCTGATTCTGTTGTCTTGTCATGGCTGTTGCCACTCTGTATGTGCTGACATTTTGTTCATTGTGATGATGATTATAGAGGACATTTCAGCAAGTATGGAAGGACAACAGCAGCGGTAAAGGATTGGACTGGAGACAAGAAATAGTAATAGAATCGCACAGCACGGGTATAAAATAGGGGTCCATAAAGGAACCCAGAACCAAATGATATAAAAATTATTCATGCCCCTCAAATTATTGCAATAGAGAGGTGTATTGAAAAAATAGAATGTCTTTATTAAATCCTGTAGAAAATAGAAATGGAAAAAAGAAAAGGGAGCACAAAGAAATGAGCATTTTTTTCTGCAAAAATTCAGTGTTAGACTGTGACCAACAGGGTTAAGCTTTTTTTATTTGTATTATTTTCTATGCAATTTAATAAAGACTCTATTTTTTTCAATATACTTTCCGATTGCCGTTTTTGAGTGTCATGGATAATGTCTATACTATTTAGAAACATGAAATAAGCATACAGCAGAGCTTGTGAATAGGTAGCATTGTGGAAGTTGACAGACTGTAGGGGTTGTACACAGAGGGCCAGATGTATGAAACTGGGTGCGCTAATTTTCTAGCATGCTGTCCAATTAAAAATAATGGTGTTATATTGTTACCGCTTACTGCCGATGATTACTTATTTCTGTGTGAAAAATCATAATAAAAATTTTCAGTTTAAAAAAAATAAAAAAAAAATAATGGTGTTGGCCATGTCCGACATGTATGAAAGATTTGCACCAAAAATGCTCACTCGTATACAACATCCTTGACGTGCTTGTCTGTTTCCAATGTCTTAGGGGGTATGTCGTGCCAAGTTCAGGAGATTATACACATTTATGAAAAGAAAAAAGGAGTGCCAGAGGTAAATGTACATGGAGAATAAATATGGACAAAAAATGATTTTCAACTAAAACTTTATTAGTATAACAAAAATATGAATGACCAATACAGACAAATGTCATCAGACAGGACATAATTTAAAACATTTATGATAAGGGGAAATCAATAAAAAAACATGCAGCACAAACATAAAGAAGAAAGACTGGTAAGTGTATCAGTAGGTAGAAATTACAAACCAGCAATAGTAAGACATATAAAGATATAAGTATAGAGTTGTTCAGCTGCTGTGCTCACAGTGATGGTAGTATGCCACAAATAGTATATATTAGAAATAGTACTGATAAAGTATAGAAAGAAAGAGAGCACACAGCAAAGCAACAGATTGTACATTCGGACTATAAGGCCTCGTTCACACGGCTTATTTGGGCACGGATTGGCGTCGTACTCCGTGCCGGATTTGCGCTTCAGTACGGCGCCAATCCGTCCCTGTCATTACGGTAATCCACTGCTCTCATAGAGAACAGTGGATTCCGTCGCTCCTCCCCGCTCGGCGAATCCGCCGGGCGGGGAGAAACTGACATGCACATTATTTACGGCGCGTACGCGCCGTAAACAATGCATTGTCTATGGGGCCGGGAGCGGCGCCCCCGCCACGCTCCGGCCCTGTCCCGCCCCTTATTCACGACGGATTTGTGAGCTCAATACGGCTCACAAATCCGTCGGGAATAAGCCGTGTGAACACGGCCTAAGACACACTTTTCTTTCCCCAAAAATTTTGGGGGAAAATAGGGGTGCGTCTTATGGTCCGAATGTACAATTTCGGCCCGGCAGGAGGCTGAAGTGGGGCGATGTTGTGGGAAGCCGGTGGTGGGGTTTAAGTTGTTGAACCGGCTGCAGGCTTCCTGCAGCATCCTCCCGCTCCAGCCCCCTGCCAGCCCGAGATAGTACTGTGCAGTGGTTAGCGGCTGTTCACTACAGCCGGCAGCCACCGCTAACAGCAGGGATGGAGCCAGCTCCATCCCAGCTCCATCAATGCTATTAACACTTTAGATGCCGCATCTAGCTGAATGAGGAGGTCCCTCTTTTTAACCCCCCCGCAATGTAATTGCAGGGAGGTGATCGGTTGTCATAGCAGCAAGAAGCCTCATGCAGCCTTCTGTAGCTGCCATGTATACACACCTAGTACACTCTGCCATAGGCAGGGTGTAATGAGTGAAAAAACATGTATACAGCAATACAATAGTACTACTGTATATAGAACAGTTGATTGTGCCCCCTAGTGGTCTAAGTATTAAAGTTAAAAAAAATACATAAATATTAAAAGTTTAAATTGCCTCTTTGCCGTTTTTAAAAATAAAAAAAGTTACAGATAATTGGCATTGCTGCGCTTATGAAATCCACATCTATTAAAATATAACATCATTTATCCCATATGCTGAACACCGGAGAACAAAACAAATTCCAAACAGCAAACTGTGTCTTTTTGTTTTTTTTTGTAATTTCAAATTCCCCAAAAATTGGAATAAAAAGTCATCAAAAAGTCGCATCTACTCCAAAACCGTACCAATAAAAACTGTAAGCCACTACTTCCCGATGTAACGAGAAATTTTACAAAATCAATATAGAGCCAAAAAAATAAATTGCTTTTAAAACATAACTTTTATTAACTACTAACACTAAAATAAAAAAGTATACCAATTATACACTATGGTTCACCTATCTACAAAAGAGAACTTGGTCCCAGAAAATATAAACCCTACACTCCTTAGCGGAGAACCCACCCTGATGAGGGCGCTCCCACAATTCTAGTGCCTCTCCAACCCTTTCCTGTATCCTAAGGTAGAGATACAGGAGAGGGGTAAATAGCAAGTAATATCTACTCTAAGGCATTGTACCATCTTTGTATCATCCCTGACATACACTCACCGGCCACTTTATTAGGTACACCTGTCCAACTGCTCATTAACACTTAATTTCTAATCAGCCAATCACATGGCGGCAACTCAGTGCATTTAGGCATGTAGACATGGTCAAGACAATCTCCTGCAGTTCAAACCGAGCATCAATATGGGGAAGAAAGGTGATTTGAGTGCCTTTGAACGTGGCATGGTTGTTGGTGCCAGAAGGGCTGGTCTGAGTATTTCAGAAACTGCTGATCTCCTGGATTTTCACGCACAACCATCTCTAGGGTTTACAGAGAATGGTCCGAAAAAGAAAAAACATCCAGTGAGTGGCAGTCCTGTGGACGGAAATGCCTTGTTGATGCCAGAGGTCAAAGGAGAATGGGCAGACTGGTTCGAGCTGATAGAAAGGCAACAGTGACTCAAATAGCCACCCGTTACAACCAAGGTAGGCAGAAGAGCATCTCTGAACGCACAGTACGGCGAACTTTGAGGCAGATGGGCTACAGCAGCAGAAGACCACACCGGGGTCCACTCCTTTCAGCTAAGAACAGGAAACTGAGGCTCCAATTTGCCCAAGCTCATCGAAATTGGACAGTAGAAGATTGGAAAAAAACGTTGCCTGGTCTGATGAGTCTCGATTTCTGCTGCGACATTCGGATGGTAGGGTCAGAATTTGGCGTCAACAACATGAAAGCATGGATCCATCCTGCCTTGTATCAACGGTTCAGGCTGGTGGTGGTGGTGTCATGGTGTGGGGAATATTTTCTTGGCACTCTTTGGGCCCTTTGGTACCAATTGAGAATCGTTGCAACACCTTGTGGAATCTATGCCACGAAGATTGAGGCAGTTCTGAAGGCAAAAGGGGGTCCAACCCGTTACTAGCATGGTGTACCTAATAAAGTGGCCGGTGAGTGTATATTTTGAGGTATGGATGCCAATGCATTATTGTGGTCCAAAGGAATAGAACTATATATGTAAGGTGTTCTATTGCATTTATGTCCCTTTTTGGTATAGTTGCTGTTTCTCTACCTTAGGATACAGGAAAGGGTTGGATAGGCACTAGAATTGTGGGAGCGCCCTTATCAGGGCAGGTTCTCCGCTAAGGGAAAGTGTAGGGTGTATATTTTCTGGGACCAAGTTCTCTTTTGTAGATAGGTGCACCGTAGTGTATAATTGGTATACTTTTTTAGCTTAGTGTTAGTAGTTAATAGAAGTTATGTTTTAAAAGGACCTTATTTTTTTGGCTCAATAAAATCTATACTTCAGTCCACACTTTTTGCTGCAAATTTTTATTTTCCTATTGTCCTCCTCTAAATCCTAGGTGCGTCTTATCGTCCAGTAGGTCTGAGGCTATGTTCACACGGCTTAAAATGGGACGTATTTCAGTCCGTAATTACGCGCCAGAGTGCACAAATTACGGCTGGAATACGTCCCAGTCATTACGGTAATGCACAGTTCTCATAGAGAACTATGGATTACGTCTCCTCTCCCTGCTCGGCGAATCCGCCGGGCGGGTAGTTAAGTGACATGTGAATTACCAGCGGCGTATACGCGCCGCTGGTAATGAATGTCTATGGGCCGGCCCCCCCCCCCACCCCGCCCCGCCCCCTTCCACACGGCGTAATTACGCCCTGCAAATACACTGTGTGAACATAGCCTTAGACTATGTTCATACGGTGTTTTAGGATACGGTTTCGGGTCCGTGTTGGATCGGAAAACCGCAACCAAAAGCGTAGTGTCGATCGGATCCAACACGCCGCGGGATCGCACCCTAAACATTATTATAGGGCGTCTGCTGCGTCTTTCGGACCAAGCCTTGACATGTCCATTCTTACAACGGATCCGAAAGACGCAAGTAACCACTCATCGGCGCTCACTCATGTGAATAAGTGCTGGATGGAAAACACACTGCTCATTGTCAGATGCGTGTTTGGGTCCATCTCTAGACGTTAGCTTGGACACCGCCAGCTGTGGCGTCCAGAGAGGCAGACACTGCACATCTTCAGGTACATTCAGTCAGTTGATTGATATCTTAAACTTTCGTTCCCTTTCTGTTAGCACGTATATCCTCTGTATAGAATAAGCCACATTCCAACTGGCGGAGATTCTCCGAGGTCATATACAGGATACCGAGAGGTATGTGTCATTCGTGTTTGAACGGATACCTAAGATATCATGTGAGTTGTATCCCGACTGTGTTAGGTCACTTGGTTTTTCTATACAGTGTTCGTCGTTGTTGCACAGGATTTCTGTGTAGCAAGTGACAGCTCGGTTGCTTTGTGTCCTTGGTTTTATTTATTGTGTCGGGGGATATAGCAGAATTGCCCCTTTGACATCCTAGTAGCTTTACTTCTTACAACATCTATCTTTGGTGCTAATACCAGTTATCATTTCCACATTTATAAAGAGCTGTGAGACCCTTTCATACATACTGTTGACTGCTACATTAACCTAACAAGACATACTGCTGTCTAGTCTGAGGCAGTTTTAATACATCTGGCCAACAATATTTGACATGGATTTAATGCAGCTTTTTCACGCCAATGTTTTCGTTTTCTTCTTAACATATTTTTTTGTGCTTTAGTTGCAAGAAGCAAGTATATTTCAAGTTTGTGATATCCATTTAGAGTGTAAGGGCTTGTTCACACGGTATGTTGTGGCACGTGTACACGCCGCAATATGCCGGGTGTTTTAGAAGTACGAGCTGGCCAGTGTGTACTTCTAAAGCGTGGGAGGGCTGCCCCATTCACTTCTGTTATACCTGGCACGTAAACGGCAGGAAGAAGTGGCATGTCACTTCTTTCCCCCGGTGTTCAATATGCGTTGGGTAAGAAGGAGGTAATTCATAGCTCTGTATGAGAGCTATGCATAACCATAATCGCGTGGCGCATTTTGGGTGTATTGCAGCGCAATTGCGTGTCAAAATACGCCCCACAGTTACGCCATTTGAACATACCCCTGACATATATGCTAAATGTTTCTATAGGTTTAAGTGGCCAGATAGGGACCAAAAGTGTGTTCTTTTGGCCGGTATATGTTTGCGGTATATCGCCAGAAAAAAAAGTATGGAACAACCTTCCTTATTCTATACAAGAGCACTCACTTTAAAAAAAAAAAAAAAAAAAAAGTATACGTTATTTCACAGTGGTGCCCTATAAGTGATGGATGCCAATATTTGGCATCTATTGGAGGCATCCGTTTAATGCATATAGCCTGACAATTACATTAAATGGAAGCCAGAAATGTGATGTGTCCCTAGCCTAAAACGGTTATGCACATGTACTATATTCATGTGAAATACAGTTGTCATGCTGCAAGAGCCCCAGCATAGCTCTGACCTGATACAAGGTGATACAGCTTTTCAACGGAGGACAAATTTTACTGATCTAAAAAAAAAGATTTTCTGAATCGGGACCCGCATTTTGAGAGTAGGGATGCTCTTACTCCTAATCCACCCTCCTTGTCTGTTTCGTGGCGGCGTAGAACAGAGAGGTGGCCACAAATGCAAGGCTCTGTTCATTCTCTTCCATAGGACTTCTGAGTACAGTGGAGCATACCCTGAACGCCCACTGAAATAAGCAGAGAGAAACGTGCATGCATGGCCACCTCTACAAACTGGTGATCTGTGTCACATATGAGGGTTGAGATGGAAATACTCCTTTTAGAATCAGTCTGGGGCAGAGAATACATTCAGACTGCAAAGCAGGACACAATATACAGTATATATATTTTCCTGTTGATTTCATATTGAATCTAACGGGGAAAAAGTGTTTTACTCTGAAAGAAATTGGGTGTCCCCCATTTAGATCTAAAGGTCTCCAATTGCATCGGTTTGCTGCAGACACTTTTGTAACTGTGCCCTTTATGAGAATGGGGTGTATAGAAACCCATGTGCATGCCACCAATACATACCAATTCACAATCATATACAGGTAGTCCTCGACTTGCACCGTTCTGACTTACATCTGTCCCCTAGTTACAAAAGGAAACTTATAGAGAATGTTGGCACTTGTAGTTCCATGTTTCACAGCAGATAGTAGCTGTGGAATGACAAGTTCCAGCATGCCACTGCAGCACATGAGGTGAAATCTTCTTATCAGCGGCACAGACAGCAATACAAATGTAAAAACCCTTCCCTGCACTGTCCAAAACTAAAACTAAAAATCCTTTTGTGCTGGTGTTACATGTCATAAATGTACCTATTCCGACTTACATACAAATTCAGTTTAAGAACAAAGCTACCGTCCCTATCCCGTTTGTAACCCGGGGACTGCCTGTAAACAGAAATCCTTTTTAGTTGTGGAAATTTCTGTCAGTTCTTCCGAGTTTGAATACCCCTAGGATGGTTGTATACCCTCATGGCTGCAGAAGCAGGTCAGTGGCTCTAGATTGAAATAGCACTTTGGGGGGCATTTTAATGGGTGTAATTACACATATTACTAAAGTATTCTTGGGGCAAATGAGCCTGTAGTGGGAATTGGTTCTCCTTTAATTAGAATTGATAGTGAATTGGGCTGCTTGCATAAATGGCTGCTGTGTGAGTTCCCTGATGTCCTCTTTATTATGTGGCGTTTCAGTTTAGTGTAGAATCAGACCGTATACATTTATTTTTATCTAAGTTCTATGCAGGGCAGTGGAGTCCGTTAGCCAAAGCTCCAACTTCTCAATTTCCCAAAGCCCTGACTCCCACTCCCTCATACATGGCGCATGTGTACGTGGTAGCTTTACTGTGGTAAAATGGTAACATCAGGCTTTTTATCACCTTATTATACAATAATCAAGCTATTTAGGTAGAACATACACTGACAAGCAAAATAGTAGCAATGTTTTGAACTTTTGACTTTCAGGCTCTATATCTTACCATTCACTACAGCTCTGACCATGAAACTATCATCATTTTATAGACGATCACCTTACCTATCTTATACATAAAGGTGACTTGCAATTATTTAGCATCTGCTTAGTTCTGCAGATTCTTTCCTGTAACTGCATTGTTACTATTTTGCTCCTAAAAATCAAAATGTTAATTTTTATTATCTTGTTAGTATTTTGTGAATCCACCTTTTGGCTTTCAGCACTGCCTGAATCCTTCTGGGCTCTGGAGCAGAGTCAAGCATATCTTGACCAAAATCTGATCCCGGGTCTCTCTTACATGTTCCTAATGTTGGTGCAGACTGGACCTGGTTTGATTGGTTTGAGGTCTGGGGACTGTGGAGGCCAATACAGCAACTCTACTTCATTGTTATTGAACCATTCCTTCTCCAACCTTGATGTATGCTTCGGGTCATTGTCCTGCTGAAACAGTCGTCCTTTTCACACCCATAGTACTCGGGTGTATGAAGTAACTCATCTTGTAGGACACTCACATATAGCTCAGCATTGAGATCAACATCGATCCTGGTCAAGTATCCACAACTTGACTGTGAAACAACCGCATATCATAAGGCTTCTTCCACTGAACTTGACAGTTTCTTCAATTTCTTGATCCATTAGCCCCTTTTCCCTTGATTCTTCCAGACTCATTTGCCCCCATCAGAGCCCGGTCTATTGACTTTCATCTCATTGCTCTAAATCGCCCGTTTCCAATCTTCCATTTTTCATTCTTTTTTGCAAACTCGAGCCATTGCTTCTTATGACGAGATTGAAGTTAAGGCTTCTAAACCTTTTTGCAGATCATTATTTCAGACCTGTGTAATGTCCATGCAAGCACCGGGCAACACACGTCTGTGATCTCACGCACACGAAGCGTACGAGCCTCCTCCACTGCTGTGTCTGTTGCGCCAGAACTGATAGACCTAGTGATGAGCCAACTTGTCCAGCTGTCATGGCCTCACATAATGCAGTTCGGCAATTTCTTTGGTCGAGAGACGCTATTGATGAGCTGGATGATGCTGTGTCTCTTTTCTTGGGAAATCTTCATGGCTGCTTGAACCAGTGACCTTTCACTTGGGAACTAGCCTAATAACACACTGAGCTATTATGGAATGTGAGAACAGGTTGTAATTTTTAGTATACATGAAGAAAAAGATTGTCCCACCACCAGGAGCAAAACCGTAACAATGCAGTTACATGATAAGAATCTGCAGAACTAAACATATGCTAAATAATTGCAGGTCAAAGTTATGCTTGAGATAGCCAAGATGATTGTCTATAAAATGATGGTAGTCTCATGTTGAAAGCTGTAGTGGATGGTGAAATATGGAGCCTGAAAGTCAAAAGTTCAAAACATAGTTATCCTTTTGCTTGTCGGTGTAAAATATTTGATACAACTTTAGAACAGAAAAAAACTTGTAAATATGCAAAACGCTGCAGTTAGTGGGGGAAAAACAAAAAAAACCCGTTTTCTACAAAAACGTACTGCATAATATTTGTGGAATCTATGAATTTGTTCTGAGAAATAGTATCGCCTCCATCAGATCCTTCATAGACGACCTCAACTCTGATCTCATTATTTCCAAGCTAGAGAATGGCCTCACTACACCAACTAGGGTTGGTGGCAAAGCGGTGACCACAGGGGCAACATCTCTTACAATCTCAGGGTATAAAGGAATTGCCTCAAGCACGGTCAGTTTTGATGAACATGTTCAGCTCTTCTACTTTAAACACATTTCAGCAAAATTTTACCTGCAAAATTATATCAGCTTTTTATCATCTAGTTGAAAACCAGACCCTGTGCATGTGGGTATGTTTTTTATGTATTTTTTTTTCTTTGCCTACCTGTGTCCCACCCATGCATATATCCTTACCCAAAAACTTTTTCAATTGGACTAAATGGGATCATTATGAATTAAATTAATCTTTCGCTTAATAGGCCCCATGATTGCATGTGAACTAGGTTGCCATATTCTTCTGCATAGTGGATTTAATCAATTGTGACTTCCCCCGGTTTAATTTCTTCATTATTTAATTCTTGGATAAATGTACTTAAATACACTTTAGAAATGTGCCCCAACTCCTGTAATAATTGCCCCTTCCAGCTCTTCTTTGAGAAAAGAATGCATGTTATCGGATTACATGGTACCAGTAGCAATGATGAGCACTGATCTTGTGTTATATTTGTTTGCAAGTGAACATTTACCAATTATGACTAATTATCCTTCCAGAAACCACTAAATATAGATTCCTGTATGCTGGCAGCTTTTACAAATTCTGAAGTAGGCACTGTGCCAAAAGAAACATGGAGGATGACACATCTCTACACAGACTAGAAGGCAGTGACCCTTCTGACCAAGAAGGAGGGTTAGTGGTGAAGAAGAAGAATTCAAGCACTGAGCAGCATGTGTTCAAAGCACCTGCTCCTCGCTCCTCATTGCTGGGCTTGGATCTGTTGGCTGCACAAAAAAGGAAAGAGCGAGAAGAAAAGGAGCGACAAGAAGGGGAGAAAAAAACGAAAGTCAGTTCTAGAGACTGGGAGGATAAAGACAAGCCCTCTGAGGGTTCTGGGGATCGGATTAGTCGGGGGAGTCATGGCGACAGGTAAGCACCTGCATCAGGCTTTATTCTAGCTCTAAGTTAAAGGGGTTGTCTCACTACAAAGATTAGCTTTCAACATGTAGGGATCACTAAAAGAAGACGTTTTTCAAATATATTGCGTTGTTAATTTTTTTTTGTTAAGGAGCTACAAGTGATTTTACCACCTTCCGAGGGCTTTCTGGTTTCCCAAGTGACCGACCTGTGTACATCTCCCCCCTGCTGTTTGTTCTATTTGATAGCAGGGAGTGAGCTCATCACACAAGTGCTGCAGCAGCACAGGACTCCAGACAGTAAGAGCTTGTTTGTTATCTGATCTTTCAGACAAAAGAGTAATTACTGCTGATTACTTAAATCTTCTGAGGTCAGGAGCAGGGAAGCTTCTCAGTTACTCTAATTAGCAGAAGTCTGAATACATGGAGCTCATATGCTAATTACAGACAGCTTGACCAGGAAGTGACAGAGCAAAGCAGCTTTATTTCATTCATGCATCCTATGAAACTTTGAGATGAGACAACCCCTTGAATGTGTTGCTTGGAGGAGCTGATAATTTATGTAGTATTTAATACAGAAGTTTTAAACTTTGTGACAATGTATGAATTTTATTTTCAAACTAAATAAATTTACAGCGTATCCATTTACCACATTCAGCAATCCAGATAGGGTGTCCAGCCCTTTACTTCATAACTTGTATGAATTTTATTTTCAGACATTATAGAACCGCTCGTGTAGAGACGCCTTCTTATACTGGTGGAGTAAATGAGGAGTTCTTGGTGCGAAACCGCCAAAGAGAACGGGAGCGAAGGGAACACGGGGTCTATGCGTCATCTAAAGATGACAGGCGGCGGAAGGAGCGCAGCAGCCGAGACAGAGGTAATCGAAACGATCCAATTCCATGCAGCTGAGAATACTGCGTTCAGCCGCTTTATTGCAGGGACCCCATCGGATCAGTGTTTTTATTTCCTGCTGTAACATAATCAGTGACTGAATAGAGAAACAAATTAAGAAAGCTTTGCCTATTATGTTGCTAATGCAGGTATAAGCGGCATGATTTGCTAACTTTATTTTTTTTTTTTCCATGACATGATTGCTCTCAATTTGGTTGGTAGGGCAAACTAATGACTTATTAGCTTAGGTTGAACAGAATACTATCTACACCCTTTTATTCCCTAAACCTGACTTTTTCCTGTTAGTAAATATGTGCTTACGGTTCATCAGATGATCGTAGTCGCAGGAGCAGCAGGTCTGAGCGCGATAGGTCAGAGCGCTATGGTGGATCGGAGAGGAGCTCACGGCGCAGTGAACCTGAAAGTCCACGGCATAAGCCCAGAGGTGAATTGTGGTTAATGCACTGGTTTCCCTATACCTTCATTTAGGTATTAGGGATATAGCTTATACAAAGTCTGTGTAACTTCTTACTGTGGAGCTGTAAGTACTCTGTTCTGCCCCAGACTCCAGAGATCTTCTCTCCTAACAGCAATTCTTATATCTCCATAGAATGGCATCCAATGGAGTATGATACTATTTTATTTCTTTCCTCTCTATAGAGATGGAGAAATAGCAGAGCCCCATACACACCTGTGTGTTGTTTTTCAGTGCCTAACAACTTATACATATGACTGAACTGCGGCTCCGTACAAGTCCTTGCTCTAAGTGACTTATGACTTCTGTTCTCTTTTTAGACTCCTCTACACCTTCTCGCTCAGGATGGGAAGAGGAAGACAGTGGCTACGGAGGCTCTCAGTGGGAGTCTCCGTCTCCATCTCCTTCCAGTAGAGACGCTGACCGCAACTTTCGCAGTGATAGAGACAGTTCGAGAAGAGACAGGTTTGTAAAATATTTTATTGCCTTTCATTGTTTTACAGGTTATATGTCAGTCTGAAGAATTATGCTAGTAGATCACCTAACTTTTTTTTTAGTTACATTATATTTTGTGCAGTTTGAAGCACCACTTTTTCTCATGACAAGAAAAGTAAAGCAAAAATACTAAACATCATGTGTAGACGTCAATTTTTTTTTCAGCTGCTTTGAAAAGTGGACCTGGTAAAATATATTGATTACAAATAGTGGTGACCAAATTTTGCACCCAGAATCCACCTAGGGCGTACTGTAGACACCTGAATGACATCTTGGTTTTGTAGTGGTCATATAAGGAAACTTTGAGAGGTGCCTAGAGCCTCTATTAGGGCATGTCCCCACTGCACGGGTTTTCGGACAGTTTGACCGTCTGAAAAACCGGCCGAAAATGAGCAGAACGAGGCTCTATGGAAAACCCGTGCAGCAGTCTCCACTGCACGGGTTTTCCTTCCGGCGGTTTTTCCGCCCACAGGCTGCCCGCAAGACATTCTACAAGCACAATCTTCCATCCGGTTTTCAGACGGAATCTGTGAATGTGAAGGGGGAGGCACACAAACCGACCGGTATTTGTCCCTTGCCGTTTGAACTCGCCCTTATACTTCCAATTGCATTGCTTCTAGGAAGAATGGCTCTGCACATACAGCTCCAGGTGCCACATGTTATAGAGCACATGGGACTCTGCATTCACTTGTCACAATTTGTGTATATAAAAGACTCCATACAGCACTCACAAAGTCTTTGTTTTATCGACATCCACAAACAAACGGGCAAAACGGCAAACTGTTACAGGCAACGACCATTTTGCATATGGTTATGTGCTCTCTGATCTGCACCACATTTACCTTTCGGTGGACTAATGAGCCTCCATTTTGATCGGCAATTGTCCTTGTTCCTCTTCTTAAGGACTGCAAGTTAGTCTGTGAAAACAAGGTAGTGCCAGTATTTTCTTCTACATTATTGGCACGCTACATACAGACTACTGCACACAAAACAACACCATGTCTGAATATAGTCTAAGGTTGATTTTTACATGGTGCAGTTTTGTGCCATTTGTTGTATTTTGTTGTAGCAGTACTAAACTACCTTTTATTAACAAGCTTCTTTCAGTTTCCTAAATTGTTTAGAAAGGTGTTGCAGGTGCGTAATAAATTGTTTTGTTTGTAGTCTACAAAACATTAAACAAAATAAAGGTATATTTTAGGGGCGTAAGAGTGCGTCCCCACAACAGGGGACAAATACCAATCGGTTTATCTGACCGGTATTTGTCCTTTTTTTGACGGGGGGGGGGGGGGAATTGGTCTTTTTTCCACGTTGAGCAGAGAAAAGCCCTCCCCCTTCACATTGACATGCACATATTCCATCCGAAAACCGGATGGAAGAATGTGCAAGTACAATGTTTTTGGGGTGGCCCGCGAGTGGAAAAACCACCAGGTGGAAAACCCGTGCGGTTGGGACTGCTGCACGGGTTTTCCATAGAGCCCCATTGTACTCCTTTTCGGACAGTTTTTCAGACTGTCTGCAAAACCGCAAATTGGCCGAAAACCCGTGCCGTGGTGACATGCCCTAATTGCTCTGTAATACGCCCGAAGTAATCCCCGCAAACACGGAAATTCATAGTTCTCATTGAGTGCTATGATTACCTGCCTTTTTTCCCCGGCGAACAAGAAGTGTCCTGTTTACGTGCCGGAAAGTGAATGTCATTGGGAGCGCTTCAGGAGTGAGCTGTGACAGCTGAAATGCATGCACTGCTGGCAGGTTTGGTGGATTGTATTTAGCTACTACAGATTTACCGTTTCAGGGCACTTTCATTTAGAGACAGAAACAGAAAAATGTATAATGGAAAGTTTTTCACTTCTGAGTTTTAGGCTGACTCTTAGATTTGCCTTCTAGATGTTATTGCAAAACGCTGATGGAAAATCTTGCTTTGTGAATGAGACCTTATGCTAAGGTTTCTTAGTAGCAAGGAGTCAACTGTGTCACACAGTAAATCGTGATATTACCACAACTTATCTGCATTATGATTTTTCCAGTATGTGATGATGATGGTTGCAAATATTGATGACCTCCTCTTAACTATAACATCATATCTCTTCTTAATGTACCATTTTTGGAAGAGTGTTGTTTACTCTATGAATTGATGTTCGCTTTCAAATATTTAATGAACATAATTGAATGTTGTCCTGTAATTAATAATGGATATGCCTTCTTACACAGGTCGGTAAGAATCCGGTACACAGATGATTCACCTCTTCCTACACCATCATATAAATTCAATGAATGGGCATCTGAGAGACGTTATCTTGGATCCACGCCACGTCTTTCTCAGGGAAAAGGTGAGTACATTTATATCATTATTTGTGCCTGATGCTTAATCTCCACATGACTTCTGTTATAAAATGGCACGTCTGTTAAAATAAAGGCAAAAGTCAGCTCACCACTCCACCAGGGATCTGCACAGAGTAAAGCACTCTGACTAGTGTCATAAGTAGCAACGACATTTCCATATGGACTCCAGCACTCCTTTTTTTTATTTTATAAAAACATATATTTATTGTATCCAAAATTTAAACCCCAATATAAAAACATGGTCTAGATAGTAAACGCTGACGCGTTTCAAACGTCTCATAGCGTAGGTTAGTTTATAGCGTTATAAAACGACACATGCCGCAGTTTGCAGCTGCACAGTGTACGGAGTACATTCACACACCTAATTTGCAGTAGTGAATTGGCTAGGAATCTGTGCCTGTAAGGGTATGTTCACAAGGCTTATTTGGGCACGCATTTCGCCACGTATTGCGCTTTATACGCGGCAAAATGCACACCACAATTAGGGTAATCCATAGCTTTCATAGAGAACTATGGACTACGCGTCATCCCCCCCCCCCCACCCCCCGTCGCACGCATACAATATGATCAGATTGTACGCGCCCCCCCCCCCTGTGCTTTAGAAATACGCCCTGATCAGGGTGGGCTTCCAAAGCACCGGGCGTCTTGCGGCGTGTACTATACGTCCTGCACTACACCAGGCGAACATACCCCAAGCGTGAATTTCAGACAAAGCTGTGATGCTGATTTTTCAGAGTGAGATTTCAGCCTTCTATATATTATGTGAGGATTCAGCGCCAAGGAAAATCTGTGTTGTGTGAACAACAACGCTAATTTTCCATTACAAAGAATATAAATAAGATGGATTACAGGCAGACTGGATGCGGATTCTGAAGCAGATATGGCACTGTATTCGCGCTGGAATCTGCATCCAATGGTGCTCTAATTGCCTGGGTATTACTGCTGTGCCTGCTTGAGCCAGGACCCCAGCTGTAACACCAGCAGTCCTGCTCTAATGATGGAGATCAAAGAAAGCACTAACTTCTGGAGTTTAACCTCTAATGTGCTGTGATTAAAAAGTGGTCACTCCACCAATAGCTTTTATCACCTTTCTACACATGAGCCTATATAAAGCACACACTGCATTATAATATGTTGACATAAGTACTCCATGTGCTGCTGTACTTTGCCTCTGTTCTGCACCAGAGTCCAGAGGTGTGGACCCCTAACAATTATGAGGTCAACAAATCCCCCAACTAAATGGCGTTCAGATCTAGCATGCATGCTTCAGCTTCATCCACATAACCATTCTCCTGGTCCTGAAAGGAATCTAGAACTTGTCTAGGGAAAAGAAAGTATCCCTCTCTTAGAGTATTTTCACACGGGGTAATTTCGGCACGTATTTGCTCTCGAATACAAGCGAGATGCGCACCAAAATTATGGTAATCCACAGTCCTTATCGAGAACGATGGATTACACCTCCTCTCCCCTCACGTACAATACGATCGTATTGTACGTGAGGGGAGATAAGTGACATGTCAATTAATTGCAGTGAATACGCGCCGCGAGTAATGAATGTCAATGGCCGCCACCCCCACCACCCCGCGCTGCAGGAGTACGTGCGTATTAGTGCGACTCCCTAAGCACCCGGCGTAATTGCGGCTGTACTGTACGCACAGCAATTACGCTGTGTGAACATACCCGAAGTCTCCTCCTTTTGATTTTATTGTGTTTCATATTACAATAAAAACTGCTAAAGATATACAGAAATATTCTCTTTGAGCCAATATCTGTCGTGTCCCTTTTCCTCCTTGTACGGGGTTTGCCTATAAGCTGACTAGCTTAAACAGTTTCCCTCCTCCACACAGTTTGCCAGGACAAAAAGATCTTTTTTGTCCTGGCAAACCTTCTCCCTTGGTTGGTTCACCATCCAGAAGATGGAACAAATCAGGAGATTTACATGTTTACGCTGTATGATTTCTATGAGACAGTTTCGGGACCATACAGAAAATGCAAATTGACAAACAGTGGGGTCAACTATATTTGTTTAAAAATGTATTTATTTAGTATTTCTTTATGGCACAAAAATGACCAAGTCCCGAAGGACTTAACCTTGATTTTGTTTTGTTTTTTCTGTTTTCAAGTTTCTCCTTCCCCCTTCCCACATGAAATGGCTAAATTACTGAGGGATGCTGGGATAATTAACACAGTTGTTTATGCTGAATATAGGAGCCAGGATTATTGTGGGAGGTTATTTGGAGCCTAATGCATGTGAACTGAAAAGGATTCTTTGGGTTAAAGAGAACCTGTCACATAGGTTATACCCCCCTTGCTGAGGACAGCGCAAGCCAGTGACAGACCTGCTGTTTCCAGCACTGTGTCCCTTATTCTGTAAGATGCTGTAGTTTTCGTGTATTT
The DNA here is from genome assembly GCA_025379985.1 of Phyllomedusa bahiana. Taxonomy (NCBI): domain Eukaryota; kingdom Metazoa; phylum Chordata; class Amphibia; order Anura; family Hylidae; genus Phyllomedusa; species Phyllomedusa bahiana. The sequence goes on from JAODAL010000262.1 coordinate 49,149, forward strand.
AGTGCTCAAATCTGCAGCCAGAAAAGTCATTCAAAGAGTCAGTTTTTTTCAAACCCCGCCCACCTGAGGCTAGCCCAGCCCACCTCAACTGATAAGCCTATTACTTTGAATAGGTAGAAACATGAGAATAACTGCCAGGTGGGCGGAGCTAGCCTTTGGTGGGCGGGGCTAACACCTGCTCAAGACTAAGATTTGAGGGGTAATTCTCTAAAACTCCAGCATCTTACAGAATAAGGGACATGGCTCTGGAAACAGCAGGTCTGACACTAGCTTGTGCTGTCCTCAGCAAGGGGGGCATAATCTATGTGACAGGTTCCTTTTAAGGATCAGTAACAGCAGTCACATAATAATCGGTAGTTAGAGGGCATTGGATTATTAAGCACTCATAGTATAATGTTTACCGCAACTCATATAAGTTTTTCTTCTTCACCTTTATTGCAGGAAAACTAGAAGATGAGGATATTCGATTCATGTCAGAAGACGACCAGAGGCAGTGGGAGGAGGATCAGAGGGTGAGATTATCAGTGGCCTTCACCAGTCTGTCCTAAATCATATTTTTCATGTTCCTGTCTCGGTTACATTCTTTTCCCCGTCCCCAGCAAGCAGATCGAGACTGGTATATGATGGATGAAGGATTTGACGAGTCTCACAATGCCCTAAGCTCCACCTCTGAAGAATATGTGCGCAAGAGGGAACAGCAGCTGCAGAAACAAACTCATAAGAGAGTGTCTGCACAGAGAAGGCAAATCAATGAGGTAATTGCAGGATACAGCTAACCACAGGAGACTTGATGGTTGTGACGTATGGTTACCCTTACTTGCAGTGTGCATACGTTGTTTCATGTTATACTGCATTTTCCTCTGTATGTATTACCCTGTTTCCCCGAAAATAAGACAGTGTCTTATATTAATTTTTGCTCCAAAAGACGAGCAAAGACTTATTTTTAGAGGAAGTTTTTTTTTTCCCATGAACAATAATTCACATTTTATTGTTGAACAAAACATCAACATGTATTAATATACTGTAGTAATTTCATCACAAACATCAGCATAAGCAGCCAAACTCTGAATTGCATAAAAAAATGCACTATGTCTTATTTTCGGGGGTGTCTTATTTTTGGGGAAACAGGGTATAAGGTTTGCTCTCCATCCATGCACCTATTTTTCCACTTACTGCAAAGACTGAACCCATAGTCCTCTACAATATCACCTAATTGATCCTCATATAATATGTTCTTGTTTTTCAGGATAATGAGCGCTGGGAAACAAATCGCATGTTGACCAGTGGTGTGGTTCAGAGGCTTGAGGTAGATGAAGACTTTGAGGAGGACAATGCTGCTAAAGTGCATCTGCTTGTCCATAACTTGGTGCCTCCCTTTTTAGATGGACGAATTGTGTTCACCAAGCAGGTATTTATAATTGTGTAAAGAAGTGAGAAAGTATGTAAACATGTATGCAGTTTAATAATTTATCTTTTAAACCGCTGCAATTTCCAGCCTGAGCCAGTAATTCCAGTTCGTGACCCAACTTCCGACCTGGCAATCATCTCCCGAAAAGGCAGCCAGCTGGTGCGCAAGCATCGTGAGCAGAAAGAAAGGAAAAAGGTAAAATCGTCCGAAGTCTCGTTATGTATCCAGGTGAAAATAGTGTTGTTTTTAGATATTTGTAACATTAAATCTTTGTTTAGGCTCAACATAAACACTGGGAATTGGCTGGGACAAAGCTTGGTGACATAATGGGCATCAAAAAGCAGGAGGAAGAGTCGGAGAAACCAGTGAATGAGGATGGTGCTGTTGATTACAAGTAAGTATAAATGCAAGAAATATTTTTTTTTCTTACAGTAAAATAAATATACACATAGGAGTTCTGGGAATGTTAGTGTAAAGTGTTATTGAAATGAGTTGTCAAACAAAGGGGTTTTACCATGAAAGACATATATCACCTATCCAGGATAATAATAATAAACTTTATATAGCGCCAACACATTCCGCAGCACTTTACAATTAAAGTATAGAGGAAAAAAAATTAGAAAGTAAAAAGCTACTTACAGATCAGGCACACGGTGTGAGGGCCCTGCTCGCAAGAGCTTACAATATATTAGGGTGTAGGGGTGAGGTGAAGTGAGAAGTGCTTGGTTTACACAATGGTCCAGCCATGATTCATAAGTATGGGGTAGTCTACATAAAAAAAAGTTAATGTTTCAACAGTTTTTATATTTACAGTTTAAAGAGTACAGTTTAAAGAGAACCTGTCACATAGTTTATGCCCCCCTTGCTGAGGACAGCACAAGCTAGTGACAGACCTACTGTTTCCATTGCGGTGTCCCTTATTCTGGAAGATGCTGTAGTTTTCGAGTATTTAGTGCTCAAACCTGCAGTTTTCGGCCAGAAAAGAGTCAGTCATTTAAAACCCCGCCCACCTGATGCTAGCCCCACACACCTCAACTGACAAACCTATTACTTTTAATATGTAGAAATGTGAATAACTGCCAGTGGGCGGGGCTAGCTGACAGTTCATGTTTCTACCTATTCAAAGTAATAGGTTTCAGTTGAGGTGGGCAGGGCTAGCCTCATGTGGGCGGGGTTTTAAATGACTGACTCTTTTCTGGCTGAAAACTGCAGGTTTGAGCACTAAATACTCAAACTACAGCATCTTCCAGAATAAGGGACACAGTTTAAAACATTATAGGGATATTTTCTAGGACATTCATGGTATATTTACACTATGTAGGTCTTAGGGGGTTAAACTCACATCTGTCAGACATTTGTGGCATATCCTGTAGATATGTCACAAATTTCCAGTTTAGAAGAAGCCCACGGAAGGTTGCTGTGGGTGTGTGTGCGTTTTTTTTATTTTTTTAAAGAAAATCTGTGATTGCAGCACAAGGTGCAGTTATCCTGAAGTGTTTACCGGTGAAGCTTTGCTTGGAACTTTAGGCTAGGGCCACATGGCAAAAACCATGTGAAAGCCCCAACGACTTTTTGTCTGACGCACGACCACAGTTTTTGTCACATTTTGTGCAAAAACTGCAGTTGGTTTTAGCTTTTCCGTCGGCCCTTACAGTTGAATATACAGGAAACCGACGGAAAGACGGCAGGCGTCGGCGGTTTTTACGTTTTCCTAAAACCGCCGGTGCCGGAAAACAATCGGGGGGAAAAAAAGGACTTGTGTAGACTGTAGATCGTTCCCCCCCTTTAAGTCTATAGGCATGCAAAACAATCAGATTTTCAGCTGTTTTAGAATCCTAAAACCACCGACAATACGATTGTTTTTGCATGCTGTGAAGACATAGCCTTACTCTCTTTGCCACTGTGCTTTTATGATCAGTTGTGCGCTAAGCATAATAATAGCATGGCACTTGAAAAAAAATGTCACTACTTAAGATTCTGAATCCTGGAAATATAAGCTACTGAGCTAGTTCTACTTGTACCTCTCCAACAGGGTTTTTTTAATATTTGGTTTTCTACTCCTAGAGCAGAACAGAAGATTGCAGATCACATGAGAGAGCGCAGTGAAGCAAGAAGCGAGTATTCCCGGAAGAAGAGCATGCTGGAGCAGCGTCAGTTCTTGCCCATTTTTGCTGTCCAACAGGAACTACTTACCATTATCAGGTAACAAGTCTGCTTTATACACTGCTGACATCAGTCAGGAATCTTTCAGTTCTAATCTTATTTTTTTTCTATATCTGACATCAGAGATAACAGTATTGTCATTGTGGTTGGAGAAACGGGCAGTGGTAAGACAACACAGCTGACTCAATATCTGCATGAAGATGGGTACACGGATTATGGTATGATTGCCTGCACTCAGCCACGAAGAGTGGCAGCCATGTCTGTGGCAAAACGAGTGAGTGAGGAGATGCAAGTGAGCTTAGGAGAAGAGGTTGGTTACGCCATTCGTTTTGAGGACTGCACATCAGAGAAAACCCTCATTAAATACATGACAGATGGTATCCTGCTCCGAGAATCTCTACGTGAGGCCGATCTTGATCATTACAGTGCCGTCATTATGGACGAGGCTCATGAACGATCTTTGAACACTGATGTGCTGTTTGGGCTATTACGTGAGGTGATGATATAATTGCATTTGCTTCTATCTTAATAAATTGTCGGTAACAATGCACTATAAATTACTAACGGTATCTGTCTTAAAGGTTGTCACACGTAGGTCTGATCTGAAGTTGATTGTTACGTCCGCTACGATGGATGCAGAGAAGTTTGCTTCTTTCTTTGGTAATGTTCCCATTTTCCATATTCCTGGACGGACAGTCCCTGTCGACATTTTGTTCAGTAAGGTGAGATGCTAAAATGGGTAGTTTTAAAATATGCATTCTATAGCATTCTTCTCTCAAAGTTGGATTATAGATCCAGTAACAAATTTCACCCTGGGGAGAAGCTTACTTTCTTTTTCTACAATGAGATGATGGACGTGAAATCTAGAATGCTGTCCCTATGATCACTACTTTTATCTTCAGTATGAATAAGCTTGTTGTAAATGAGGCATACATGTAAAGATATTTACCACAATACAAACAATTTTACCGTGGAAATTTGTGTTCTGGGAAATACGGTGTATTGGCATTGCTCAGAATGCCTCTCAAAGTTAAAGAAATCTAAACTCTCTACGTTTGTAGCATTTACTAATAATGGCTATGAGAAATGTTAGGTCTGAGCTATGGGGGTAGTTTTACACAGAAAATTAATTGCAGAAACTTCTGCAACAAAAGAATCCATTCCATTTGTAAGAATTGGGTTGTTTCTGCAGCACGTGAGCTTGGTTTTTTTTATATATAAGTCCTATTTTGATTATTGGAACAGTTGCAAGTAGTCGTATGTATGTATGTATTACCTAAATGTTCCCATTGATAGAACAAATTTTGATCAGTTGATACAAATTATGTGCATGGATTGGTTTTTCTCCCACTTAGGGTGCTTTCACACGGAGCGTTTTTGGTGCCTTTTTTTGCAGAAATAGACAGCAATTAATGCTGTGCATTTCAGAAAAAATAAAAAAGCACACCAAAAACGTACCGTGTGAAAGCACCCGAACTATAATTTAATTCCATAGGTGTCTTCTATTGTAATGCCACTTTTTGCAGTGGCTGTTTTCATTGTCATGGTTTATCTTTGTTCAGTTGCTTCCTTGAACACAGAAAAAGACATTTCCTGTTTTACTCTTCTGTAGACTCCACAAGAGGATTATGTGGAAGCTGCTGTAAAGCAGGCACTGCAAATACATCTATCTGGTGCAGCTGGAGATATTCTAATCTTTATGCCTGGGCAAGAAGACATTGAGGTGAGTGTTTAGGCTATGTCTACACGGCATTGGGCAAAAAACGCACTAAAACCAAATCCTAAAGATGTTCATAAAACTTGAGTCCACTGCCTGTCAAAAGCTGCTGAGACAACGTCTGTCTTTTTGGCGCGTTATGGGTTTTGTTTTTTTGTTTCTTTTTAGGTGCGTATTTTTGCAGCAATGAAAGGCATTATAAATTGCTATGGATTTCTGCAAAAAAAGTCCACCGCATTACATAGACTCCAATAGTACATTTTCTGCCCTGCTCAGTCGTTTTTTGAAACCGATTTCAAAAAACGACCAGAAAAAAAAGCGTTCTGTGGAGACTACAGAATGTTTTTACTATTAAAGTCTATGGGACCTGTTTTCAGGAACGAAAAACGCTAAAAACTATTGTAGCCTTAGGCTATGTTCACACGGCTTATTTCGGGGCGTATTTACGGACGTATTTACGTCCGCAAATCCGTCCCGAAATACGTTTCAAATAATGAACAATTAGATTAGCATTGATTCCAATGTAAAATACGCCTCATCATTCACACGAGGCGTATTTTCGTGACGTATTTGCGGGCATAAATACGTCCGTAAATACGATCGTAAAATTAAGTCCCCTTTCACTTATTGAGGCGTATTTTGCAATGTTAATCCCCATAGTAAAGAATGGGGAATGTATTTACGAAGCGAAATACGTGCCACACTTTGTGACACGTATTTGAAACGTATTTCGGGACGTATTTGCGGATGTAAATACGTCCGTAAATACGCTCCGAAATAAGCCGTGTGAACATAGCCTTACTCTTATTGAATGAATTTTAGCCTACATCCAGAATTTCCACTCTCCCTTGTTTTTTCCATAAAAAGTAGTAACCGATCCCAGTACAAAAGAGAAGGGAGACCTTCCCAAGGTTTTCCAAAGGTAATGTTTCTCTTCTCCGCCTTTTAACCCCTTAAGTTGCTCGCCTGAAAAGTAGTTAATGACCAGAATTTATGGGGGGTTTTTTGCCTCTTTGCGTTTCAACAGTTGTAACTTTTTTTTATTTTTTCAATCGCGCAGTTGTATGAGGCCTCGTTTTATTAGTGTCAAGTTGTACTTTATGGGGGAATTTTTTAAGTTCACTCATAAATAACTGAAGAATTTTTTTTTACTTATTTAACTTTTTTTTTTTTTTTAAACACCATTTCACACTTAATTACTTGTTAGATTAATTCTACAGGTTATTACAGTTGTGTGGATACCTAATATGTGTGTGTAATGTATGCACAATTATTTTTTATAAAATTTTTATTTTTTTTTTTTTTTTTTTACACTTTTTATGTTTTTTACTTTTTTTTTTTTATTTTTTTTTTTATATCCCATGAAGGGAGAACTGTTATATATATATATATATATATATTATATTTTTTAAACACTTAGTAATGTATTAGCATATTCATATATACTTGTACATTATAATCTGTGTCCATTTGACACAGGCAGTGATCAGGGCAGCTCGCAGTCTGCCCTGATCACTGGCTTAATACAGACAGCCCTAGGGCTACTCTAGGTCCCCAGGGCTGACTGTACAGCTGTTCCCCGGGCTCTGTCGGGTCACCGGGCGTTCCGATCACCCGACAGAGCAGGGAAACCCTTTGATTGCGCTGTGGTGACAAACTGCAGCAATCAAAGGGTTAAAGCACTGGGAAGCGGAGGTTTCCCCTGGTGCTTGCAGGAGCTGCACTGAGATCAGGGCTGTGTAGTACAGCTCCGAACTCAGCGTTGCTGAGATGTCAAGACAGTGGGCGATCATTAATGAGTTAAAGGCAGCCTACATGTCATGAGAAAAATGCTATTAAGGGTAGGTCTACATAGCACAGGATTTTGGTCAGTTTTTCAGCGGATTTAGTATTTTGAATCTGCTGAAAATCTGACTGTACCTGTGCTGTGCAGACTTCAATAGAAAATCCATGCTGTAGTCTATACAGCACAGAATTTTTCACTGAGGTTTTTCTAAAATGAAATGTTCTATATTCTGCTGGACCGATGTCGGATTCCCGCAGCCCTAATGTACTGGGCCGCTGAGAATCCGAAATCCGACTGCCGTTTTTTGCACAAAAAAGGGTGGTGCGGTCCAGCAATTTGAAAATGCAGTCGTATTTTGGCGGAAATGTTAAATTTCTTTGAGGATCTAGCCTAATTCTGTTTCTTTCAGGTAACATCGGATCAGATTGTGGAGCGTCTGGAAGAGCTGGAGAGTGCTCCACAGCTGGCTGTACTTCCAATCTACTCACAGCTACCCTCTGACCTTCAAGCGAAAATCTTTCAAAAGGTTAGTGAGGACTAACATCTGCTCAATGATTTGCTATGAGGAATGTATAAATATGTATGATTCACGTTCTGAATTTTCAGGTTTAGCCCCTATATTTACTATCCGTTGTGTTTGTTATATGCAGGCACCAGACGGTGTGAGGAAATGCATAGTAGCTACCAACATTGCAGAGACATCGCTGACTGTGGACGGCATAATGTTTGTTATAGACTCTGGATATTGCAAGCTAAAAGTAAGCATCATATATTATACCCGAACAAAATATTAATACTGTATTTCTCTTTAGATTTAAACATACTAAATAAAATGTTATTTCCCTAACAGGTGTTTAATCCCCGCATTGGTATGGATGCTTTACAAATTTACCCTATAAGCCAAGCCAATGCTAACCAGCGTGCTGGCAGAGCTGGAAGGACAGGCCCTGGGCAGTGCTTCAGGTGAGTGACATACTGCAGAATGCAGTCATAGTGATATGAAGAACAGCCTACAGCTTCCAGGATGATATTTACTATGTGCTGATTATAAACAGTATTAATGGGTTCAGTGAGCATACACTTCACATGACTGGGGTATACAATGAAATGTCTTGTAACATCCTTTTTATTTGGCAGACTGTACACTCAGAGTGCCTATAAGAATGAGCTACTGTGCACTACTGTCCCTGAAATCCAGCGCACCAACCTGTCTAATGTGGTTCTACTGCTAAAGTCACTTGGGGTGCAGGACCTTCTACTATTCCACTTCATGGACCCACCTCCAGAGGACAACATGCTCAACTCCATGTACCAGCTTTGGATTTTAGGCGCCCTTGATAACACAGGTATGCTACTTTTTATGTATACATTAAATTATTACTATTTTAAAGAGGTTTTCTGAGGGCTCAGAAAAGATGTGAACCAGAGGAAGAATATACCATAAAACAATAAAGAAAATGTTCTTTTTTTGTTACTCATCTGTTAAATTTCTGGTCAACGGATACTCAGCTAAATGTTAGCTGCTCCTTCACAGGCCATCTACCCATCCTGCATATACTGAGTAAATGATGTTGCATACAAGCAATAGGAGCAACTAGGAAAAGCCAACAAGTGGTGAACTGTAATATTAAAAAAAAACCAAAAAGTTAGAATCCCATCCCCTCACTCCCTCCCTAACCCCCCCCCCCCAAAAAAAAAAAAAAAATTAAAATAAGCATTTTATAGGTGAGCAAAAAAAATACTATTTTCTTACTGGTGGTAACAGAAGACACAGAAGACTGTGGGACCTGTACAGTAGTCCCCAGGGGAAGGGAACACAACCCATTAATGCAACTAGACCGCTTCTGTTATGTGGAGAGAAGATCCCAAAGTGACCTGAGGAGCAGGAACACATGGCATACTGTCCACTACATAAGCCTGAGGGAAAAAAAACTGCATTTGGGTCACAAACCTGAGGTGGTGTTCCCACAATATACTTTCATGGCATACTAGTAGGCTATCCTCAAAATCTCTGGGACCCACACCGATCTCAGGAACGGAGTTCCAAATATTACAGAGCAGAATGGAGAGCAGTTTCGAGTACATCCGAGCGTGTTCTTCGGCTGTGTTTGGAACTCCCATAGAACAGAATGTTGTGCACAAGCCCGACCAGCTCGCCATTTTGCGCCATAAAACAAAATTCCTTTGACATAAGGCACCAGTTGCCTAAATTCAATAGAACCCAGTAGCCCAAACTTCCCACTAAAATATCTCCAAAGAATAATTACAAAGATGACATTGGCATGTCCAAACAGTCCATGTATTTAATAGAAAATTATAGGTGTATATTTTGGCTCTTTTCATATATGAACTTTTTGGACATGCTGATGCAATCCTTTGAGATATATATATAATATATATAATATATAAATATATATATATATATATATTATATATATTATATTTTCTAATTTTATTTTTTATTTTTTCTGATGTTTAGATACAAACGCCGTTAAGTCTATGTGTAAGAATTCTCAGCAGCATCTTACTTCTAGGTATAGAAGTTCCCTCAGTTAGGTAGCTCTATAGATCTCCTCATCAGATAGGAAGCTCTATAGGTCCCCTCAGGCAGGCAGGTATATACAGGTCTCCGCAGGCGGGGGTGTGTGTGTGTGTGTGTATGTATATATATATATATATATATATATATATATATATCTCCTCAGGCAGGTATATAGAACGGCAATAAAAATAATACCTTCCCCGGCCGAGCGCCTTTCTCTTCTGCCTGACTGGCAGCGTGACGTCATCACACCGCCAGCACCGGGACACTCGTCCAGCAGCTGCTCGGCTGCACAGCCTATGCAGCGTGATTAGGCTGTGCAGCTGAGGAGTGGAGTGGCGTCATCGTGCCGCTGCCCGGTTCAGTACCACCACATATACACGTAGTAGCAGGGCGGGTCTTCTGCGCTACTATTAATATGGTCTAAAGCAGACCAGGGCATTGTACGGGCCACATCCGGCTAGTTAGAGGGCTGGATGTGGTCCATGGGCCGTACAATGCCCAAGTCTGGTTTAGTGGAACAGAAAAGGTAGGGATCTGGAAATGCGAAATCCAAGTGAGTGAGAATTGTCCACGGAATAAGGCAAGTTTAGTATTAAGGGGCAGGTGTTCACTGTGGGTGACATATCATGTATGATTTTTGGCGCCTATGCACCATTTTTTTCCCCCCCGCACATTTGTAGAGTAGAATGCTCCTAAATCTATAAACCTGTTCTACTGTGGGTCATAGATTTAGCACTTTCTAGCTACAAAGCGACAATTCAGGCAAACCACTTTTAAATTGGTCTACCTGTTCCAGCAGTAATGTGCCTAGTTTTGTTGTACTAAAGACATAAATGTGTAGAATTTTACGGTTGTGGTGTGACACGCCTTCAGAACACCCCCCCTCTCCTCCCCAATCTCGGACACATTACAATTTTGGAGTGCGCCTGCTCATGCTTTCAGCGCACAGGGCTGTGCTAGTTTTTAGGCAAAAAGGACGCCAGTCGACTTGCGCAGCCCCGTACATACATGTCACCCCATGTGTTCATTAGCAGTAGAAGTGAGAGATAATTAGGTATTGGTGAACTGTCCCGATTGGGATGTGATGTCCTACATGTCCCCTGAGAAACAAGTTTGCTATTTCTTGGAGAAAGTCCCCACACTGACACCAAAAAGCAGACGGATCCGCAGAAGTAGAGTAAGAACATCAAGATGAGTAGGAGGAAGTGAAAGAGGCCTTGGAGGATGAAAACCTGTTTTTGGGTTTTTTGGGGTTTTTTTTAGCCCAAGAAGCTAACTTGGGAGACCCATATATGAGGACACATACAATTTCAAAATCCCAGAAAGGAAAAAGCCTGCTGCCCCTCTGAGCAGGCTGAGTAAGGGCTCGTTTTTATGCAAAGGGGGATGCTTCAAACTCTTAAACATCGATTTCCGTAAAATTCTGTCTTGAATCATAATTTCCTTTCAGGGTGTAGATTAGCCATTTTTCCTGGACCAGGAGCTGGAGGGGTGTCAGAACTGTTATAGTTTATTCTCGGACATGTACAGTTTGGTTCACATCTGCATTTGGCTTTTCACTCGGAATTAATGGATCTATGGTGAAAAAAAAAAAACATTAACTGATGCAAATGGAAGTGCAATCGTATTCTGTTTTTTTTTTTTCCTCCTAACTTCTCCCTAAGGCTATGTTCACACGGCTTATTTCGCCGCTGATTGGAGCCGTACTACGTGCCATATTTGCGCTGCAGTACGGCTCCAATGTTTCAATTTTGTTAAAAAATGGATTAAATTTTTTACTAAAATTTCTGAAATTTGTCTGCGCATGCTTGAAAAAAATAAAAGCTATATTAAATGGAAGCAAATGGATACCCATCTATTTTCCTTTGACTTCATTGTTTAAGATGGAAAAAAACAAAAAGCTTGTTGCGCCATTTTTCCCCTCAATAAAATTGAAATCTAAGGGAAAAGAGCCAGACTGAAGCCTAAAAAAACTCCATTGAAATCAATGGGTGATCGTTCTTTTCTGTTTTTTCCAATTTCAAAATGGAATAGATCAATAGAAAGCCAAATGCACATGTGAACGATTCCTGGAGCATGAAAAAATAATTTTTTCCCATCTTGAGACTGATAAGGAAAATAGGGAAGGCTCCTGCCAAAGAGGTTTTTGAGTCAATAAGCATAGAATGACACACTTAGTACAGGTTTACATTTCAGCAAATAGCCTTAGTCCAGAAAGAAAAGAGGAAGGTGATAAGTGAGGTTTGCCTATTCTTATGGGGGTTCGGACAAGATGCAGTAGCAGAAACTATGGGCGACCATGTATGAATTCTGCTGCTGATAGACCAGTTTTAAATAGCTTTAAGGTAGTATAGACTGCGCCAGAATGTATGAACCTGTTCTTCTGCAGGTCATACATATAGGTGCAGTCTAGGGCCAATACGACAACTCAGGCTCAGGCACCACCTTTAACTTGGTCTGGCTGCTCTAACTGTTCTGCGCCAAAGTTTTGCCGTCAAAGAATCATAAATGTGTCTACCTCTACTAATGTGGTGCGAAGCCCCAAAACTTTGTTGCGGTACAGAGACACTTATCGCGCCAAAATTTGGAGTACGCCTGTTTATACATCTATAGAACTGGTCTACTACAGCTTTTTGATGCCAGAATTCTGGCGCAGCCCCATTCATACATGTCGCCCTATGTGCCTACAAAAAGGTATGGAAAGAACGTAACATCTGCCCAATAGCATGTGGTAGTAGTACCTGTCCACAGATCAATAGGTTAACAGAAAAAAAAAAATGACTGAAAAAACTTCATCATAAAAAATTAGGCTTGAGAGCATCTATGAAAGGAGAAGCCCAATAACTGGAGTCTCTGGCTACATGGGCCTTCATCTTTAGTGTCTCCCAGTTTGTAGCAATACGGGGAGGAGGAGTGTGTTTTTTATTATGGTTTTTTTTTGTTTTTTTTTTACTGTAAGAGCTATGAGACTATGGAACTCTACAAACTGTAACTATGCTAAAAATACCACTTGGCAATTATGGGGCTGCCAGAAAACTATAAGATGTTTTGAGACCCAAGGGTAGAAGAGAACAATCGTGGAGACATAGATGTGAAAAGAGGCATTTAATAGTAGATGAAGGCCAAGGAAGGGGAGTAGTAAAAAACAAAAGCAACACTGATGAGCACCAAAAGGTTAGGGTGGACGTTTAAAGCATGCACTGTATGGGCATCAGAAAATGAAGTGGTAAACTATTCTTCCCACTATACACAGTCTAATAAGCTGCCGCGAAGTTTGGGTCCACATAGTTTGAGGTTTAGGAGCTTTGTAGACTCAAAGCTTGGAAGTGAGGAAGGTATAGTAAGCCCACACTGTGAGGACAAACTGGGCCATCCCGCTGTGTGGCCCAGTAGTGCAGCGGAAGAGTGGGGAATGTTAAGGCAAAACAGTGTGGCAGGAGGCCTGATCATTAAGGTGGAAAGAAGGGATCAGGTGCTGCATGGGAGGGCCTGTAAGGTAATTAGAGAAACTGCCCAAATGCTGAGAAGAAGCTATAAAAAGAGAAGCAAGGGGATATACACATCTAAATCTTGATTAACCATCCCTAATGTTCCTCTGCTCTTCAGTTCCCAAAGGCAAAACCGCAAGGTCACCCCTTCAGTGTGTGCCTCTGAGAGGGAGAACTGGTGGAAAGCAGACTGAAAGCTGAGTGATCCTTAGGTCGCGTTTTATTTGGTCTGTTTTTGGTGCGCAGGGGGCGGCTTTTCTCCACGGTTTGTGGATTCTCACCCTCCCCCTTCGCACCCACATGTTTATGTTCCGCCTGAAAACCGGGCAGAAGAATGAACATGTTCTGAGTTTTTCAGACCGCCGGCGGTGTAAAAAACCGTCTGACGGAAAATCCGTGCAGTGGGGACTTTTCCATATAAGTCTATGGGGGAGCGTTGCTTTTCGGTTTTCAGACGGTTTGTAAAACCGCAAACAGTCTAAGAAACTGACAAGTAACCGGTGCCATGGGAACAAGCCTTTAATGCTTGACAAAAGAGCTCTGGTGCTCTTTTACTGCTTGTCTTCTCTGACAGGGGGACAAAGGCGTAGTCGACTTGAGATTCTGAGCCTTACTGTTGGAGACGGCATCAACTATTTACAGTCCAAGAGAAAGGAATGGACATTAACTAAAAGTGTCTGTCTGCTACATTAAATAAGCAGTGTCAGCAGGAGAAGACAGCCTGTGTTGGAGGCGCTAACACTTTTGGTTTAGTGGCAGCAGCCTATACCCATGATCCTCTCTGTTTGCTAATGACACAAGTGAGAGAGACCCATTACTTGCAAGGTATTGAGTTTTTACTGCCCAATCTTTTACTGTGCTGCTGAGGTACCCAATTACTTGTGGACTCCCTGCAGCCAATCGCAGAACAGCTTCTAACGGCAGAGGATTTAGGAGGCGAGTAATGGGTCCCTAATTTTTTGGGTCTTCTCCCTTGACCCAATTGTTTCTGAACTCCTAAAACCCTTTCAGTTTATCTTAGTAACATTTGCATATTCCTACCAGGTTCACTCACATCCACTGGCCGTCTTATGGTTGAGTTTCCTCTGGATCCGGCATTGTCAAAGATGTTGATCGTGTCTTGCGATATGGGGTGCAGCGCCGAAATCCTTATTGTTGTGTCCATGTTATCTGTGCCGGCAATTTTCTACAGACCAAAGGTATTGTCTGGTGTTTGTGTGTGTGTAAAATATGTAGCAGATGTATAAATAGAATTATAAATGACCTTTTTATGTTTGGAACCACCTTCCTTTATTGCTGAACCTTTTTTGTTTACTATTAGGGACGTGAAGAAGAGAGCGATCAAGTGAGGGAGAAATTTGCCGTCCCAGAGAGTGACCACTTAACATATCTGAATGTTTTTCTCCAGTGGAAAAATAACAACTACTCAAGTGGCTGGTGCAATCAGCATTTTATCCATGCCAAAGCAATGAGAAAGGTATTCTAAAACCTTTGCAACCATACCATGTTGTATAAACAGTTTGAGACCTGGGGGCGTGAGAGGATTTAACTAATGTTTTGTGCAATTATTAAGGCATCAAAAAGAGCAAATTTTGGTACACATTTGCATATAGATATATGAATATGAAAAAAAAATACACACACACACACACACACACACACACACACACACACACACACACACACACACACACACACACACACATACACACACACACACACACACACACACACACACACATATATATATATATATATATACATTCACACATGCTGTTGACTTCACTGTCTGCCAGCTACGGGTGTGACAAATTTTATGAAGATGTTTCTCTTTATAAATTTGTGCCATATATAAAATACCAGCCTTGTCTTGCTTCAGGTCCGTGAAGTCCGTGCGCAGTTGAAGGACATCATGGTGGCTCAACGCATGTCATTATCGTCCTGTGGCTCTGACTGGGATGTGGTCCGTAAATGCATCTGTGCAGCTTACTTTCATCAAGCCGCTAGGCTAAAGGTTGGTGCCCAACAATAACAACCAGTTTTTACGTTCATTGCATAATCTTTCCAGCTGAGTGATCATGTGCATTGTCTTTCTGCAGGGAATTGGGGAATATGTTAATGTACGAACAGGGATGCCTTGCCACTTGCACCCAACTAGCTCCCTCTTTGGAATGGGTTATACTCCAGATTATATTGTTTATCATGAACTTGTGATGACAACCAAGGTAAGAGTCCAATATTGTATTTGTAAGTCTTCTTTCTTTCTTAATCCTACATATACATTTTTTTACATTAAGTAAATGAGACAATGGTCTGGCTAGTATGAAATAATTTCATTCATAATTCCCTTAATCCCTCTAGTAGCCACAAGATGGCAGTATTTGAATAGATAATAATGTCTCTCAGTATTATGTTGTACTGTCTTAGCTATAGGAAGCGGTAGAAGAGCAAAGAAATCAGATGCTACCGGTTAAGGCTTGTCCCCACGGCACAGGTTTTTTTCAGAATTCGTCTTTGTCGTGTAAATGCAGCCTTAGAGTATAACTGAGTATATCTCGTGGTAAGATTTTGAGATTACTAGCTCTCTATCTCATGTCTGACGTAGAGCGCTAGTACTTTCGAAAGCTTACCATCAAATATAGTCGGCCTCTAAAAGGTATCTCCTGATTTCTTTGCTCTTCTAATGTTGTCTCTCAGAATACAAATGTTTTTTTTATTTTTTTTATGGGAGTTAAAAAAAAAAAAAAAAAAGCCAAACAAATTGTGCAACCATAAAATTGTTTTTTTTTATTTGCAGAGGTATACCTTTTATTAAATAATGTTCAATTCTTTTGAGATTGTTAGGAGATGTTAATAGAATCAGTCATGCATAGTGGCCACATATAAAGTTTGTATGTTGTAATATAGGGCACAACCATTAAACCATTTAAAAATGGATGTGAAAACTACACCGTTATCTTATAACTTGCATTTTAATTGTACCCTTGTTCCACAGGAATACATGCAGTGCGTCACAGCAGTAGATGGCGAGTGGTTGGCAGAACTAGGTCCTATGTTCTACAGCATAAAACATGCTGGCAAGTCAAGACAGGTGAGTGTGTAGAATTGAACTGGGATTGTGAGACTCTCTTTTTTTTGGTAGATTGCTTCATAATAATAATGTCTACTGTGCTCTTTAGGAAAATCGACGCAGGGCGAAGGAGGAGGTATCTGCTATGGAAGAGGAGATGATGCTGGCTGAAGAACAACTGCGCTCAAGGAGAGAAGAGCAAGACAGAAAAAGCACATTGAGCAGCTCCAGGTATGGTAGTAACTTGCATGTGACAGAGGTGACTCACTCACTCAGGTTCACAAAGCCACACTGCCATGCAAATTAGTGCTAAAGCAATTCAATTGTTCATGGCTGCACAGTTTTGCAGTAAAACAGCAGCACGGCCATTAAGAAACTTGTATCTGAAGTCGGCTTCAAAACGTCAGTTTAGATTGGGTTGTGACGTAACTGCTACACGCGGCCCTGGCGTTAGAATCACTTAAAGAAGCAGCTTTTATTTTTTGGCTATTACTAAAAATAAGGTGGAAGCTCTTGTTTGCCTTGGGTACACCTGTTGTGATTGATATACCATTTATGGATTTTCTGCTATCTTGATGTTTTTCTTCCTCTATCATAAGGATACACTGATGCAGCCTACATGTCATGTCTCTGGCTCGATACAGGCTCCCATCATTGCTTTATGCTCTGCTCAGATCCCCAAGGGCAGCAAGTGACCTGCATCAGGGATGGAACTTTTTTCCCCTAACTCACAGTACAAAGCCCTGTGCATATTCCTATCTAATGTAACTGCAGACTTTCTCCTTGTGAATTCTGCCTGTCAGCTCTTACAAGAAGGAAGCAGGCCGATACTGCAGCTCATAGATACACACTTGAGCAGGCATCCTCAAACTGCAGCCCTCCAGCTTTTTGGAAACTACAACTCCCATCATGCATTTATATAATCTATAACAGTGGGAATGATGGGAGTTGTAGTTTCCCAACAGCTGGAGGGCTGCAGTTTGAGGATGCCTGTACTTGAGATTGTGCAGATACCAGAGGCAGGCGATGTCAGTCGGCGGAGTTTTATAACTCTACAGCGGTCATTGACAGGGCTCACCTACAATTGTAAATACCTGCTCACTTAGATAAGGCAGAAATTTTCTTCAGCAACACTATAGTGGCATACAGAGGGGACAGGAGGGAGCAAGGTGTGATGTGGTCTGCCAGGAGGGACTTGGTAGGTGATGATCTAAACCAGGGGTCCCCAACTCCAGTCCTCAAGGCCCAGCAACAGGTCATGTTTTCAGGATTTCCTTAGCATTGCACAGGTGATTTAATTATTGTCAGTGCATTCTGTGGGAGATCCTGAAAACATGACCTGTTGCTGGGCCTTGAGGACTGGAGTTAAACCTGTGCTTCACAGGAAGTCCGCCACACCGGGCAGATCACTGCTGTCCATCCACAAAGATAATGCACTAAACTAGTGCTCTGACTGGGGATTACATGACACAGTAGCCCATAAGGAGAGTGTAAAGTGTATGAATGGAACTGATTTACATATTTCTAGTACATTAGCATTATATGTTCAAAAACAAACAAAAAAAAGCTTCTTTAAATCTCCTTAGGCCCTGTTCACACGGCGGTTTTGGCCGCGGGTTTCGCCGTGGTTACCGCGGCCAAAACCGCGTCGACCCTCGCCGCAACCTCGCGTCTCCCGGTGCGTGGTCTTGGCGCGGGTGGGGTGTGGTTTGGGGCGCGGCATGCGGCAATAGTTTGCCCCCATGCAAATTAATAGCAGGGGGCAAACCGCGCCACGAGCCGCGGCCCACCCACGCACCCCCCGCGGCGACGTCCGTGGCAGCACCGTGCGGCCGCCGCGCAGAGCACTCCCTGTCAAGAATTGACAGGAGAGTTCTCCATACGCGCGGGTTTGGCCGCGGCGTGTGAATATTAACGCAGTTTCCCATAAGACACCATGTTAATAAACTAGGTGCGATTTGGCCACGGGAACCAATCCGTCGTGTGAACATGCCCTTATACTTGACCACTGTGATTGAGTGTAATCCCTGCAGCATACTTGGCTGACGGAGCACCATTAATGACTTATCAAAACCTGCATTTGATGCAGGTCATTCAAGACATGATATCATTTAGTGATGTGTCCATAGGTATGTAATGAGTTCACAATAGTCGGTTTTTATTTGTAGTTCATAGTTCATTTCCATGCTCACTTGTTTTAAGTATTCTATAGATAACGAGAGCAAAATGATGGCCTGTGCCCTGCACAATAACTGTTCATGCAACAGAACTAGGAAAATGCAAAAAACTACATGTTTAGGATCAAGGTTTTTTCCCCCCCTATTCATGCTGCTTCACAGAGCCTGCTCTTCACAGCCAGCTTTAGGCAACGGCCACACTACGCTGACAAAATACCAGTTGGACTATCCGACGGGTATTTTGTAGTGTTGTGGGGTGTTTTAACATAAAGGGGGGGCAGTTTGCTAGTTCATCCATCCCCTTTACGTTAAACATTTCACGACTGAAAACTGGGCAGAATCATGAACATGTTCTAAGTTTTTTAGACTGTCAAATTTGCCATTTGAAAATCTGAGCTGTGTAGACTTCAGCTCGGATTTTCTGTTTAAAGTCTGAGGATGGTTGACAGCTTACAGACTGGTTTCGAATCTGAAAACCAGGGCTGTGTCGACATACCCGTAGGTTCCTTTTTGTTTAGAGTGAATTCACATGGCTTATTGCAGGCGCGCTGCCCACTCATTATCCCCGACGCGCAAGCGCCAGAGTGACATGTCACTTCTTCCTCCGGGTGCACAGTGTGTGTCGGGGTATATGCTGTAAAAATCATAGGCCTCAATGAGTGCTATGATTTTACTGTAATTGCAGACTTGTTGGAGTGCAAGTAAGCACCACAATTATGCCGTGTGAACATACCTTTAGGCTGTAGGTGGTTCTACAGCAGTAATAGGCAGATCACCTCTATGTCTAGCTGAACCTGTTAGGGAGAGATTGGAAATGGAAAGGTATGAACAGCAGGCCAGAAAGCTACAGAGCTCTATAGGGTACAATTTTCAAACTAGCTCTTGTTCTGCTAATAAGACACCGCGGGGAGTGTCTTCACCATCCCAGCCACTGCTGCTAGAGCACTGAATAACCTGGGTGGTAACCTCGGGCCGCTTATGTACACAAGCAGGAGGCAAGAACTGTTTTCTCTCTGAAGCAAAATCCGACCAGTCAAGTATTTGTTAAAGGGGTTGTCTCGCTACAAAGAATAGCTTTCAAATTGTAGGGAACACAAAATAAAGACATTTTCCAAATATATTGCTTTGTTCATCTGTTTTCCTTAAGGAGATACAAGTGAATTTATGACCTCCCTGGCTGTTTCAATTCCCTCAGTAACCTACCTGTAAACAATTCTCCCCCCTGCTGTTTGTTCCATGTGATAACAGGGGGTGACATCATCACACAGGTCTGTGCTGCTGGGCAGTAAAAAGCTTTGTTTATCTCAAGTAAACAGCACTGTAATTAGGAGGGATCAGGTAAAAAGTCCTGTTAGTAGTTTCAGAAGCTTCTGAACTAATTAGCAACTGAAAACACAGAGCTGGATTCACCAGTCAGTCTGAACCAGGAAGTGATAGAGTATTTCATTCATGCAGCCTATGAAACTCTGTAGGGAGACAACTCCTTTAAGTCTTTATTTACCTTTGATTAGGTAATGTGGTGATGATACCCACTTCAGTGATTTTATATTCGTTTGTTTAAATGGATTCCTAATTCGGCGTCACTATTTTCTGACATGTCTATATGTGCTAGCTGTAGCTGGTCTTGCAATTATGTTAGATTGCATATCGGTCTGGAGTGGCTCCAACAATATTGGAGCGCAAGATTCTCCTAGTTTAGGATCGTGTTAAGTCCTAGGTTCTACCCATGTAGATAAAGCCTAGTGCACAGGACCATTGCTCTTGTCCAGCTATTTATCCCATTACAAATTATGTACATTTTTGTCCTCTAGGTCTTCAAAAATTTACACCCCAGGAAGGAAAGAACAGATGGAACCAGGAACCCCCAGACGAACTCCTGCGCGCTTTGGCTTGTGATCCTATTTCTGTATTTAATTGTCCACCAAACCCAACTTGTCTGGCTGCTTGAGAACAAATCTCTCTTCTACTACATTGGGACTTGTGGGATACAATTTCCTTGGGGGGAGGGGGTGATTAATTCTACCATTTTATTGTAAAGTGGAATATTGTTATTTTTAAGCAATAATGTATCTTTTGATGGTGTCAAGACATGGAATGTTTATTTTTACATAACATTAAGAAGATCTGAGCTTGGAGTGATTAGTTTGATTTCACACATGGAAGTGTAATGTGCAACAAAATGATTGACACCATAGCCACTTGGTTATGTACAGGCTGGCGTTAACATGATAATTAACTCCTAACGAGTATTGTAATGTCATAGGCAGTCCCACAACAAGTGGATCAGTTGGCTTATCGGCAGCTCCCTCTGCTTGAAGCCAATTTAAGTGCTGTATATTGACTGAAAGGCAACTGTTAAATGCTGATTATTGATTTTCTTGCAATGCTGACGGGATGAAGTGCAGCTGAGGGATTCTGGCTGGCTCGGCTGTGTGCACAGGAGAGTTTTGTCATTGCACACCATACAGTAAGACAGCTGCCTGATATCGGATCAACCATTACATTTGTCGTTCCAGGATGCTGTGAATAAACGTGTTTCCTAAAGATGTTAGGATCAACAACTGACATCTTGAAAGTGACTAATACACAAAGAAATAAAAACAGCAGCAACAACCCTTAAAATTCAAGATTAATTTATTACAAAATAGCAGTATAAATATTTGAAAAGTGACTTACAAAAAGTGTACCAACATAAAAAGTAACAGTGCAATTTTTAAATCTCAGAATATTTTTATTTTTTTTTGCCAAGCCCATATTCAGCAACGGTAGAATTTTGTTTTTGTACAGAAAAAGACCAGTTTCATAAAAACTTAATATGTGTGCATGTCTGGCTGTAGAATCTTGTTGAAAATCGCAGCCAAATCGGAATACGCCAACTATGATTTTATAAGGGAATCATTTGATGTGTTTAAACACAGAGCTAGGCCATAATACCTGTGCAGAAACGCACTTTTGTGTGAATATTGGCCTTAGGATGCTGCTAATGGAGTGCAACTGGAGTCAATAAGATACGTAAATTAGAATGTTAAGGTACTTAATCATTTTCTCCAAAATATTGCTCTACAATTGGACCAGATATTTGTTTTCAGGTTTAATTCATTGGTTGTATAAAACTTTTAGATATATCTTAGTGATATATTTAACTACCAACCCTCCCTATGATATGGCATTACTAGGTTACTTTTGGTACTTTCTGGCAGAATTGACACCGGTTCCATTTTGTTTGTCCTTCGAGTGACAGGAACTAGTCTCCATGTTGTAGGTTGATGTCCAAGTCTGATCATAAGTTTTTGGGCGCATTCTGCTGGTCAGACATGCAGTGCAGAAATTAGAGACCACTCATGGCTATCCAGCCAGGGAGTGTTGAGTCCCACAGCAAAAATTCTCCGAGCTCCACACGATTGTCTTTTATCAAGAGTGTCGTTCAGCATTTGTACCATGCTCTGCAGTGGTCATAGTCCTCTTTCTAGCACCGGCTCATCGTTAAGAACCTCCGCGTGGCTTTGCTCTTAGGTTTCCAGCACTTGTGAACACTCTTCTTGCAGAGCGCAGAGACCTATGAAACACAGGTCAGTGACTTCCAGACTCCAGAGGCTGAGAGACATAAAAGCTGGTTTGTTACTCACCCAATCTCTTCACTGGGATGTTGACGGTCAAGGTCAGATGTGCGCAGAGAAAGCTAGAATTAATCAACCACGATTTTTAACAGAAATTGTAAATATGTAAGGATTAACATATTCAATGTAATTACTTTACACCACCAATTTGAACAGATAATAACAGCAAGCAGCAGATCTCCTAAACTGCATAGCAGTAGTGCATGCTCGGTACAGAGAATGACCTGCAGACTAAAACACCACATGGAAACTGTGAATTCAAGAGTTACATTATCTCACACAAAGTTAAGTAAAATATTTGTAAATTCACTCAACTCTATGGATGTAGATTATATAACTTGTAAATGCTATGGAAAAGTGAACCTGTGCTCTTAGTGTGTATTTTGATTTACCTTATAGCGTTCGTTCTCTATGCGCCTCTCATCTTCTAGATTTCTCAAATATCTGTTCTCCCTCTGAAACTGCTCAATCACCTCCTGCATGTGGCTGTTAAAGAGACAGTGAGTGAGGCAAAAGCTAGGACAGGGTTTCTCAACTTCAGTCCTCAAGACCCACCAACAGGTCAAGTTTTCAGGATTTCCTCAGTATTGCACAGGTGATATAGTTATGGTCAGTGCATCCTGCACAGGTGATATAGTTATGGTCAGTGCATTCTGCACAGGTGATAGTTATGGTCAGTGCATTCTGCACAGGTGATATAGTTATGGTCAGTGCATTCTGCACAGGTGATATAGTTATGGTCAATGCATTCTGCACAGGTGATATAGTTATGGTCAGTGCATCCTGCACAGGTGATATAGTTATGGTCAGTGCATTCAGCACAGGTGATATAGTTATGGTCAGTGCATTCTGCACAGGTGATATAGTTATGGTCAGTGCATCCTGCACAGGTGATATAGTTATGGTCAGTGCATTCTGCACAGGTGATATAGTTATGGTCAGTGCATCCTGCACAGGTGATATAGTTATGGTCAGTGCATCCTGCACAGGTGATATAGTTATGGTCAGTGCATCCTGCACAGGTGATATCATTATTGTCAGTGCAGTCTGTGGGAAATCCTGAAAACATGACCTGGTGGTGGGTCCTGAGGACTGGAGTTGAGAAACACTGAGCTTAGGGCTGTAAATTCCACAACTGGTAATCAGTATAAAGTAAATATTTTCCTGTAGGCATAAATATCTAAATGTTAATGGGCTCTAGCAGTAACGGGCTTGTGCCATCAACTGGTTATTCCTCAGTAGTAGTGACAATAAAATGAATGACATCATGTAATACATGGAAGACTACAGTAACTGTTTGTTATTAGGGACTTTCACTCGGTTTGTTGGGTACCACCATAAAGGCATATGGACATTACTAGTGCTGATGGGACAATCCTTTTAAGTGCATTGGTCATTCGTACATTTTTATGGAAGCTGGGAACATGATTGGTGACAGATTTAATGTATACAAGTCCTAATAATACAGTGAAAAAAGGACGAGTTGCACTTATTTGTTCTTTGAGTCTTGTGTGACAGTGATGATAGACATTACATACGGTGCACATTTTGAATTGAATGATACATTTTTGGAGTAAGTTTCAGTGGTTGAAGCAACTGCGTTTCTATTTTTGCTTTTTCCCATGCAGTTAACAACAAATCAAACAAAAGACCACGTTCCAAGAAACATAATTTTATACTTGCGAAGAAAAAAAAAACCCTCCCCTTCTTCCCCTGCATAAATGGTAAATAAGTTTTGTTACAGTGGAATACTTCATTTCATAGTAAATACAGGCAGTCTTCCTTTTAGCTCCTTAAGGACTAAGCCTGCTTTGGATTTAAGAACCAAGATCCATTTTTATAAATCTGACAGATCTTGCTTTATTTTGGGAATAACTTTTTTTTTTTTAATTCATCTTTATTCAGACTGCACAAAAGGAAATATACATTAGAGTATATTCGGTGAATACATCAATATAAAAAGGTTACATTCAATGTTTTACATCACATTGCTTATAACAGTAATTTGAAATCCATATGCGTAATGTACAACACTAGTACACAAATTTTTGCTGCAGTCATACTTTCTTTTTTTTTTTTTGTAGAACTTGGCTTACAAGTCAAAAACTGAACAAATAAACAGCTGGGAATAACTTTTTAATGCTTTTACCTATCTATGTGATTTAGAGAATGTTTTCTCATAACACATTGTGCTTTAAGTTGGTAATTATTTTTTGTCAATACAGTCCTTGTTTATTTGTGAAAAATAGCAAAATGTTGTGAAAAATTTGCCACTTTCAAATTTATAAATTTCTGCATGTAAGACAGTCATACCAAACAAAATAGTAAATGACTAACATCTACCACATGTCTACTTTTATATTGGCATCATTTTTTAAACATCCCTTTATTTTTAAGACGTTAGGGGTATTTTACATTTAGTAGCAATATTTAACATTTTCAAGAAAATGTGGAAGAGAAACTTGTTTAGGGACCACTTCAGTTCTAATGGGTCATTGAGGGTCCTGTATGTTGGGACACCCCCATAAATCACACCACTGAAAAAAACTGCACACTACAAAGAATTCAAAACAACATTTAGAAAGTTTGTAAACCCCTTAGTTATTTCTCAGCACAGTGCGGTTGAAATTTCTAAATTTAATTTTGTTTTGCAGATTTTAAATTGATACTTTTCTTTTTACTGACACACTAACTATTAATAGAGAAATGCAAATCAATATTGTTTCTGTACATTTTAGAAATGTACCATATGTGGCCCCAATGAGATATCAGACTCAAAAGTCTTAAAATAGGAGGAGCACCCACTGGAGTTTGGGACTTCATTTTTATTAAGGTTTATTTAGGCACTACTTCAGGTTTGTAGACACCCTGAGGTACTAAACCTTAATAAACAAACCCCAAAAGACCCAATTTTCAGAAACTACACCTTTCAGAAATAGAGGCAGGGGTGTATTGCGTATACTGACTTCAAGGGTGTGTTCCAGATTTTTGTAGCATTGGACCATCAAAATAAACAAATTACATTTTACCATTTCTATACAGTTTTAGCTCAAACTTTATTCTTATAAGGAATGTTGAGGAAAAAGCACCTCAAAATGTATTACTTTATTTCCTCCAAGTATGGCATTACCCCAAATGTAGTTGTAAGCCACTATTTGGACACACAACGGAAGGAGCAACATAATTGGAACACAGATTTAGGTGGGTGTCGCATTTGCAAAGTCCCTGAAGTACCAGTACAGGTGAAACTTTCAAAAAGTCACTCCATTTTGGTAACTTATCTAAAGGTGTATTGTGCCCACACGGCTCATAGTTTTTTGGGGGGTTTTTTGTTTGTTTTTTAAATTTAAAAAAAACCCAGCAATTTTGCTATTTGTTTTTTAGGTTTCAGTTTGTGTTTGTCTGGCGGTATGAGTTACATCATACAGTGGGGGAAAAAAAAGGTATTTAGTCAGCCACCAATTGTGCAAGTTCTCCCACTTAAAAAGATGAGAAGTCTGTAATTGACATCATAGGCAGACCTCAACTATGAGAGACAAAATGAGAAAACAAATCCCGAAAATCACATTGTCTGATTTGGAAATAATTTATTTGCAAATTATGGTGGAAAATAAAGCCACATTTCAGGCTTCAAACATAAAGATATAAAATTTAAATTTTTTTGTGAAGAATCAACAAGTGGAACAAAAAAAACAAACTGAAAAGTGGGGCGTGCAAAATTATTCGGCCCCCTTAAGTTAATACTTTGTAGCGCCACTTTTTGCTACAATTTGAGCTGCAAATCGCTTGGGGTATGTCTATCAGTTTTGCACATCGAGAGACTGAAATTCTTGGCCATTCTTCCTTGGAAAACCACTCGAGCTCAGTGAGGTTGGATGGAGAGCGTTTGTGAGCAGCAGTTTTCAGCTCTTTCCACAGATTCTCCATTGGATTCAGCTCTGGACTGTGACTTGGCCGTTCTAACACCTGGATACGTTTATTTGTGAACCATTCCATTGTAGATTTTGCTTTATGTTTGAGATCATTGCTTGTTGGAAGATAAATCTCCGTCCCAGTCATTTGCAGACTCCGACAGGTTTTCTTCCAGAATGGTCCTGTATTTGTCTCCATCCATCTTCCATCTTCCTGAAGAAAAGCCCAAACCATGATGCTGCCACCACCATGTGTGACAGTGGGGATGGTGTGTTCAGGGGGATGAGCTGTGTTGATTTTGGTTTCATCTGAGCAGAGCCCCTTCTTCCACATGTTTGGTGTCTCCCAGGTGGCTTGTGGCAAACTTTAAACGAGACTTTTTATGGATATCTTTGAGAAATGGCTTTCTTCTTGCCACTCTTCCATAAAGGCCAGATTTGTGCAGTGTACGACTGATTGTTGTCCTATGGACAGACTCTCCCACCTCAGCTGTAGATCTCTGCTAACAGGGTGATCATGGGCCTCTTGGATGCATCTCTGATCAGTCTTCTTGTTTGAGATGAAAGTTTAGAGGGACGGCCGAGTCTTGGTAGATTTGCAGTGGTCTGATGCTCCTTCCATTTCAATATGATCGCTTGCACAGTGCTCCTTGGGATGTTAAGTTTGGGAAATCTTTTTGTATCCAAATCCGGCTTTAACCCCTTAAGCCGAACACCTGAAAAGTAGTTAATGACCAGAAATTTTTTTTTTGTTTTTGCCTTCTTGCGTTTCAACAGTTGTAACTTTTTTATTTTTTCAATGACGCAGTTGTATGAGGGCTCGTTTTATTCGAGACAAGTTGTACTTTAAGGGAATAGTTTAAATTCGCTTAGAAATAATTGCAAATTTTTTTTTTTTTTTTTTTTTAAATTTTTTTTTTTTGATTTTTTTTTTTACACCATTCATATTTCACACTTAACTAGGTTATTACGGTCGTGTGGATACCTAATATGTGTAGGTTTTTTTGTGTGTAATATATGCACAATTATTTTTTATTTAATTATGTTTATTTTATTATTTTTTTATGCATTTTTTTTTATACTTTTTCTGGTTTTTTTTTTAACTTTTTTTTTTTTTAAATCCCTTGAAGGGAGAACGGTTTTACAATTTTTTTTTTTAAACACTTAGTAATGTATTAGCATATTCATATATGCTAATACATTCTAATCTGTGTCACTTTGACACAGGCAGTGATCTGGACAGCACACAGTGCGTCCAGGTCCCCGGCTTATTACACAGACCGCTCTGGGGCCACTCTAGGTCCCCAGAGCTGACGGTGGAGACGTTCCCCGGGCTCTGTCGGGTCACCGGGTGTTCCAATCACCCGACAGAGCAGGGGATCCCTTTGATTGCGCTGCGGTAACGCACCGCCGCAATCAAAGGGTTAAAGCATCGGGTTGCGGAGGTTTCCTCCGCTCCCTGCTGATTGCAGGGGATGCTCTGGGATCAGGGCTGTATAGTACAGCCCCGATCCCAGCGCAGCTGTGGCATCCGGGCGCCGCAAACTCCGAAGTCTGCAGCGACATCTAAAGACGTCGCTGCAGACGAACAACCTGAAAGGATTTAACTCCTTTCAGGTTGTTAAGGAGTTAAACTTCTCCACAACAGTATCACAGACCTGCCTGGTGTGTTCCTTGGTCTTCATGATGCTCTCTGCGCTTTAAACAGAACCCTGAGACTATCACAGAGCAGGTGCATTTATACAGAGACTTGATTACACACAGGTGGATTATATTTATCATCATCAGTCATTTAGGACAACATTGGATCATTCAGAGATCCTCACTGAACTTCTATAGTGAGTTTGCTGCACTGAAAGTAAAGGGGCCGAATAATATTGCACACCCCACTTTTCAGTTTTGTTTTTTTTTGTTTTGTTTTTTTTTTACAAAAGTTTAAAATATCCAATAAATTTCATTCCACTTCACCATTGTGTCCCACGTGTTGTTGTTTCTTCACCAAAAAATAAAAATTTTATAACTTTATGTTTGAATCCTGGGGCACTGTATATCCTTTGTTGGCAATGACAGAGGTCAAACAATTTCTATAAGACTTCACAAGGTTGGCACACACGGTTGCTGGTATGTTGGCCCATTCCTCCAGGCAGATCTCCTCTAGACCAGTGATGTTTTGGGGCTGTCACTGGGCAACACGGACTTTCAACTTCCTCCAAAGGTTTCTATGGGGTTGAGATCTGGAGACTGGCTAGGCCACTCCAGGACCTTGAAATGCTTCTTACAAAGCCACTCCTTCATTGCCCTGGAGGTGTGCTTGGGATCCTTCTCATGCTGAAAGACCCAGCCACGTTTCATCTTCAATGCCCTTGCTGATGGAAGGAGGTTTGCACTCAAAATCTCAGGATACATGGTCCCATTCATTCTTTCATGTACACAGATCAGTTGTCCTGGTCCCTTTGCAGAGAAACAGCCCCAAAGCATGATGTTGCCACCCCCATGCCTCACAGTAGGTGTGGTGTTCTTTGGATGCAACTCAGAATTCTCTTTCCTCCAAACACGACCAGTTGTGTTTTTACCAAACAGTTCTACTTTGGTTTCATCTGACCATATGACATTCTCCCAATACTCTTCTGGATCATCAAATGCTCTCTTGCAAACTTCAGATGGGCCGGGACATGTACTGGCTTAAGCATGGGGACACATCTGGCACTGCAGGATCTGAGTCCCTCGCGGCATAGTGTGTTATTGATGGTAGCCTTTGTTAAGTTGGTCCCAGCTGAATGCAGGTCATTCACTAGGTCCCCCCGTGTGGTTCTGGGATTTTGCTCACTGTTCTTGTGATCATTTTGACACCATGAGATCTTGCGTGGAGCCCCAGATCGAGGGAGATTATTAGTGGTCTTGTATGTCTTCCATTTTCTAATTATTGCTCCCACAGTTGATTTCTTCACACCAAGCTGCTTGCCTATTGCAGAGTCAGTCTTCCCAGCCTGGTGCAGGGCTACAATTTTGTTTCTGGTGTCGTCCTTTGCTCTTCACCATAGTGGAGTTTGGAGTGTGACTGTTTGAGGTTGTGGACAGGTGTCTTTTATACTGATAAGTTCAAACAGGTGCCATTACTACAGGTAAAGAGTGTTCGTGATTTGTTTTCTCATTTTGTTTCTCATAGTTGAGGTCTACCTATGAGGTCAATTACAGGCCTCTCATCTTTTTAAGTGGGAGAACTTGCACAATTGGTGGCTGACTAAATACTTTTTTTCCCCACTGTAACTTTACCATGTGGGTTTGGTACAGTTAGAATATCAGTTTTACATTTTTTTTGATGTTTTACTACTATAACACAGTAGAAATGCTTTTTTTTTTTTTTTGTTAAATGTGTTTGTATATCACCAGTTTTATAACCTTTTTTTTATTTTTCTGTAGATGGGTATCATTTTGGTATTTGTATTTTCAGAATGAGAACAATACAGCAAACTGGACAATGTTTATTTTTTTTTACAGTGTACACTGTGCAGTATTAGTGACTAGGTAGTTTTTCTCTGTGGGTTGATACAATTACAGTGATATCCAATTTACATATTTCCTTTTTTTCTTCTTTATGTTGTAGCACTTTTATACAATGAAAACCTTTTTATTTATTTTTTTTAATAATGCTTAGGCATCATATTATTCTGAACTATTTTTCTGCTGCCAAAGCTGTGTAGGGACTTTTTTTTGTGTGGGATGAACTTACGTTTTTTTGGGTACCACTTTGGGTTTCACATGAATCTTAGATAGAACACAAGTCTGGTGTTTCTTTATTCATATTTTTTTTTACGGCAGGTTAAAGAAGGTTTTATAGCCCAGGTCATTATAGATGCAGCAATATCAAATTTATTTTATTTTTTTTTTAGTTTGCTTTTTCAGTAATTTGCAATGAGGAAAGGTCAGTGTGCATGTCTTACATTTTTTTTTGTACTTTTTCCCCCAAATTAATTACATTTTCTTTATTTGACTATTCAGTCTCTCAGGCTCCACATCCGGGCAGGGCCTGCCAGGCCAACGTCACAGTTAACCTGGCCATTATTTTGAATCGGGTTGTCATGATGACCATCGGCAGCCTGTGATCGGGTCACAGAGGTGATGATCGAGGACAGGGGGAGCCTCATCCCTCTGTCAAACTCCTTACCTACAGCAACTTTGTGGTTAAATGGCGTTATCCCAGTTGTCCCAGACGCAACTCTTGTGCCTACAGGATCACCATGATCTGTTGTTTCTGTTAGTCACGGTGCGTTAAGTCTCAAGGCACATAACCTACAGCAACGTTATGGTGCGTTAAGGGGTTAATCAACAGCTCCTAGTTATGGCAAGAATGTGATGCTTAGAGACTCTCTCAGGGAAGAGATCAGAGTAAGTACTTACTCTTTTTCTGTGGTCAGCAGTTGGATTTGCTTGTTTTGTTCCAGTATCTTCTCTCCCAGTGTCTTATTAGCATCCCTATAGAGGCAATAAAATGTGTTTCAGCTTAAGAACAGCTAATGTATGGATGTATAGGCTTAGTTAACTTGTATGTGATAACTTTTTATTATAGCGGTGTAACGTACTTCTGTTCGCTGACCCATTCATTGACGTTGGATACAACCAACTCGCTTTCGTGGTGAAGCCGTCGGCAGTCAGAACGTGCTGCTTCAAGAGAGCTTCGTAGGGTGTTGAGCTGCATGGAAGAAGTAATAAAATATTTCCAGTACATTTCTATGATGTATTTGCCAGAAAAAAGAAAAGTGAGCATTATTTACTAATAATACATAATTTACTAATAAAATGTGGTCTGTTACCTCATAGACAAATAATAACTAAACTTTTGAATGGTTCATGTATTTTACGGAGCACACGGCATAAATATCATTAGTGCAGGCAAGGGAAAAAAAACCTTAAAGGGGTTGTTCACTACATTGATTTGTCCTGTTTTCGTGGTTTCACTTTGAATTCAGGGGTGTATTTACTGGCTTCCACTAGGCTGCAGTAGAAGCCAGGTCTGTAGCTATAGCAACCAGTGCTGGCAGCCTATCAGGATAGATCAAACAGGTATGTAGCTATAGCGACCTGAGGAGCTGATGCAGCCCATACAATAGGGGATATCTCAGAACAGGTAGAATACTGTTAATGGACATATACTGCAAAGTCACTTGTTTTTGCAAGATTTTTAACATAAAAAGCAACCCTTGTAGTGAGACAACCCCTTTAAATTTATAGTAAATTCCCCTTTAGCTGCAAACACCTCCATCAAACACTTGCTGTAGCTGCAAATATGATTTATACAATGCTGAGAGCATTTTAAACCACTCCTCACTGCAAATATATTTCAGTTCATCAATATTTATGGTAGGCTTTGACGGTAAGGCTTTTTCCTTTCAAACCATTGTTTGCCAAAACTTTTTGATTTTTTCCATCTACATAGTCGCCACCATTGTGTAAATCTACAGCGAAGGGGTTAAATTCACCTATATAATGTTCTGATGCCCCTTTTGAATTCAATGGTCTAAATGGGGTCCAGGTTCTGAGGCAGCAACGCAGCACCAAACCATGAGGCCCTCCTCCAAGATATAAGGTTTTGATATGCAGTGAGTGTTTTTTCCCTCTCCACCAAACATATGGTTGTACAATAAAATTAAAATGTTGCCTTTCCTGTTAATAAAACATTAACAAGAAGCATTGTAGAGCATTTTTGTGACTTATTTCAAAGTGGCCGAAAATCACCTTGATGTTCCACAATACTTCTGAGAAGGTATTGGGTGATGCAATATGACACTGACCCAAAGCACACAACTTAAAAGGGTTTTCACATCACTGGATTTCACAGACTTGAGTTGTCGATCTCTCTTACAGCTTCAAATCCAGGGGTGTGTCTCCCCTCACTGAAGACTGGTGACATCATCACTCTGTGTGAGCAGTGGAAGGGAGAGGATGTCACAGCTCTGCAAACCTCTTGCAATGGTTCTCATGTGTGCAGAGCTATCACCTGCCTCCCAGTCTGCACAAGCTCCTTGTAACCAGAACACCTGCATTGCTGTAAACAGTTATACATACAGCTTGAACTGATTAAACAAATGTGAGGAATTAACTCTGCTCCCCCCTCTTTTATCAGGCAAAAGATAGAGGGGAACAGACTGTATAAGGCTGTGTTATAAGAAGGGAGAGTGAATCTAGCAGCTACAGACTCGGTAATTGCCCAGATCATTTACATAGAGCTGAGAGAGGAGCAGAGAAAAGCTGAGGCAACTAATTTCACTTTCAATTTACACAGCTCAGAGGGGAGTAAGCACAGAGTGCAGGCAGCCAATCACAGCACAGGGGGCATGTCCAAACAGGGCTGAATGAAACATCAGGCAGCCAATCACAAAAGGGGACGTGGCCCCATCACTTGCTGCAGAAATAGCTATAGACACACAGATAAGCTCATATCTGCTATACTAAGAGATTTAGGTAATGCAAACCAATTGCAAAAGTGCTTATTTTTACTATTCCCATCATTAGAGATATGATCGTTGTAGCAAGAAAACCCCTTTACAGAATGGTTTAAAAAAAAAAAAAAAGATGATTTGCATCTTCTTAACCTTAGCTTCATCAAGATGTGACTAGACCTCAGAGCAATAAAAGCATCCCAGCAATATTGATTAACTAAAACACATTTCCAGGGATGAATGGTTTGTCTTTAATACTGTGTAAATCTTATTGATAGAGGTGATTGCTGCTACAAGACATTTTGAAATGTGAGGGTTTCCTTTTTCTCTGCACTGAGTTTTAGTTGATACGTACAATAAACAACAGTACAACAGTTTGTGTGTTACTAGATTCGTTACGTTATTTACTTATAGAGAAACACAATCCGACCACGTGAATGCAAAGATCCAGGTAATTCCAAAGGGTTCACTTACTCTCTTGCAACTGTATAAAGTAGCATGCACAGATGAATGAGATAAGATGAATTAAGCATACAGTCATGGCCAAAAGTTTTGAGAATGACACAAATATGATATTTTCACATGATCTGTTGCCCTCTGGTTTTTATGTGTGTTTGTCAGATGTTTTTATCACATAGAGAAATACAAGTGCAATCATATTATGATTAACAAAATCTTTTATTGACAGTTAGAATGAGTTAATGCAGTAAGTCCATATTTGCAGCGTTGACCCTTCTTCAGGACCTCTGCAATTCTCCCTGGCATGCTCTCAATCAACTTCTGGAGCAAATCCTGACTGATAGCAGTCCATTCTTGCACAATCAATGCTTGCATTTTGTCACAATTTGTTGGTTTTTGTTTGTCCACCCGTCTCTTGATGATTGACCACAAGTTCTCAATGGGATTAAGATCTGGGGAGTTTCCAGGCCATGGACCCAAAATCTCTATGTTTTGTTCCCTGAGCCATTTAGTTATCACCTTTGCTTTATGGCAAGGTGCTCCATCATGCTGGAAAAGGCATTGTTGATCACCAAACTGCTCTTGGACGGTTGGGAGACGTTGCTCTTGGAGGACATTCTGGTACCATTCTTTATTCATGGATGTGTTTTTAGGCAAGACTGTTAGAGAGCCCATTCCCTTGGCTGAGAAGCCACCGCACACATGAATGGTTTCTGGATGCTTTACAGTTGGCATGAGACAAGACTGGTGGTATCGCTCACCTTGTCTTCTCCGAACAAGCTGTTTTCCAGATGTTCCAAACATTCGGAAAGGGGATTCATCAGAGAAAATGACTTTACCCCAGTCCTCAGCAGTCCACTCCCTGTACCTTTGGCAGAATATCAGTGTGTCCCTGATGTTTTTTCTGGAGAGAAATGGCTTCTTTGCTGCCCTCCTTGACACCAGGCCTTGCTCCATGAGTCTCCGCCTCACAGTGCGTGCAGATGCACTCACACCTGCCTGCTGCCATTCCTGAGCAAGCTCTGCACTACTGGTAGCCCGATTCCGAAGCTGAAACACTTTTAAGAGACGGTCCTGGCGCTTGCTGGTCTTTCTTGGGCACCCTGGAGACTTTTTGGCAACAATGGAACCTCTCTCCTTGAATTCCTTGATGATGCAATAGATTGTTGACTGAGGTGCAATCTTTCTAGCTGCGATACTCTTCCCTGTTAGGCCAGTTTTGTGCAGTGCAATGATGACTGCACGTGTTTCTTTAGAGATAACCATGGTTAACAGAAGAGAAACAATGATGCCAAAGCACCAGCCTCCTTTTAAAGTGTCCAGTGGTGTGATTCTTACTTAATCATGACAGATTGATCTCCAGCCCTGTCCTCATCAACACCCACACCTGTGCTAATGGAGCAATCACAGAAACAATGTTAGCTGGTTATTTTAATGCAGGACTGCAATGAAGTTGAAATGAGTTTTTGGGGAAAAATTTCATTTTATAGGCAACTATTCACTTTGAAATTAATTGCTTTTAAGCTGATCAATCATTATAACATTATGGAGTATATTCAAATTGCCATTATAAAACCTGATGCAGTAGACTTTGTAAAAATTAACATTTGTACCATTCTCAAAACTTTTGGCCATGACTGTAGACTTTCAGTGGCAGATGCTGGAACTGTGGTGGTGTTCAGAAAGCATAGAGTACTGTATACTTGCAAGTGAATATTGAACAGTTCCAGGAAGACACTGGGGCACATATAGCCACTACTCACAAAAAGTTAGAGACATTTAGCTTTTGTTTGAAAATTCAGAATGATCAAATTTCTTGAAATTTTTTTTCAATTAACTAAATTATACCATCTCTTAACCTTAAAATGAACATGTCCAACTGTTCAAAGTTTCAGTGCTTTTTGCACAACTTGCTGATATCGAACAAGGAGCTTAAAGGAGTTGTCTCCCTACAGAGTTTCATAGGCTGCATGAATTAAATACTCTGTCACTTCCTGGTTCAGACTGACTGAAATTTGCATAAGCTCCTTGGTGTATCCAGCCCTGTGCTTTCAGTTGCTAATTAGATCAGATTAGCTCAGAAGCTTCTGAAACTACTAACAGGACTTTTTATGTGATCCCTCAAACAAAAGTCCTAATTACAGTGCTGTTTACTTGAGATAAATCAAGCTTTTTACTGCCCAGCAGAGGCTGCTGAGACCTGTGTGATGATGTCACCCCCTGCTATCACATAGAACAAACAGCAGAGGGGAGAATTGTTTACTTGTCGGTTACTGAGGGAACTGAAATAGCCAGGGAGGTCATAAATTCACTTGTATCTCCTTAAGGAAAACAGATGAACAAAGCAATATATTTGGAAAATGTCTTGATTTTGTGTTCCCTACAATTTGAAAGTTATTGTTTGTAGCGAGACAACCCCTTTAATGGCAGCATTCACAACAGGTGTTTTATCCCTGATCGCCCAATAGATTTAGGGGATCAATTTGAATTGGGATTTAAACCAGTCCTCTTATTTTGACACCATGAGACAACACACTACAATTGATCAAAATACCTCCCTATTGCGAAGCTTCAAGCACGATGCTCTCAGACAGTAGTGGCTGAACTTAGTGTGTCACAGAGTGTTATCAGCAGGTTAAAACAGAGATACAGAGAGACTGGAGGAGTCACAGAAAGGCAAAGAAGTGGACATCCTTTGGCTATATCACACACTGATGACCTCTTCATTGTAAACAATGCCCCATGGAAATGTATGATAAATGCCAGACAACTCCGAGGATGATTAAGGGAGTGTCACGTCAGACCATTTTTAACTATTTACATAAGCGTGGTCTGCATGCTAGATGACTGGCAAGGCTACCTGACCACACCACCAGGCACAGGCCTTGCGTGGCCAGGGAGCATCTACGTTAGATGAAAAAGTCGGCGTGTAGAAGTTTGGAACTCTGTAACCCTGATCCTCAATGACCTGAGGGGCACGCTTCAAGATAAGTGGGAGCCATGCCTCAGCAGTCAATAACTCGACTTGTGAACAGCATGAGACGTCGTTGTCAAGCTGTGATTGATGCTCAAGACCACGTGACATGTTATTGAGACATTTTTTGATGGTGTAAACCCTCCACTGTTGTTGGCTTTTGTTTCATTACATTGAGATGAGAAAATCAACTTTGCATGCTACAATGTCAACGGCCAGCTTTCAGGATAGAATATCACACTGCCGTGAAATTTTTACATTTTTCTTAAATTTCACCCAAAAGCCAAATATTCCTTTTTATGAGTAGATGATATTGGAAACTACATTTGCTACATGAACTTTTGAGGAGGTAAACTATTGCAAGGTAAAAGTTGTGTCATATAGCAGCTCTCATGTTGGTGTTTCTTTGGAAAGTAAAAGCATAAACCTAATTGGATACCACTTTTATGTTCCCCTGCAATGTTTTTGATTTTGCCCTTCAAAGTAGTATCAGATGTAATCTGAAATTACAGTGAATGTATGTATAAGAACATGTAGTTGGTACATTTTAGTTCTTGCTATGGGTGTCTGTTTTTGCTTATTTATGTAGTCATGGTATGGAATATTATGAATTAGTATATTGTATTGTGTGTCAGTGGAAGTACCGTTAGACTGTGATCAACGGAAGAAAATTTTTATATGGCCCTGCATAGTGCTCACCACATCAACCAACCTGTTTTAGAACAAGAACTGTAATCTGACTAGTGCCTGTGTAACACATCTCATCACTGCGTAATACTACAGAAGATACTCACCTCACTGGTGGCTGCATTGTATTTTTGCTTCAGCTGGTTTAGTGAGTTCTGAAGGCCATCTCTCTGCGGGCAGAAAAAACAGTGCATTGATATAGTCTATGCTCTAGGTTCCATTAGACATACCGAGAGATCTCCTTTTGTTGTGGAATAGAAGCTTAACCAGTAATATTGGGATCTGTGGTTCTACAACAGCTTGGGCCAACTATTTGTTAACACCCTTATACAGTTGGGTCGTTCCCTACCTCTCTGCCTTCAGTTTTTAGTTTCTCCATGACGACTGTGAGCTGTTCCTTCAGCTGCTTCACGTCCTCTTCCCTCTCCTTGAGTTCTTGGGCACTTTCCTGATGACGCCGTTGGCAGTGTTGCAGCTGGTTACTAAGATCTCGCAGGCGGCTTTCTCTTACCTCTGCCTACAAAATGGCAACAACAGTAGACGAGAAATGAGGTTACATTAGTATTTAACAAAAGTTTGGAGAAAATCCAGCGTCCTCAATAAAATGCAGACATTTATTTCCACATCTAAAATCAAAACGAAACAGACACAGACACTTACGCATTTCAGACGAGTGCCTCAATCATAGCATGATTAACATAAGTCAGTGACATGTTTAAAAAGGACAAATCTACCAATAAAATAGAGTATACAAAATAACATAACATAAAAACACAATACTGATGAAAAATCCTGCATCTTATTCCATATCAATAATGTAACACCAAATCTGTACGTTTATTAAGGCCAAATAGAATAGAAGTTTTTAGCAAGAAAATCCAGTAAGCCTCTTGGTTCTTACATCAATTATAACACCAGATTTGTGGTATACCTCATTACGTGTAACATTTGCAGATTATAATATATCAGCAGAAATTCTTCTTCTCTTAAGGTTCATAGACATATTTCTGATGTCCAGGCTTCTGATTTTCACCGCATATCTGCAGTTTCTGCTCATTGTGTTCAGGTTCATAATCGCAGTACTGCTTCTCTTTCTGTGTTAGGTGTTTAAAGGGTTATCCTAACCAGACGAGGCGGAGACCATATGTAGCGGAGAAGCTTACTGGATTTTCTTGTTAAAAACTTATATTCCATTTGGTCTTAATAAATGTACAGATTTGGTGTTACATTACTGATAACATGTGAATTATATGCAGGATTTTTTATCACCATCGTTTTTGTATGTCGTGTGATTTTGTACACTCAGTTTTATTGGTGGATTTATTCTTTTTAAACACAACACTGACATATGTTAATTATGCTATGATTAAGGGCACATGTTGCTTGAAATGCGTAAGTATCTTTGTGTTTGTTTTGATGTTTTAGACGTGGAAATAAACATCTACATTTTATCGAGGACTCTGAATTTTCTCCAGTCTTTTGCTATATATTCCAGTTGGCTCCCAACATTCCATGCATCCTCTGAGCTGGTTATTTTATATATTTTTTTGTCCCTTTAGGATGTCCTAGTTCGTGCTTGGGTAACCCATACTCACATCTTGTACCTTCTGTCTTTGCAGTTCATGCAGAGAGCTCATCTCTGTAGTCAGTCTGCGTATTCGCTCATCTTGGGCCAAACTTTCTCTCTCGAGCTCTGCCTTTCTCTGCTGTGCGAGCTGCAGCTCATTCCTTAGAGTGGACAGTTCTCTGTTGCGCTCACTTAGCTGCTCAAGACAATATTACATTATGTTTTTTTTTTAAAAAAAAAGGAGCTTAAAAAGCTTTTCCTGTAACCTAAAAAGACTAAATAATTAAAGTTATTGAGCTGCTGCACAATTGAAAATGTATAAATGTATGCACCTCCACCTTCATGTTGGTTCAGACCCAGCAGAGAGCTTCCTTCCTGCTCTCTGCATCAGTCATGTGCTAGAGGAAGACTGGTTGTAAGGATGTGTTCGATAACGCCAGAGAAGGCTCATGCAGTTCTGCTTAAAAGTTTCCATACCCTGGCAGAATTTTTGCTTTCTTGGCCTTTTCTCAGAGAATATGAATGATAACACACAAACTTTTTTTCCCACTCATGGTTAGTGGTTGGGTGAAGCCATTTATTGTCAAACTACTTTGTTTTATCTTTTTAAATCATAATGACAACCAAAAACCTCCAAATGACCCTGATTAAAAGTTACCATACCCCAGTTCTTAATGCCGTGTATTGCCCCCTCTAACATCAATGACAGCTTGAAGTCTTTTGTGGTAGTGGTGGATGAGGCTCTTTATTTTCTCAGATGGTAAAGCTACCCATTCTTCTTGGCAAAAAGCCTCCAGTTCCTGTAAATTCCTGGGCTGTCTAGCATGGACTGTGCGCTTGTGATCTCCCCAGAGTGGCTCAATGATATTGATGTCAGGAGACTGAGATGGCCACTCCAGAACCTTCCCTATGTTCTGCTGTAGCCAATGACAGGTCGACTTGGCCTTGTGTTTTGGATTGTTGTCATGTTGTAACATCCAAGAACGTCCCATGCGCAGCTTCCGGGCTGATGAGTGCAAATTTACCTCCAGTATTTGCTGTATTCATCTTTCCTTCAACTTTGACCAAGTTTCCTGTGCCTTTGTAGCTCACACATCCCCAAAACATCAGCGATCCACCTCCGTGCTTTACAGTAGGAATGGTGTTCCTTTCATCATAGGCCTTGTTGACACCTCTCCAAATGTAACGTTTATGGTTGTGGCCAAAAAGTTCGATTTTGGTCTCATCACTCCAAATGACCTTGTTCCAGAAGTTTTGAGGCTTGTCTCTGTGCTGTTTGGCATATTGTAGGCGAGATACTTTGTGGCACTTGCGCAGTAATGGCTTTCTTCTGGCGACTCGACCATGCAGCCCATTTTTCTTCAAGTGCCTCCTTATTGTGCATCTTGAAACAGCCCCACCACTGGTTTTCAGAGAGTCCTGAACAATCCCGAACAATTTTTCTGGCAGTTGTGGCTGAAATGTTTGTTGGTCTACCTGACCGTGGTTTGGTTTTTACAGAGCCCCTGATTTTCCATTTGTTAATCGCAGTTTGAACACTGCTGACTGACATTATCAATTTCTTGGATATCTTTTTGTATCCCTTTCCTGTTTTCCTGTAGATCAATTGACAATTCTTTTGCTTTCCCTATGACTCACAATCCAGAAACGTCAGTGGCTGGATGAAAGATGCAAGAGTCTTTTTGGATCCCAGAAACTCACTCAGCTTTTATGCACACACACTAATTACAATCCAATAGGTCACAGGGGAGGATGTTACCTTTAGTAACCAATCACACCTTTTGTGTCAACTTCTGTGCATGTTATCAGGCCAAAATCACCAGGGTATGTAAACTTTTGATCAGGGTCATTTGGATGTTTTTGGTTGTTATTATGATTTAAAAAGAGGAGGTACGATCTTTACTGGGTTGGGAACAAAGTTCAAGTGGAGAACTGCAAGACAGAATCTGAACCAGGACACCACAGAGTATTAAAAATTAAAGTACATTAGTACATTTTATAAATTGACAGTTGGGCAACAGCTTAGTACATTTTGGGGTTTCTGGAGAACCCCTTTTTAAGGTGCTGGGTATTTTGAGTATAAATTTCAGTTTACAGGCCTAATGTTGAGAGAATGGATAAGACAAAAAAAAACTTAATATATGACTGCGCCAAATTTTTGGTGTGATTATTTTTGCAGCCTAGGCCAACTAATGGATAATGTAAACTTAGGCTAGACAATCTAAATATACAGATTTATCATACACCCAAGCCACTGTGATAAATCTGAGACATTTTTAGATTGTCTAAGTTTACACAGTTTTGGACTGTATTAAGAAATGTCCTCCATTAAGTAATGAGTGATTTCTGGGCAGTGATGCCAGCCACATACAGTGGGGAAAAAAAGGATTTAGTCATCCACCAATTGTGCAAGTTCTCCCACTTAAAAAGATGAGTGAGGCCTGTAATTGACATCATAGGTAGACCTCAACTGTTTGAGACAAAATGAGAAAACAAATCCTGAAAATCACATTGTCTGATTTTGAAAGAATTTATTTGCAAATCATGGTGGAAAGTATTTGGTCACCTACAAACAAGCAAGATTTCTGGCTCTCACAGACCTGTAACTTCTGTAAGAGACTCCTGTATCCTCCACTCACTACCTGTAGTAATGGCACCTGTTTGAACTTGTTATCACTATAAAAGACACCTGTCCACAACCTCAAACAGTCACACTCAAAACTCCACTATGGTGAAGACCAAAGAGATGTCGAAGGATACCAGAAACAAAATTGTAGCCCTGAACAATTAACTGTGGGAGCAATAATTAGAAAATGTAAGACATACAAAACAACTGATAATCTTCCTCGACCTGGGGCTCCACACCAGATCTCACCCCGTGGAGTCACAATGATCACAAGAACGGTGAGCAAAAATCCCAGAACCACACGGGGGGGACCTAGTGAATGACCTGCAGAGAGCTGGGACCAAAGTAACAAAGACTACCATTAGTAACACACTACACCGCCAGAGACTCAGATCTTGCAGTGCCAGGCGTGTTCCGCTGCTTAAGTCAGTACATGTCCGGGCCCGTCTGAAGTTTGCTAGAGAACATTTGGATGATCCAGAAAAGGATTGCGAGAATATCATATGGTCAGATGAAACCAAAGTAGAACTGTTTGGTGGAAACACAACTCGCCGTGTTTGGAGGAGAGAGAATGCTGAGTTGCATCCAAAGAACATAATACCTACTGTGAAGCATGGGGGTGGCAACATCATGCTTTGTGGCTGTTTCTCTGCAAAGGGACCAGGACAACTGATCCTCGTACATGAAAGAATGAATGGGACCATGTATCGTGAGATTTTGAGTACAAAGCTCCTATTGAGTACAATCAGGGCAGGGTCTTTCAGCATGACAATGATTCCAAGCACTTCGCCAGGGCAATGATGGAGTGGCTACGTAAGATGCATTTCTAGGTCTTGGAGTGGCCTAGCCAGTCTCCAGATCTCAACCCCATAGAAAACCTTTGGAGGGAGTTGAAAGTCCATGTTTCCCAGGGACAGCCCCAAAACATCACTACCCTAGAAGAGGTCTGCATGGAGGAATGGGCCAACATACCAGCAACAGTGTGTGCCAACCTTGTGAAGACTTACAGAAAACGTTTGACCTCTGTCATTGCCAACAAAGGATATATAACAAAGTATGGAGATGAACTTTTGTTATTGACCAAATACTTATTTTCCACCATAATTTGCCAATAAATTCTTTCCAAATCAGACAATGTGATTTAAGGGATTTGGTTTCTCCTTTTGTCTCTCATAGTTGAGGTCTACCTATGATGTCTATTTCAGGCCTCTCTCATCTTTTTAAGTGGGAGAACTTGCTCAATTGGTGGCTGACTAAATACTTTTTTTCCCCACTGTACATAAAAATCAGGATTTAAAATAGTTATGTTTTATTGTTCTTTGAATTGGTTAATGAAACGCATGTTAGTGGATTACCTGTTCTCTAGTCTCTCGTAGACTGGTCTGACATATAGTGACTTGGGCCTTTAGTTCCTGTAGACACTCTTGGGCAGCACTCAACTCCTGACTCCTTCCTCTCACCGTTTTTTGTGCTGCCTCTTCCTCTGAGCGCAGGCGTATCAAAGATTCCTCCAAACGCTTGGACTGAGGATTGAATGAAAGCGGTTAGTAAGTGAAATGGGGATCAGGCAACTACAGATTTAAGGTGCACATGGTTAAAATACATATCGTAATCCAGTATTTGCGTAATGTACCTCTGTAAGGGTCATAGCTCACAGCCCTTTAATCGGTCAGATACTGACTTATAGGGTAGTCACCTATGTAGATTTTCTTCTGGAGGACAGTTTTCCTTCTGCAGAAGAGCTCATCTGCATACAACACCCAAGGTGATTTGTCTGTAAGGCTAGGTCTACCTGGCATTGGAAAAAAAACGTTCATAAAACAGAGTTTTTTGTCCACTGCCTATCAAAAGCTGCTAAAAAAAACATCTATTTTTGGCACGTTTTGCAGTGCATTTTTTGTCGAAATGCACAGCATTAGGTTTGCTGTGCGTTTCTACAAAACACATGCAAAAAAGTCTGGTGCTTTATGACCAGCAGCAAAAACGAGCAGAAAAAAAAACATTCCGTGGAGACTACAGAATGGTCTATGGGACCTCTTTTCAGTTTTTTTCAGCGTTTTTAGAAAATGAAAAACACTGAAAAAACGGCAGTTCTCTGCAAAGAGGACTAGCGGTCTCCCTTCCAGATAGTGTAACTACAGCTGTCAGTGCCATTAACCAGTTCCTGACTGGGTTGTTTAGCCCCCGTCCTTACCGGGCTCGTTTTCCTTTCCCATAATCATGCAAGTTCAAACGCTATAGTGCTTTTTC
Organism: Phyllomedusa bahiana; assembly: GCA_025379985.1. Classification (NCBI taxonomy): domain Eukaryota; kingdom Metazoa; phylum Chordata; class Amphibia; order Anura; family Hylidae; genus Phyllomedusa; species Phyllomedusa bahiana. The sequence continues at coordinate 92,031 of JAODAL010000262.1, forward strand.
GCACTAGGTTATTCTTGAAATTTTTCTGCCTTTTTGCCGTGATACGTTAGGCGTTATATTTATGTAATTTTTACACTGCTTATTTTTAAATATAATATGAGGGGAAAAAAACAGCAAAAGTGCAGCTAAAATAACTTTTGCTATTGTCACTTTTTATCACTGACATAGGTGATATAAAATTTTAAGGTATTTGGGGGTGGGGCTAAAAGTTGCTGATACATAAGCTCAGTTTCAGGGGAAATACAACCCCCTGGACAGACTGCAGAGCTGATCTGAGTCTAATAAGACCCAGCAGCTCATGCAGTTCCAAGCCCTCGTGACCACATAACTGCCAGAAGCAAAAAGAGGAGTGCGGTATATATAGCGATCGAGAAAGCACGCACAGTAATATGCAGTGAACCAAAATGGTGTAACCAGCTCCCACAAGAATGCAATGGTGCACGGATGTCCACTCAAGCAGTAGCAAGCACAGTCCAAACGTTTGTTTGTATTCCAGCACCAACACGTTGCAAGGATAAAAATTCTAAAATATTTATTGAGATAAATGCAAAAAAAATGCACAAAATTAGTAGCAAAATGCACTGACAGCCATAATGACGTGTGAGCAAAAACCCACACTAACGCGTTTCAGGCAGTATGATAGCGCCCTTACTCATACCGCTATGAGTAGGCGCTACCATACAGCCCGAAAGGCGTTAGCGTGGGTTTTTGCTCATGTCATTATGGCCGTCAGTGCTCACAGTCTGCCCTGATCACTGGCTTTTTACACAGACAGCCCTGGGGCTACACTAGGTCCCCAGGGCTGACTGTACAGCTGTTCCCCGGGTGTTCCGATTACCCGACAGAGCAGGGAAACCCTTTGATTGCGCTGCGGTGATGATCCGCCACAACCAAAGGGTTAAAGCACTGGGGTGCGGGGGTTCCCCCGCTTCCTTGTGCTCGCAGGAGATGCTCTGGGATCAGGGCTGTGTAGTACAGCCCAGATCTCTGCGCAGCTGCATCGCCCCGGGCCCCACAAACCCCGATGTCTGCTCATCAATGTCTTAATAGTTTTAAAATTTTATTGCACCCTGCACAAATTCAAGACATCCTGCATCAGATGTAGCAAAGCAGCCCCAAAACATAAACGAGCCTCCTCCATGTTTCACAGTAGGTACAATGTTCTTTTTTTTGTATGCTTCATTTTTCCACCTGTAGAGATTGTTAACCACTGAGAAGTATATTCTCTGAGGTAATGATTGGCAAAATCTAGTCCAAGATAGTGGTAGACAGCGCTTTAGCTGAAAGGTTCTTTTTAACAAACAGTACACAGAAAAGAAACTACGCGTTTCGTGTGATAACAATCCAACGAACAACCTTTCAGCTAAAGCAACATCTTTTACTATCTTGGACTTTATTGCCGATTAGTCCCTGGGAAAATGTTCCAAGAGGGCCTTTCCATAACTAATTTTTCCCGACCCCTTATGATCTGCTTTGTCATCATCTGTGTATCCAATGAACTGAAACAGAAAAACAAATTCTTATTACTCACTTAAAATCCTTCACACCACTTTGTGTTTATTGCGGGTCACAGAACCTATATTTTTTTTTAGATGCTGCTGCTTTTGTCCATTTTCTCAGGTTTTTATAAGGTTGCTCATATTAGTTTAGTTTACTAATTTTCTCCATTCACGTTTTTTTCCCTCGACTCCTCTAAAGCCATTTTAGTTCAGTGATTGAGGGAGCTATTTGTTTCAAATAAAGGGGCGGGGAACTCATTATTATAAGAGACTTCTTAGCACCCACCTCCTTGATTTGAGTCTGGATTTTCCTTTGCGTTTGTTGCAGAGCACTCTTTGTGAGCTCTAGTTGAGCATTGCTGTCCCTGGTTTCCTCCTGAGCAGTCTGCCATCGTCTCTCTAGCTGAGTATAACTGCCCTGCAAGCTCTGCAAGGCGCGGTCTCTTTCTGCAAGCTGCGGAAACAAAGTCAAATTGTTTGAACGCCTCTTACCATGAGTTATTAATTGCCACCCATTCTTCTATGCTTACCAGCCGCTCAGAGTGTTTCACTCTCAAACTTAGCTCCTCCACCTCTTTCTGTAATGTGTTCTCTCTTTCCTTGACCCTGTGCTGCTGCTGCTGTAGCTCTTCATGCCTTATCTGCTGTTCTTCAAGCTCTGATCTCAGTGACTGCTGAATAGCGATTTGTTCCTGTAGCTAAAGGACATTTTTGTTATTATATGATCCTTATGAGAAAATTCTGGGACTTGTATTACCAAGCCAGCTACCTGTTGCTGCAGTGCCCTGTGCTGATCAAGATCACCAGCCTGCTCCAGCTGCAGTTTGCTCAGTGAGTGCTGCAGTTTCAAAGCTTCTTGAGATGCAGATTGATGTCTCTTCTTTGCCTCATTGAGCTCCAGTTTCAGCCTCTCTATCAGTGCCCTACTCATGAAAACAACAGAGATTGTACAGACAAATCCAAAGTTTACTGAACAATACTTGGCAAAACAATAATTGTACCTGCATTGCTCCACCTCTTCGTCACCAGCATTTACTCTCTCCCTCAGTGTTCGCATCTCACTTTCCATCTTGCGTGCTTGCTGTTCTTGTCTCACAACTTCAGCTACACGTTCGCTCAGTTGTTCCTGTGCACTTTGCAGTGCAGTTTCTACTAGGAGAGTCTTTTCCTCTTGACCTGCCAGGGCCTGCACTGGACACAAGACCACAGTCTGTTCTTAAAAAAAAATTCTACCTATTTTGTTTTTATTTGGGAATATGTGTTCTTTCTGGAAAAAAATAGGTCCCCAAATAGCCCATGGAAAAACACTGTATTTAGTACCCTGTTTCCCCGAAAATAAGATAGCGCCTTATATTAATTTTTGCTCCTAAATATGCACTATGTCTTATTTTCAGGGGATGTCTTATTTTTCCACGAATAAATGATAGCATGCCATACTAGTGTGTGTGTATGTATATATATATATATATATATATATATATATATATATATATATATAGTAGGAAGGCACAAGGTGCGGTTATTGATGGACGCTATGTGTCACCGATCTGCCTATTTATTTTGGCGTCAGCGGCAATAGGCCACTGACACGTGTTGTATGTGTAGCATGGCAGTAATGCCGTGATCGGGTCGGGCTTTATTGGAGCAGTCTGTAGAGTTGGGTGGGATGGACTGCTCCCACACTCCGGTCCTGGGCTTACCAGCCCTATATAAGGCCAGCAGGCTCAGGTGGAAGGGGGTGTGGTTCCATTCCTATGAAAACTGCTCAGTGGAGTGAGCAGTGGTGAGAGACCAGAGCTGGGCCTGGATAACCGTGGATGTACTACAGAGACCGGCATACGGTATTGTGACTGGAAACAAGGACTGTGATTTATGTTTGTTTTTCGGCTGAAGCAAGCCCTGCTGTTTATTTTCCTTGTTTATAAAACCGATGCCAATAAATCCTGCAGTATTGCTCGTTGAAGGACTGCCTCCGTTTGAGCTGATTCCCACAATAAATACACATATACATATATATCTTAAAGTTGAGGGTCACAAACCATAGGATATATGTATGTAAAGTACATTTTACGGCAGCTGCAGTGACTTATCTCACAGGATGTCAAATGTGACATGTTGGGACTTGTAGAACTAGAAGTCTCAGCATTCCCCATCTGCCATACTGTGTGATGTGTGTGTGTCCGTATCATTGCTCTGTTCTCCCCACATCCCTCACTTACTTGTACACTTTCTGTCTCCTGTCCTGGGATGTTCGGGACCTGTGGTGACATCACAGTCACATGACCTCCACACACAGGTCCTTCAACACTCTGCTACAACAATATGTCCCAGGGCTGTTTCTCGGGGTGAGCGGGGCTTGGGAACACCTGCCCCCTCTCCTCCTCCACCTTTCTCTCTGCCCACCCTTAGTAAATGCCCTGTGTATGGGGAGCTGCAGCAATTATTTCCGCTATGTCATATTTTCTGGGGGTGCCTTATATTAGGGAATTCAACAAAATCTCTGCTATGTCTTATTTTCGGGGGTGTCTTATTTTTGGGGAAACACGGTAGTACCCTGTTTCCCCACAAATAAGACAGTGTCTTATATAAATTTTTGCTCCTAAAGACGCGCTTGGTCTTATTTTCAGGGGATGTCTTATTTTCCCATGAACAAGAATTCACATTTATTGTTGACCAAAAAATTAAAATTTATTAATATACTGTAGTCCTGTCGTCACAAACATCAGCACAACCAGCCAAACGCCGATTCCGTTAAGAATTTCTTCACACTCTATTTCATGTACAACAATCTATGGTACATTTACCGATCCCAGTATTTATGAACAAAAAGCAACATTTATTCAAAGACAGTCATCTTCTGGAACATCATCATCACTCTCCAAACCCTGAATTTCATGGTGAATTCCTTGTGACTCCATTTCTTTTAGAATCATTGGCCCCAATCTCTCATATCTAGCACCTTTTGTCCAGGAAACCTCCCACACAAGGTAAGACCTATGTAAATAATCTTCTAGTGCTAATGTATGGCGTGGGGTAAGCTATATCAATGACTGCTGCTAGGTCTTATTTTCAGGGGAGTGGAATTTATAATTTTTTTCTGGCACATATACTCTTGTAAATGCAGTCAGGAGATGCCTCCTACCCCTATTTTTGTATATTCTCTAATGCCTCCTACCTGCTTCTTGATGGAGTTTGTAAGTCTCTTGCAATTCTTTCTTCAGCTCTTGCATTTCCACTCTTAAAGAACTGTTCTCTCGCTCTCTCTGATCGGATTCTTTCTGTGCATTCTGTAGTCTTCGCTCCATATTACGTGCAGTCTCCAGATGGCGCTCTATCTCCTGACTGAGTGATTTTAGAGAGCTGCGAGCTTGCAAGAGATCAGCTTCTGACTGACGCAGAAGAGTATCTCGCTTCTGAATGGCCTGCGAGGCACATGAAAAGTAAACGTACACACAAAAAGGTGTTTTTGTTAATACTGTCATGAGCTTGCTTAGACTGTGACTGATAAAATAATGGAAGTTGACATTAGGCTCGCTGCAATTTTCTTGCCCATTGTTCATGACAGTTGTTATAAATGTAGTCATGGATGGGCAAATAATTCATTTCTATGTATAGAAAAGTGATTAATCACCAGTATTCTCTTCTCATTAATATTTACAGGTTTATTTATAAAGTATTAAAGCTGTTTTGTAAACATATACACATTTTTCACATTCAGATCACTGAATAGGTTCATGAAAATGGATTTTAGCAGCTATACAATGCATTTTAATCTTTGGTTCGTGTAGTGTCTTCGCTCTTGTGTCAAAAATTGCACTTGGTTTTAGCCCACTTTGCAGTGCAGATGAAGAACATGATTTTATAAGTAAAGCTGCTGCATGCTTGAGCACCCTGGAGCTTGATCAATAGAGAAGGACAAGCTACATTATCTCACAAAAGTGAGTACACCCCTGACATTTTAGAAAATATTGTATTATATCTCTTCATGGGACAACACTGTAGATATGACACTGATACAATGATAAGCAGTCCGTGTACAGCTTGTATAACTGTAAATTTGGTGCCCCTTAAAGTAATTCAATACGTAGCCAGCCATGTCTAAACTGCTGGCAACAAAAGTGAGTACACCCCTAAGTGAAAATGGACAAATTGTGCCTAAAGTGTCAATTGTGTGGCCACCCTTATTTTTCAGCCATCGCATTAACTCTCTTGGGCATGGAATTCACTAGAGCTTTACAGGGGGTCACTGGATTCCTCTTCCACTCCTCAGTGAGATCATGGTGGATGTCAGAGACGTGATGCTCCTCCACCTTCCGTTTGAGGACACCCTACAGCTGCTCAGTAGGGTTTAGTTCTGGTGACATGCTTGGCTAGTCCAACATATTTATCCTCATTTTCATTAGCAAGGCAGTGGTCGTCTTGGAGGTGTGTCTGAGATCATATTGAAAAACTGTCCTGTGGCCCAGTTTCTGAAGGGAGGTGATCATACTCTGCTTCATTATGTCACAGTACATGTTGGTATTCATGGTTCCCTCAAAGAACTGTAGCTCCCTACAGCCAGCAGTGCTCATGTAGCCCAAAACCATGACACCACCATGCTTGACTGTAGGCAGGACACACTTGTCTTTCTACTCCTCACCTGGTTGCCGCCACACGCTTAACACCATCTGAACCAAATAAGTTTATCTTGGTTTCATCAGACCACAAGATATGGTTCCGGTAATCCATGTCCTTAGTCTGCTTGTCTTCAGCAAACGGTTTGTGGGCTTTTTTGTGCATCATCTTTAGAAGAGGCTTCCTTCTGGGACGACAGTCATGAAGACCAATTTGAAGCAGTGTGTGGCGTATGGTCTGAGCACTGACAGGCTGACCCCAAGACCTTTAACCTCTGCATCAATCCTAGCAGCATTTGTACGTATTTTTTTGAAAAGACAATCTCTGGATATGATGCTAAGCACATGCACTCAACTTCTTTGGTCGACTATGGTGAGGCCTGTTCTGAATGGAACTTTTCTGGTTAAACCACTGTATGGTCTTGGCCACCGTGCTGCAGCTCAGTTTCAGGGTGTTGGCAATCTTCTTATAGATCATACCATCTTTATGTACAGCAACAATTCTTTTTTTAGATCCTCAGACAGTTCTTTGCCATGAGGTGCCATGCTATACTTCCAGTGACCAGTATGAGAACGTGTGGAGCGATAACACCAAAGTTAACACACCTGCTCCCCATTTACACCTAAGGCCTTGTGACACTAATGAGTCACATAATAATGTGGAGGGAAAATGGCAAATTGGGCACAATCTGTCCATTTTAACTTAAGTGTACTCACTTTTGTTGTCAGCGGTTTAGACATTTATGGCTTTGTGTTGAGTTATTTTGAGGGCATATCAAATTTACACTGTTATGCAAGCTTTATACTGACTACTTTACATTGTATCAAAGTGTCATATCTTCAATGTTGTCCCTTGAAAAGATGACACAATATTTGCAAAAATATGAGGTGGGTACTCACTTTTGTGAGATACTGTGTGTAAATTTCTAATGTACATTTGTGTATTTCAGTTTGAAATTTCTTTAGAATTTCTGCATGCTGTTAGTTAATTCCTTGGCCGGGTCAGTATTGGCTAAACTTCGTTCTAAAGCTTTACCAGCAGTGCACAAGTTTGTTATAGCTACAGACTCATAGCAGATAGCATTAGTGCTGTTCTTTCAGTATGAGGGCACACACTGGGATAGCTGCATGTGGATGAAACCATGGGTGCAGGTTGTGGACACTGGCTGCAATAGTTTGTTGGGATAGCGGTGCTATCTCCCTGAATCGTATGAAGCCAAGGGGCCCAGGAGTCTAGTAATTTCCGCCATGCTCATCCCACCCTTTTTTTGGTGGCTTTCTGACTTCACTTAGCAATAACAGGTAAAAGCTGTGACAGGGCATGCAATGGGTTACAAAGTCCCCTAGTCCAGAACTCAAATAGATGACTGTGGTGCCTGTTTCCTGTCAAATCAAAGATACCAACGGCACTCACAGATTTCAATATGCAAAAAAAACACATTTTATTCATTAGAACATTTGAAGTACAGCATACAAATTTATGATCCAGGTAGATAACACTTCTCAAAACTTGAGACACGTTTTATTGAGCATTATTACGAATATTTTCGGCCCTTTGTCGAGGTTATCTCTCAACAGAATCTCCACTGTAGAACCCGGTTTGAAAACTTTGGGATAATGCTCAATGAAACGAGTCTAAAGTTTTGAGAAATATTATCTACCCGGATCATGACTTTGAAGGCATGCAATGAGTATGAAAATCGGAAATATGCAGAAATTGTATGAAGTTTTGTGAAAGTTGATTCACTTTCCTTTTTTGGGCAGAGGGTATCATGTCGGATAGAGATTGCACAACTAATCTAGGGGCATTTTGTAGACTAAGGTTTACAAAGCAATAGACAAATACTGATCAGGAAATCCCGACTGGTATTTGGTCTCTTTTTGGCAGTTTTCTCTGCGGTTTGCGGATTCAAGCCCTCCCCCTTCGCAACGACATGTTCATGTTCCGCCCGAAAACCGCCGGGCGGAAAACCTATGCAGTGGTGACTGCTGTGTGGATTTTCCATTAAGGTCCACGTTAAAGGTTGACAGCCGGTTTACAGACTGCTTTTAAAACCGAAAACCGTCTGTAAAACCAGCTGAAAACCTGTGCCATGGAGACATGCCCTAAGCTTGTCTAGTCTAGGCAACCCTCAAAAACACTGTATACCAAACCTCCCTTCTACGCTGGGTGTAGGCTGATATTGTGCAGCAGGGTAGACAAAAGCTAAAGTAAACCCATCACCTGTTACATTAAACAGATCTTGAGACTGGTGAGAGACTGAGCTATGAAGTAAATTAACGGGTTATTAAAGGTGTCTCCCCAGTCTACAGACATTGATGGTATATAGCAGCCATATATCAAGACTATATAATTGGTAGGGGGTCGGCTGCTGTGATCACCAGACACTGTACCACTTCATTACCAGTGTGATTTCACAGTTGACTACCAACCATGTTGTTTTCCTAGATAGATCGTCACACTACTTTCCTACAAATATTGTCTCTACATTCTAGCAATTTTGGTGAATTCTGAACAAAAGGAGGAAATCTATGGGCAGCTTTGTCACTTTTCTCTTGTATTAATTCTGATAAAGCTACATGTGGGGTGTTTCACCTGTTCCTTGTGGGTGGCTAGTTTATTGCTCTCCCTCAGCTCCTCCTGTAGCTTCTGGATCTGCTGCTTTTGATCTGAAACCAGGCGCTTGTGCTCCTGAACTTGCATTTCTGTTTTCTGCCGCAAGCTACAAACCTCCTTTTCAAGCCGTCCAACATCTGTGTAAAAATCAATTCATTAAAGGTGTTATCTGTTTTCATACAATCCCTGCTTAATACAAATGTCTTTTTTCAGTAAGAAGAGCACAAAATGTCCCCCTGATGCTCCCACTGGTCAGCTGTGGAGAAATCTGGCAGCAGCACCACCACTAGGGAAATTGGGCATTGCACGGCGCCCATTCAAAGCAGTGGGTTGTCTGTCCAATGCAGGACGGGTCCTTCAGGGCAAAAAACGTTCTTTGTAGCTCTAGGCAAGAGTGGCACTATTAAAGGGGTGTTCTCACGAAGCAACATCCTCCTCAGAGGTTGGCTGCTTGTTAGCTACCGTGAGTGAAAATGAGGACAGCGCTTTGCAGATGTCCTCCCCGCTCAATTCAATGGGAGTTCCGAAATATAACCGACTGAGTGCGCTTGACTATATTTGGAACTCCCATAGAAAAGAATGTGGAGGGTGGTTACAAGTGTCACCCTCCTCATTCTGTAACATGGTTGGCTTGTAGCGAACTATAAGCCGACCTGTGAAGAAGATGTTTCTTTGTGAGAACACTCCTTTAACTCAGAATATGAAAATGTATTTATTTAAACCGAAAGTACTATACTTTTACATGACCCAGCAGTATTACACCACGAAACATGGACTTACCTTTCAAGGTGCTATTTCTTTGCTCTCGTTCCTTTGTGAGTTCCAGTTTTAGTTCTTGAAGAAGCACTTGACTCTGCTCTGTCTCTTTCATCTGTTTTTTCACCTCATCCTCTGAATGGCCAAGTTCCTGAAAACCATTAGGAAAGGTTGGTAACCAAAGAGGAGATAATATAATACATAGCCAGTATAAATTCCACATAGGCTGACCTGGGTGAGCTGATGAACCAATCTCTCCATCTCTGCGTAACTACTGTTGCTGTATCTGTGGGAGGCTTTGTACGTGGAAAAGTCTGTCTGTAGCTTTACCAGGTCTTCCTCTAGTTCTACCACCTGCCATAGGAAAAAAAAAAAGAACCTCAACATGTTTTTACCCAGAAAAACTTTCCAAGGCAAAGATAAAACACTAAACTTGCAGCTGAGGTCCCGAATCTATCATATAGATACTTACACATATTCAGTTTACCAGAATATGATATTGACTGATATTAAAAGGACACTACCATCAATTTTTTTTCAAAATTGTGAGCTTGTTTATTTTTATATATATGCACATTACTTCCTGGTATGTCTCTTTGACTTCTCCTCTGTGAGCTGATAACACAGTAGTGAGGTTTGCTTGACTGTTCTCTTTTAGGCCCTCTAAAGGCCTGAGCGACGTAAGCGTTATCAGCAGAACCTGATAAGTGTGGAGAAAGATTAAGGGTGACATGCATGAAATTTGGCGTGTGAACGCCAAATTTAATGAACATTATAATGGCATAGAATGCGCCTGATTTACGAAGCCGCTCTACAGCGGGTCATAAATCAGGCACATTCTAGTGCTAGGGCGACATTTCTGGCTCAGGTAAACCATGGTATGGAACTGAGGAAGTGTGGTCTACACACGAAACGCGTATTCCAATTGCTATTTGTAATACATCTTCAACTAAAAAGACGTTCAGCGCTGTCATTACAGTCCATTTAAAGGAGTTTTTTTCTGGGCAAACTGGAGAAAATCTTCACACCTTTTGGATACAGGAGATTATTGTAATTTTGAGCTTCTTGTGACTAGACATATCTATTAATGAGGTTGTCTCAACATTTTCACAAACCCTTGTGCAGACCTGACATTAAAATAACTGGTGCTCACCTCTACAGCTGTCACCGTTCCATTACCAAAGAAGCTCCATTGTTCCCCACATATATTGCTTGCATGTAAGCCATGTGACCATTGAGGGCAGTATTTGGCTGCACGGTCACATGAGCGGAGAAAAGATCTGTGATTGGCTGCACAGACTTGTGAGTGATGCATGTGTTGTCACTGCTGGGCGACAGAGTTGTGGCAGCTTTAGAGGTGAGTACTACTTATCTTTTTTATTTTATTTTTTTTTATTCCTACGCTGAACAGGAGTTTTAGAGGACTCCGTTATTGGCTGTACTCCACTTCATTTCTATCCATAAATATAAAGGAACACTTCCAGCAGAAAGGGATGTTTTTGTTAAAATCAGTATTTCTGGAAAAATATTTTATTTTAGAATTTTTTGGCAGTATTTTTTTATTTTGAATGGCAGGACAAACTAATCACTTTACTGTTGGTGCTGCAAGAAATGCTTATCTGCAAATATTCTCATTACAAATAGTAGATAATGATATAATGATTAATCTTTGTTCTTTGGCAAGCTTAGATAAAGATTGGACTAGACCAGACCTGCACATCATGGCAGAAGTTGAGGGCTAAAACTACCCAGTACCACCCCTGGATGGGTGGGACAACCTGGCAATAATCATTTTGGGGTGGATTTTTCACAAACTCCACCCCCTCGCAGGATGCTACAAATCCTGTTGTGTGCTATATGTTGTGCAGGCCTGAACTAGATCAACAGGACAACGACGAGCAATACATGAAAGGATAAAGAGATAGGGCGATATGTATGAACGGGGCTGTGCCAGATATCTGCCGTCTTTTCAGCCCGATATCAGTCGCAGCTCCGTTCATACATTCTGCAGGGCGCACTAGAACCGTAGCGAAGCTATAACTATGTAGCTTCGCTACGGCATTTCTGGCAGCATTACTGCTGGAACAGGTATGGAACTGGAAATAAATCTTCAACTAAAAAGACGTTCAGCGCTGTCATTACAGTCCATTTAAAGGAGTTTTTTTCTGGGCAAACTGGAGAAAATCTTCACACCTTTTGGATCGCCACTACCCTGACCCCGTGCACTGGGCGTACGGAGCAAAACGGACAGACGGCTGCGGACGACTGTGATTCTTCAGTTCCAAATATTTGGATGCTTAAAAAAGTGTAGTGCCTTCCTTTGCACAACACTAGAAGGTTAGTGCTTAAAATAAGTACTAGTGTTTCTTATTTAAAAGTCGCAATATTGCGCTAGGGAGCGCTGTCTCGTTATGTTTTTTCTCTTGCAATAATCTCCTGTAGAAATCTCAAAGTCCCTTGCTTCCCTTCACACAGCTAAAAATTCAAGACTACTACAATTCTGGCTTCCACTGCTAGGGTGAGCTTATTAAAGTCTGATTTATAAAGTTGTGAAACATATAAATACATTTAATACACTATACATATATATACATATACATATATACACACACACAACATATATATATATTATAATATATATTATATATTATATTATATATATATATATATATATATATATATATAAAATCTACCATATATAAACTTATATATGTATATATACAGTGGGGAAAATAAGTATTTGATACACTGGAGAATATGCAAGTTTTTCCATCTACCAAGAATGGAGAGGTCTGTCATTTTTAACTGGTTTGGCTTAAGTCCTTTTCACACTGCAAGGCTCTTGCGAGTTGCATGTGAATTAAGGATAACTACATCCAATAGAGGGCGCTGTGCAGCTTTTCAACTTTTTCCCCAGAAGCCTTTACTTTATACAAAACAGTCAGTGAGGTCTGAAAGGCGCATAGATCCTCACACAAACCAATTTTTTGATGGCTCTCCCCAAGGAGAGATATTGCCCCCTCTTTCAAATGTGAGAGACATAATCGGAAAAAAAAAATCCAGAAATTCAAATTGTATGATTTTTAAATAATTAATTTGCATTTTATTGCGTGAAATAATTATTTGATATCATACTAACCAGCAGGAATTCTGGCTCTCACAGAGCTGTTGGTTTCTCTTTAATAAGCTCTCCTACTCATTACTCAATATAAGACCTCGTGGGTTAAAGGGGTTGTCTCACTACATTCATCTTACCTCAGTTATCTCGGTTTCATTTTCGAAATCAGGGGTGTCTTTACTGACTACTATTGGCCTGCAGTGAGGAACTGCAGAGGACACCAGATCTGTAGCTATATGACCGGAGGAGCTGATGCAGCCCATACAAGAGGGGATATCTAGGAATAGGTAGGACATGGTTAATGGACATATATTGCAAAGTGACTTGTTTTAGCAAGCTCTTTAACATGAAAAGCATTCTTTGTAGTGAGACAACCCTTTTAAGGATGATTCTGAGAAAGGTCAGGAATCAGCCAGAACTACACAGGACCTGGTCAAAGACCTGAGTAGAGCCACAGTCTCAAGGATTACTATTAGTAACACACCACAACGTCATGGATTAAAATCCTCCAGGGCATGCAAGGTCCCCCCTGCTCAAGCCAGCACATGTCTAGGTCTGTTTGAAGCTCGCCAATGAGTATCTGGATGATTCAGAGGAGGCATGGGCCATGTGGTCAGATGGGACCAAAATACAACTTTTTGGTATCAACTCCACTTGCCGTGTTTGGAGGATGAGTGCAACCTTAGAACACCATCCCAATCGTGAAGCACAGGGGTGGAAACATCATACTTTGGGGGTGCTTTTCTGCAAAGGGGACAGGACAGCTGCACCTTACTGAAGGGAGAATAGATGGGGCCATGTATCATGAGATTTTGGCCAACAACCTCCTTCCTTCAGTAAGAGCATTGAAGATGGGTCGTGGCTGGGTCTTCCAGCAGGACAATGACCAGAAAAACAGAGCCAGGGCAACTAAGGAGTGGATCCGTAAGAAGAATTTCAAGTTCCTGGAGTGGTCTAGCCAGTCCCCAGTGCTGAACCCAATCGAAAACCTTTGGAACGAACTGAAACTCAATATAGCCCAGCAACAGCCCCGAAACCTTAAGGCCGTGTTCACACGGCTTATTCCCGACGGATTTGTGAGCCGTTTTGAGCTCACAAATCCGCCGTGAATAAGGGGCGGGACAGGGGCGGGGCCCGGGGCGCGGCGCGGGGGCGCCGCTCCCGGCCCCATAGACAATGCATTGTTTTTCGGCACGTACGCGCCGTAAATAAATGTGCTTGTCACTTTCTCCCCCCGCGGCGTATTCGCCGAGTGGGTAGGAGCGATGGAATCCACTGTTCTCTATGAGAGCAGTGGATTACCGTAATGACTCCGACGGATTGGCGCCGTACTGAAGCGCAAATCCGGCACGCAGTACGGCGCCAATCCGCGGCAAAATAAGCCGTGTGAACGAGGCCTAAAGATCTGGAGAAGATCTGAATGAAGGAGTAGGCCAAAATTCCTGCTGCAGTGTGTGCACCTCTGTAATTGCAAACAAAGGTTTCTGTACCAAATATTACATTCTGATTTTATGGATTTTTTTATAGACTGTCTCTCATAGTTGAAATGTACCTATGATCAAAATTACAGACCTCTCCATGCTTCGTAGGTGGGAAAACTTTCAAAATCTTCAGTGTATCAAATACTTATTATCCCCATTGTACATACGCACACACACATCATTTACAGACAGTTATAATTACATAAAACCTTCAGCAACTTTTTAAACACATTGCATTAATTTTTCTGCATTGATTTTAAGCTATATCCTGAATTAAATTCTAGAGCCTCACATGCTGGTGGCCTGAACATGGACTGTTAATTTACCTTCTTGGAAATTTCTTTCTGTGTTTTAGGAGCCCAGCTAAGTGCTTAATGAGTGTGTCTAAGTTAAAAAGGTGACAGGGAACCCTTTGGGGACAAGGATGCTAACCTGATTCTGTTGCCTTGATGAATGCTCTCGCAAAGACTGCAACATTTCTTCACTCTGCTGTGCTTGTTCACGGCTTACACTCAGATCGGACTGGGTTGCTTGAAGTTCATGAGTCAATTGGTCAATGGCCTCCTCACAGCTCTCCAGTTCAGAGCATTTACCCTCCAGCTCCTCTTGTAGAACCAGGAGTTCCCCACGCAAAGCAGAGAGACGAACATCTCGCTCAGATACCTGTAAGCAGGAAGTTCTAAGAAAATAACTGGCAATTGACTAAAAAAAGATAGACAGTGGCTGGACCAACTCTATACACCTACATGCAAAACAGTATATATGTTCTGGGGTAATTACAGAGGAAGCTCTGAATAAAATGCACAACCTTTTTATCCCAGACCTTACTTGAGTACATAGGTCTATGTGATTATGTCTCTTATACATAACTGCGTATGGGTACCACTGTTCTGTGTTGTTTTGGGGTTGTTTTTTTGTTTTTTTTTGGGGGGGGGGGTACTTTTTTATTATTTTTTGTTTTCTTTCTTTAGTGAAGATGGAGACTTCTTTTGCTTTATTCTTATGATACCAAAGTATTTCATTAGTGCTATTTTGTACATTCATTGCTTAGTACTTTTCTTATCTGTAGTAATGATGCCTTAAATTATTTTTTTTGTGTATCAAGTAGTATCTCATATCATGTACAGTTATTATATGTATTTCTTATTGTAAATTTTATTACAAATTATGTTTTCAAAAAAAATAAAAATGCACAACCTACAGCTATCTACTGTACAGAACAACCATGGATTCAATTGTATTTACTCCAAAACTACAGGTCTCTAATGGGCTTCTGATATTTTATTCATCCTTTTTTTCTGTTTAGCAGATGTTGTATTGATAGCTTAATGACAGTCATTAAAATCCATGGTCACCTTTCTCTTTACAGACCCTAAATGGCAATGGCATGTGCCTCCCTTTTCAGGATTTCTGCAGTTGTCCCATTCATGTGAATGGAACTTCCAGAAATCTCTGTGCTTGCAGATGAAACAATCCCTTTCAAACATATGAAACTGATGTTCTGCTGAAGAAATCCCTTCAAAAAATCTGCTGTGTGTGAATATGTTCACACTGGGCACATATGCGGTGAATTATCCACACTGGATTACGGTAAAGTGAATAAAGTTTTACGCAACCTTATTCACAAGCCGTGCAAACATTCTGCCCAAAATCCACACATAAATGGTTTTACAGTCCAGATTTCAAAATTATGTTTTAGAAACATTGCAGTTTTGTGTAATTCACAAAAACAACTAAATCTGCAAGTATAGAGAATTAAAAAAAAAACCTATACTTTGCTCCAATGGCACCGCCATAACAATGCATCTCCGCTCCTCTAGCCTTCCCTGTTCAGCTGACCTCCAGCAATGACATCATGTCCCATGTAACCCCTGCAGCCGATAACTTGGATGCCGAGGTCACATGGGACAAGACATTGCTGGATGCCAGCTGCACAAAGAATAGTGGGGTACTGAAGGCACATGAGAGTTAGTATAATGATTTTTTTTATATATATCTGCAGTTCCACACGGTTATGGCCATTAGAGGGATTTCGAGTTTTAATTTAATAAAATAACATTGGACTGCAGCTATACAAAAAAACAAAACCACTCATCTTGTGCTCACCACAGTACCAGCACAGCAGCTGAGGTATCCCCTCAGCCTCCGCCTACTTTAAATTTAATGATTGGTACGTGACTGCTGCAGCGGCTATGTGCCATTCCTTTGACATCAGAAATCACTTTGCCATTCACTTCCTGAGGAGTGATGTCATGGGAATGGCACGAAACTGCTGAAGCCACTGATTAAATCACGCAAGTGTTCTCCGGCTCTTTCTTCATAAAAGCAAATTACTTTATTCCAAAATATTCATAAAAGCCATAATAACAGGCATAGAAAATGGCCAACGCGTTTCGGGTATTACAAACCCTTACTCATGGCACCACTGATTGGCCCCAACAGTCGCACACTGATTAACAAACAGGAAGAAAGCAGATGCCGTGGGATACACCGTCGTAACTGCAGTGATTGTAATCTTTATATACATGCTTAAAACTTGAAATCCCTTCTTTGACTCTTGCCTTCTACTACTCTATTCCTCTTTAACTACTTTTCCTTTTAAGGTCTCTGGATACCTGGGAAAATCTCTCTTAGGCCATGTTCACACGGCTTAAAGGGCCGCAAATTTAACCTTTTGAACCTAGCCTTGGGGATGTCACATGAGTTTGCAGATCTGAGAATTTCAGCGCTGAATCAGCATGGAATCCACGCCTAAAATCCATATCAGTGAAACGCAGATTTTGGACATGGATTTGACAAGGCAGATTTTCAGCCTCCGATATACCATAATTTCTTTTTCAGTGCTGAATATTTTAAATGCTGAAAAGAAATCCACATAGAAAAAAAAGAAATAAAAATTGATTCAAATTTTACATTTAAAACTATGAGCGAAGGCTTGCAGTCAGATTGGATGCCGATTCTTAGACAGATTCCGTGCCAAATCCACAGCAGAATCAGCGTCCAAATCCGTTGTGTGAACATACCCTTACTCATTTACACGCAGCATTTGTGTAGCAGAAATTTCTGCATCAGTCCTATTATTTTAATAGGGCTTGCAGAAAACCATGCACATGCTGTCAAATAAAAAAAAAACAAAAAACACCAATCCGATGTATGTAATGGAATTTTCCTTTTTCATATTAAAGGTCAAAATAAAGATCTCTCTCAAAATTTATTTATACCCAGGACTGTATCAAGAACAAGAGGACATCCTCTACAGCTTGAGGAAAGAAAGTTTATACATAAACATAGAAAGGGATTCTTTACTGTTAGAGCATAATAATAAAACAAATTATGCTAAAAGAAGCCTCCTGGCCAAATGGTTCGAACCAACTGTCCCTACATTGCAGGAAGTGACCCAGGTGGTAAAACATCATCTGGAAATGGACAGAATAGACATTATCAGGACTAAGGAAACCCAATGCTCTAAATTTTTCAAGAAATGGCAGGAGTTCATAGGTAACTTTTACACCCCCCAGGAGATCAAGGAGATCATGCAGCCTTTTGTTTACACCTCCTGGTATCTCTCCTCTCGACTAGCAGGTTCTCTCGGGGCTTTGGATGTCTGTATCCCATAACATGGGAGCTTTACCTCAGCCATATCCTGACACCGTGCCCTGGATACTCGCTTGGTAACTGTGCGTCAGAGTTGGGGGTGAATTTGTCCTCTATCTATTTCTCTCCCTCGGGCTTTAGGGGACGGGGGCCGTGTGACGATCTCGCAGCATTGTATCAGCACAGGATTTGTTTTCACCTTTTATCCCAGACCTTACTTGATTACATAGGTGTATGTGATTATGTCTCTTATACATAACTGCGAATGGGTACCACTGTTCTGTGTTGTTTTGTTTTTTTATTTTTATTTGGGGGGGGGGGGGCTTTTTTTATTATTTTTTTTTTCTTTCTTTAGTGAAGATGGAGACGTCTTTTGCTTCATCCTAATTACTATGATGCCAAAGTATGTCATTAGTGCTATTTTGTATTTTCAATGCTTAGTACTTTTCTTATCTGTAATAATAATGCCTTATATTATTTCTTTGTGTATCAAGTGGTATCTCATCCAATGGACAGTTATATGTTTTTGTTATTGTAAAATTTAATAAAAATTATGTTTACAAAAAAAAAAAAAAAATTATAGTGACTAGGATTCTGGAGTCAGGAAATATTCCAATTGTCAGATTGTAGTCAGGAATTTTTTCCCTAAAATGAGGACAATTGGCTCCTGCCTCATTGGGGTTTTTTGCCTTCCTCTAGATCAACACTTTACCAAAATAGGCTGAACTGGATGGACGTCTTGTCTTTTTTCGGCCTTACAAACTATGTAACTATGCAAGATGTCTGCAACAAATCTGCTGCATGTGAACATACCTGCAACTAGCAATTCAGAGAATCATTTTGAAATTCAAAATCTGTTAGCTGGAATAGCGACAAACTACAGTATACATTCAATGACACGTACCTCTTCTTTCATTTCCCGCATCTCATCTTCCATCTGTCTGGCATTGGCCTCTAGTTCCCCTGTGCGACTCATACAGGCCTGGTATTTGCTGCGGTAAAGCTCCATACTGCTATTTGACGAGTTGTACAGGCTCTCTGCACTCACTGCTCTCTCCTCTGCCTCCCACAGATGTGTCTGCAGCTTATGAACTTCTTCATCTCGCTGACGCAGCTCTGCATCCCGCTGTGATACCTAAAGACAGAGCAGGACTTATCACACAGTACATCTGGAAGGTTATAGTTAACTGTGTATGTCTACTTTGATACATACAATTAATCTACATAAAATTTGGAGTCAACTAGCAACTAGCTACATTCAAGAGTTCAGTTCCTCTGTTGCAGCAAGGCGGGTAGTTTTATCAGATCAATATACAGTGGTCAGGACATTATACAGATGTTTAAAGGGGTTGTCTCACTACAAAGATTTGAGACCAGGAAGAAGCGCAGTTCAGGCGCAAAACGGCCATTGCCTTTGAAGTGCATCCGTGATATGTTGCCCCTCCACAGGTGAAGTGTCTAAAGTGATAGCAGGGAGTGAGGTCATCACACAGGCAGTGTGAAAGCTTGTGTGTTATCTGATCTTTCAGACAAAAGACAGTAATTACTCTACTGTTTACATTAGCTCAGCAGCTTCTCCTGTCCTGGTAGAAGGTAATTTAGCTAATCTAGACTAATAAACATAATAAACAGAGAAGTCTGAATACACTGAGCTTATATGCTAATTACAGACAGCTTGACCAGGAAGTGACAGAGCAAAGCAGCATTATTTCATTCATGCATCCTATGAAACTTTGAAATGAAACAACCCTTTTAAGGATTTTGCTTCCCAGAAAGCAAATTACCAAAGCAAGTGTAATGCAGCCGTTAGTGACCAAGGAATTCTGGGTGATTTCAGTTCCAAAGTCTTCAGAATTGTAAATGCAGATCTAGGTTATACTGCATGTTTTTTCAACAATATGCTATGTTTCAGAAATAAAATAAATTGAGGATAAGCATAAAGAATAGCACATAAATGGTAAAATATACTCCATAGAGTAAAGGGGACCAGTCAGAGCCCTTATTAGTGATCAATAAATCTTATTTGATAGAATGTACAAATGTTGTGAGGTTGAAGACTCCTCCAGAAAGCGTTAATTACATAATCCATAACAAATTCAGCACAAAACATAACACAGTCATTATGAAAAGAAGAGACAGAAAAGAAAAAAAAAGAAAAAAAAGATCTATAAAGGTATGTTCACACGGCTTATTTTGGGATGCTTTTTTGCCATGTATTTCGTTGGGTACTGCCCCTTAATAAACCCGGGGAAAAAAGCCCCCATAATTAAAGGTAATCCATGCTCTCCCCTAGAGAACTATGGGGTTACGCCTCCCCGCCCCGTGCGTACAATTTCGATCGTATTGTTTCGCACGGGGGAAAAATTTACATGTCAAATTTATTCGCACTGCGGGGGAAAACGCTCGTATTTGGGGGAAATCCCCAAATTAAAACCCCCGTTAATTGCTTTGGGGCAAAAACCCGTTTTGCGCCACAAATTTCGCCGGTTTTGGGAAAAGAAAACCTTTAAAACTCAGTAGGAACACCCCACACAATACACCCTGTATGGGAAGTACTGGGCCTCAGGGTACAGGGTGCTTTAAAAAACTGTGATCCCTCCCGATTTTTTTTTAAATTTTTCCCTAAGTTTAACTAAAACGAATTCTGATTTTTAAAACTAGTCCTAAAAGTAGATTTAAAAAGGGAAACCCAAACAAAAAAAAAAAACCCCCAAAAAATTTTTAAAATTTTGTTTATTTATTGGGGTAAATTTGCAATATTTAAATATCTGGAGGGCTAAAGTTTTTGAACCTGGGGCCTTAGCAAATAAATTTGGGGAAAATTGGGGAAAAACGAGTCAAAGGTGTTTTTTCAATAAATGGGGATGAAAAAAAAGGGATTAGGGGGGTGAAACCTTTCTGTATTTAAAGAACAGAAGTCCATCAAAGTCTGATCTTCACAACACACGTCTGTGGAAGTGTATTATGGTATGAACAAAGGAGATTTCTGAGGACCTCAGAAGAAGGAGTTGTTGCTGCTGCTTATCAGGCTGGAAAAGGCTACAAAACCATCTCTAGAGAGTTTGGACTCCACCAATCCACAGTCATACACATTGGGCCTCATATATCAATACTGTCTAGCAGTAAAATTGTCTTTGTTGCCCATAGCATCCAATCAGAGCTCAACTTTCATTTTTACAGCGCAGTATAAGAAATGAAAGCTCAGCTCTGATTGGTTGTAATAGGCAACAAAGACCGTTTTACTGCTAGACAGTTTTGATAAATGATGCTCATTGTGTACAAATGGAGGAAATTCAAGCCTCTTATCCTCACCAGGAGAGCCTAACTAGCAAAGATCACACCAAAGCAAAGTATATAATACTGTGTGAGGTCACAACTGTACAGACGGTAACCTCTGAGCATCTAAAGGTCTCTTTCATATTAGCTATGGTGAATGTCCTTAAACCTACCATCAGGAGGTCACGGAACGACAATGGTATGCATGGCAGGATTGCTGCTCTCCAAAGAGAGCCATTGCTCCTCATCTGCAACTTATAGTCAGTAGATCACCTGGACCAGCCAGAAGGCTATTGGAACAATGTTTTGTGAACAGAAGAGACCACAATATAGCTTTTGGTTTCAATGAGAAGCGCTATGTTTGCGGAATGGAAAACATTGCATTCCAGCATAAAAACCTCATACTGTGAAACATGGTGGTGGGAATATCATGGTTTGGGCCAATTTTGCAGGAAGGTACAGCTTGCTACTATTGATGCATCAATAAATTCTGTATTATTACAGCAATTCTAAAGGAAAATATCACAACATCTGTCTATGATGATTAATCCAATAGAAACATTGTGAAAGGAGGAAATCCACAAATGTAAGAGTTGAACCTGTTTTGTAAAGCGGAATAGGCTAAAATTCCTCCAAACTGATTTCCAGGACAAATCACCAATAAACGAAGACATTTAGTTATTGCTGCACAAAGGGGTTGTACCAGATACCGACAGCAATGGTTCACATACTTTTGCCACTCATAGATATGAGACATTGGATCCTATTCCTCAATCAATAAATGACCGAGTCTAATACTTTTGACTCCTTTATTTCATCAGGTTCTCTTTATCAATTTTTAGGAAAATCTGATGTGGTTTTAGATCATATTTATAAAGTAGATCCTTACTAATGGCAGGAATTCTCCAGCCATTTTGTCTTCTCCTACCTACTAGACCAGATGAGGTCTAGAACGATCGGCTGACTGTGCTGCACGTGTCAGCTCAATTACTGGGAATAGTTGATTGTAAGCCCTCTATAAAGTTGAGCTTCACTTGGTGGTTGGCGCAGAGTATACTGTGCTGAGAGTTTGTGTCTTATAAGCTACTTGCATTTTGTTTCTAGCATTCAGTCCTGTTTTGGTTAGGTTTCTGTTGCTGGTTAGTTAGAGCCCTGTGTGTCTCTAGTTCTCTGTGTCTGTTCTCCCCGGTGTCAGGTTTTCAGAGTGTTATATTAGTGAGTTCCCTTTTTTGGTTCTGTGTTGTTTTTAGTTAGGGTCAGCATAACTGAGGGACATTGGTAGGGATGTCGTCAGAAATGGAATAGAGCCAGGGGGTTTTAGGGCCAGTGCTAGGGATAGAGTTAGGGAACGCTAGTTGTTAGGGTCAGGTATTGTTTGGTGTCTTGCTTCTGGATTCAAGTCATTATTATTCCATCTCATTTCATGCCTTTGTCATTGTCCGTCTTGCTGTCCCTACATTTATTCTTGATATAAGCTTTATTACTTGCATGCGACTGCAGTTTGCCTAATTCCTGTTCCTTGTCTGAAACAAAGCCTCTTGTAGAAGTACATGTGGTACTCCTGACATATGAGGGAGATCACATATACCAAGTATACAACACTATAAATGAATCTAATCAACTAAGCTCATAATCCCTGAATCTGAGAACCCTGTCAAATATGACGATAAAAAAAGTCAGGCTGTTGAGCACATTTAGAACAGGTGTCAAATTACTTTAAACCCCTATTTTTTTTTTGTAGAATATTTTTAAGAGATGAATAGTGACTGTAAAATCACAAATCATTGCACTAATGGCACACATTCTATTTCTTGTAACCTGGGGAAGTTCTTCTCCTCTGAGAAGAGTGGAGGAAGTAACAAAAATCCCTGGGATTCTCTTCAACTGTACACATATATGTAAATGTCAGTCTGTAAAAGACCAATAGAAAATGATTGCCTGTTGCCATTAATTCCACATTTTTACTTGTATTCACTGAGCCAATGCTGTAGATATACTCCACAGTGGAACTCTCTCATCATCATGAGGTGTATAACTTACAGAATGCTGTACTTACTTCAGTGGACACTATATATAGGTTAAAAAATAAAATACCGTAGCAAAAGATTTAAAGTAGTCTTACCTGGTCTTCCAGCTGTTGTTGTAAATGCTGTGATAGTGTCAAGTCCTGTGAGAGTCTCTCCATTTTCACTCTGCAGTGCTGAAGCTCCAATTCCTGCTCCTCATGTCTCCTGGTTACAGCTTCCAGCTTCTCCTGCAGCCGCACAGAATCGCCTTTTAGGCGCTCCGTATCCACCTGATGTGTGTGCTTCAGAGAGGATAATTGATGTTGTAGTCTCTGCACCTGCAAATGCAATACAAGGCAATTTATCAAAGCAGGTGTGCCAGGTTTTTTTTTTTTTAAACGCCAAATTATGACACACAGCATATCTGCACTATAATTTGGCTAGGAAAAACAAAGAAAAAAAAAAAAAACCACGAGTACTCTCCTCTGACATGCTGCTCATTCCAGCACTGCGCCTCCAATTCCTCTTTCTCACTTCTATGTTGCAGCCGTCACGTGACACTGCAGAATGCAACCAATCGGAGTCGTGACAAATCCGGAAAACAGAAGAACGGCAGAGAGGACCATGAGGCACAGCGCTGGAATGAGTATTTTTGTTTTCTACCAGCCTCAGCTACATAATTTAGTTTTAAAAAGGTGAGGGTTATAACATCTTCAAACCATAAAATGGTGAAATAAAGAAGTGAAAATCTAGATTTACTTACAGCAGACAAAGCTTTTATAAGAAATTCCAAGATACAGCAAATTTATTAAGAAGCATTCTCCTGTCTATAAGTTTTGTAAATTTTTTTCACCAACATACTACAAACATAGTAAGAAACACTGAAGTATGTTAATAAAGACACTAAGGGCGACATGTATGAACATGTATGTCTTTTCAGCCCGATATCAGGCGCAGCACCGTTCATATATAATTTAAATGGCCCGTGGCACTTTGTAATGCGCCCGATCTCGGGAGGCGGGGCGCACTAGATCCATACGAAGCTACAGATTTATGACTTAGTTACGGCATTATTGCTGGAACAGGTAAACCACTTTCAAAGTGGTATACCCGAGCCAGAAGTGTTGTCTTAGTGCTAGAATGCGCCTGATTTCTGACCCACAGTAGAGCGGGTTCAAAAATCAGGCGCATTCTATACTAATATTATGCACAAGCCAAATTTCATACATGTCACCCTAAACATCTACCGGGGATCCAGGCTTCGCTTTCTGTTTTCTCTCACCTCAGAAAGACTGTTCTCTCTCTCCTGCTGCAACTTTTGAATGACAGTTTCATTTTCAATGGCCGCATTTTCACGTTCTGTGCAGATGTCCTGAAGGCTTTGAACATCACTTTGTAGGTTTTTGAGCTTGGAACGAGTGTTACTTAACTCCTCAACGTATTCTGCAAGCTGCAGAAAACACATAACCATGTGAATGGGGTATAACTGTTATTAAAGAATCCGCTCCTCTGACATGTCTGTTTAACTCTTTTATTCCCCATGAAAAATAATTCTGGAGCATCTCGTCAAAGAACTGTTCAGTGTTCAGTGTGCTGATATTCTTAGTAGAAATGTCTGATTTAAAAAGACTGACAACTAGGTGTTACCATCACCTTTGTTAAAGGGGTGTGTCCGTATCCAGCACTCATGTTAGACTGTCACATCACCTGCTGCTAACACCCAGCTGTCAATTTATTCATACATTTCAACAAACGAATGACGCAACTCGGTGTTCTAAGAAAAGATGCAATCTAATTTCCTTAATAATACAAGTATTTCCTATAACAGACATGTGAGAGCTGATATGTTCTCTTACACAATACTAATAATAATAATCTTTATTTATATAGCGCTAACATATTCCGCAGCACTTTACAAATTCAAGGGTAAACATACAGTCATTACACATTAAAAGTACTTACAAATGAGACACAAGGTGTGAGGGCCCTGCTCGCAAGAGCTTACAATCTATTAGGGTGTATGGGTGAAACATATGGTAAGAAGTGCCAAGTTTACAATGGTCCGGCCATGTTTCATAAATAGGGGGTGGTTTACATGAAAAATGGATGAACCTGCCACCCAGACTGCAATACTACCTTCAAGATTTCTATATCCAGTTATGTAATTTCATTGATACAAAGCAGAGATTTAGCCAGCTTTTACTGCCCAGCTTTTACCTCGCTTTTTGCTTGTTGCATCTCTTGTTCTTTAGCTGTTAGATCTGTGCGTAGATTAAGAATCACTTGATCCCGACTGGATACCTGTAGTTAGGAAGGAAGTGAAGAAATGAGACACTCCTAACTGGCAAAGCTGTGCAGTCAGTCTATATCCATGAGTCTTCTGACCTCTTTCTGTGCAGCTTTGTGCTTTTCACTGACAATCCCCAGGTCTCGCTCTAATCTCTCCATTTTGCTGCTGAGCTGGGAGACCTCTTTTTCTGTTGTTTTCTGCTGCTCTGTTGCTGTGGCCAGTTCTTGCTGCTTCTGCTCCAGCAATAACTGACACGCCGACAACTATTTAGAAGAGGAGAATATGGGTTACATAGTTAAAGGGGTTGTCTCATCTCAAAGTTTCTTAGGATGCATGAATGAAATAATGCTGCTTTGCTCTGTCACTTACTGGTCAAGCTGTCTGTAATTAGCATATGAGCTCTGTGTATTCAGACCTCTGTTAATTAGATAAATCTCATGCTGTCAGGACCAGGGAAGCTTCTGAGGTAAAGTAAACAGAACTATTGGCTTTTTTCTGAAAGATCAGATAACAAACAAGCTCTCACTGTCCGTTGCGAGCTGCCTAGACCAGTGTGATGACTTCACTCTCTGCTATCGGATAGAACGAACAGCAGGGGGGGGAGAAGTATACAGGTCGGTCACTTGGGGAACCAGAGAGAGCACAGAAGGTGATAAAACCACTTGAAGTTCCTTAACAACAAAAAAATGAACAATGCAATATATTTGGAAAACATCTTTATTTAGTGTTCCCAACATGTTGAAAGCTAATCTTTGTAGCGAGACAACCTCTTAATTAAGAGTGATAAAAAAAGCAAGGGAGCATGTTTAAAGCTGCATCCACAGCAGAAATTCATGCCGCAGAATTTCATTTTGTGGTGTCCTGTCTTCTGACGCAATTTCTGCATGAAATCCACATTAATAAGTGACATATCAATTATTTTTATCCCATACCAAAGACTTAAAATTCCGCCATATTAGCTTTAGCAGTGATTCCCATTAAATATAATGCGAGGCAGATTCTGCACCCAAATCTATGTGAAATTCTGTCATGTGAATGGGATATAAAAGTCTTAGCATAAATTCACTCCAAAAAAGGAAAAGAAAACTTTACTGAGGCAATAGAAAATGAGCACAATAACAAGGGTGGCCAATTAGTCACTCACATAGATGGTAAAATAATTACTGTACCTCACAAAACCTCCCTTATAACCAATTGGAATGTAATCTGATTGTCCTAACTATGAGAATACATTCTTGCTTAATTGTAGAAAAGATGATACCAACAAATACAGCAGGTACACACAAAGGAACAGCAGAGAGGATGAGAACTTACGTGTTGTTCCTGTGTGTGTACCTGCTGTATTTGTTGGAATCATCTATATAATAAATTATCAAGATTTTATCAGGAATGCCTGACCTCCTCTTCTGTTTTGCATAAGTATATGTGCTGCAGTTCGCACTTATTTCGGGCATTCCTAATCACAGGCAAGTGAGCTGGATAATTTTTGTATTTGTTCTATTCTCTCAAACTTTTTATTTTTATTATTAATCCAGCTGGCTATTAAATAAGTAGAAAACACATTAGGCATACACCATGTCATTGGGTATAGTTTTACTTGCAGAAGATCATTATACTCAATGAACAAAAAAATGCATTTCTGTGTGCGCTTACAGTGTGCCTCCAATTATAAGTAATCATTAGTACTTACTGACTGAATGCTCTTTGACATATTACTGAGAGTATCTACAGATGCCGAATAGAGTACAATACGTACCAAAGTCTTTGCTGCAAACCAGCAATAATGCCCAGAAATCTATCAGTAAGAGGCGAGTCTATCTCCTAGACACCTGTAACCACTCAGAGGCTTCTGCTGCTAATGTGTTTTTCCAAAAATAAGACAGGGTCTTATATTTTCATGTCCCAAAAAATGGCTAGGGTTTATTTTTAGGGGAGGGCAAAAGTGGCGTTGCCGCGGCAGATTTTAGGCGCATTTAATCAGTGTAAAGTGTGCCTGAAAGTACGATATTTTAAAAAATCTGGCATCTGGTATACCTTGCATAGTAAATGTAATACGCCCAACAAGGCGCATTGTGCCTAAAATGCCGCATTGCACAATCACGGTGCATAGCGTATCAGTGCTAGTGTATGTAATACGCCTATCGAGGTTCATTGCGTAATGGAGGCGCATAACGTATCATTACTAGCGTATGCGATGCGCCTCAATAGGCGCATTACATTATGGAAGTGCATAGAGTATCATTGCTATTATATTTAATGCGCCTTTGTAGGCGCATTACAATGTGTTGTACCCGCCGTGAAATGCACCTACTTTTGGTATATTACAGTTCATATACATCGAAAGTATTTTTGCCGCAAAATAGACCAAAAAACGGTGCATGCGTATTGGGACATGTCGCCCTTAATTCCTTGGCAGCTACTATGGAACTGTAAGTACCAGCGTGTATATACACACACATACACCCCATGGATTTGACTATGGGGAATGTACTGTGTGTATTATTTTTATATATATTGTTCTATATATTATAAATTATAAGTATCTTAAATATTTATCTTAAAAATATTTGAAGCAAGAGGATATGTTAATCCAGCCAGTATGGGTTGGCTTCCCCGGGAAAAGCTGCAGATGGGTGGGGTGGCTGTTCCCGCGTCCCAGGTCTCCAGGTTCCATGTCGGAATTTGGGCCAGACCGGGATGGCTATAAAAAGCCATGTCTTTTCAAAGTGTCGGGGGGGGGGGGGGGGGGGGGGGGGGGGGGTGGGGGGTGGCTTTCCTGCAGTGGGAGCAGCAAGGGAAAATAAAGAAGGTCTTCTTAACCCCCAGGCTGGAGGAAGCCTGAACCAGGGTGACTGGTAATACGGTGGTTGTTTGTGGGCTGGACGTTAGGTCCGGGCCACGATAGTTAGGGTGGCTATTGGGGATAGCTAGTGGCCAGACGGCCTAGGTTTTGTTTACTCTGTTATGTTTGTGCTGTATTTTTCAACCTGTGCCAAAATAAAACAGGCTGAGTTAAAGAAGAAGACGTTGTCGGTGCCATCCGTTTACGAAAGACGGCGATCCCATGAGCCAAGCGAGGCCAAGATGGCATCCAAGCATGAGTGAGGCGTTACATATGGTGGAGGATGCGGGCATACACCTCAGAGTCCGGACACACCCTCATTAAATTAGTCTCCTCACACATTGTAGGAGTGCAGACATCCTCAGGACTTCCAGACTGCACACTGGAACATGAAAGCTCCTCTCTGGGCCCAACAGCAGTCACACAGAACTGGTGGCCATCAATCCCTGGGCACGCATTACCTGCAACCTGCCGGCTACAATCAGGTACACACAGTGCGCTGGGTCTCGGGCAGACACACTCACCAACTGGACTCCAGACACTTCACACACATCTTCACGGCCCGCACACTCATACGTTTTTATGGCAAGAATTGCAAAGGACACCTCGTTGCTAGGGGCAACAACATTAGCTCCTCGTAAGTCTGTAGTGTTAACCCCTGTCTCCATATTGTCACACACTACAGGACACACACTCTCTGCGATACTCTCAGCACTGTTAATCATGACCTCTAGGGGCACACCTGAGCTTGTCTGCTCTACTACAGCACCCCTAGACACTTGTTCACACCTAGCAGTAACTGGAGCTAACTTTGGGATACCACTCCCCTCCTCCTGCTCAGGTAGTCTGACAGAGCCATTCATTACAGGCCCCTTTTCTGCCTTAGTAACCTTTGAAACAGGTAATATAGTGCATATGTCCTGAACATATCCATCAGACTTTTCCCTTCCAAAATACACTGTGTCAGTCTTATCCACTCATCTCAGGACTTGGCACGGCATACTCCACAGGGGCACTTCCCAGGAGAAGTAAATTGTTTTCCCGATGTCTTGGCTTTTCCCCACAAGTGCCCGAAATGGGGGAAGTCTCTCCCAAGTAGACACCCGGTTTGTAGGTTCTCACAAATCGCCATGCTAATGCATGACAGTCCCACAACAGGTTTCAAAATACATCAGAACGGTCCTACCATATCGGGAAAGGGGTTTTTCACACTGGGTACGATGTCTGGGTGCACTTTGGAGACATCTTAGCGCAGTCCATGTCCACCCACAGTGGGAGATTATCCCAGTAACCAGTGCATCCGTGGTGACACGTTCTTTGACCTCCGGTTTAAAAGGACTCTCAGGAACACATTCCGCTCTATGGCCTCTCCAGCGCCAGCGGGCCCCCTGCTGGATAGTGGCGGGTTTTCCTGCAGTCCCGGGGTTTGTTGCCCTTAGTAATGACAGGATCCCTGTGCCTTTGCCGTCTGGTCTTCCTGGGACTTTGTTCACCCTTCGGAAGGACCCCGGACCTCTTAGCAACAGGACATCCTTTTGCACACGTTACCCTCTGCAGACATCCAGAACAGAGGTCAGGCTGGTTGCCCCTGGCAACTGAACCTCCAACCACAGTCTCTCGGCATTCAGATGACTGGCTGGGTGGTCATACGGCGCACCAGCTCAAAATTATCCTCCATAGTAAAACAAAATTTTTCCAGGCAGCAAGACAGTCTCTTTACCGGGGTGCGTCCCCTGTCTTCACAGATAGTTTCTTGCTCCACAGAGTTTTAAACCCCAGCAGTCCAATGCAAACTGCAGCAGTCCTATGTAAACTGCATTTTCTGCACCACTTTGTGCACACATCAATTAGTGCCAATATTTGCCCGCATCCTCCACCATATTTAACGACTCACTCATGCTTGGACACCATCTTGGCCTCGCTTGGCTCATGGGATTGCCGTCTTTCGTAAACGGATGGCACGACACACGTCTTCTTCTTTAACTCAGCCTGGTTTTATTTTGGCACAGGGTTTATTATACAGCACAAAAAAAACAGAATAAACAAAACCCTTGGCCGTCTGGCCACTAGCTAAACCAAAAAGCCACCCTAACATCATGGTACGGACCTAACGTCCGCCCCACAAACAAAACCCCCGTATCACCAGTCACCGCTGGTTCGGCTTCCTCCAGCCTGGGGGGTAAGAAGAGCCTTCCTTATGTGCTCCCCTTTCTGCTCCAACTGCAAGGGAGCAGACCACACCCCCAGATCACTTTTAAAAGACAGGCTTTTTATAGCATCCCGGGTCTGGGGGCCCCAAAATTCCGACATGGAACCGGAGACTGGGACGCGGGAACAGCCACCCACATCTCAGCTGTTCCGGGGGAAGCCAACCCATACTGGCTGGATATCAGCCATGCTATATACAGCTGTCAGCAACCTAGTGTTGCTGACAGATAACAATTGGCTCCCCCACCAAGCCCAGGCTCTTGGTGGCGCGTCTCTACCAGGACGACTCCACCTAGTGGCAGATACAGGCGACTACTTTGCTTACTATATATATATATATATATATATATATATATATATATATATATATATATATATATATATATATATTATATATAATAACACACACATATACACACACACACACAGTGCATACCCTATAGTCAACCATAGTGTGTCTATTTTTTAAGTGCTTTATTTTGAAAGTGTGGCATGCTGGGGAGCGACAAGTCCCAGCAAGTCCCAGTAGCCACATTTTAAGATAAGGGAATGTTTGTGTGATTGTATAAATGTGTGTGTATGTGATGTGAGTGTATATGTATGTATGGGTATACATTGAACTTTCATTTACACATTGCACTCTATGGCCTGGGCAGAAAACACTGGAGATTTCCACAAAACCTCCAGTCTAACAGGCTGTTTATCGAAGTGGGCAGGGCTCAGGAACGGCCAAGGAGGGGGGCACCAGGTGATATCACTCAGTAGGCTATGATTAACTAAGGCTTATTTTTGGAGTAGGGCTTATATTTAAAGCCTACTCCAAGAATCTGTGAAAATCAGGCTAGGGCTTATTTTTGGGGGAGGGCTTATTTTTGGAAAAACACGGTAGGAGAATGCAAGCCTATTGTACAGAGGCCTAGGAGACAGAATGTGCAGCTCTGCCTCCGTCAAGTTACAGTCAGCATGCAGCAGGTGGTCAAAGAGGTTAAATGTGGGAGGGCACAGTTTTCTAAAAAGTTGACACAGAGCCTTCTATCACAAAGTACTTGATATTAGGATGCATTTATAATTGCAAGTACACTTAAATCTTTTGTATTGGTAAGGTCATACACATTCATCACGTTACTGCATACCTCATTTCTGCATGATCCAAGCTCTTCCCTTGCTATTGACAACTCTTGCTGGAGATCGTCAATAGTTTCTTTCCTCTGTTGAAGCTGGAACACAGGGTACAGGAAAACTTGTAAAATGTATTTTGGATCTGGTATTCTTTACCAGGGTAAGACTGTGCTGAAGACAACTAAGCTTACACACACTATTATACCTGAGCTGCTGCCTCCTTGCTGCACTCTTCTTTCTCCTGGTTGGCAATTTGCAAAGCATCCTGTGAACTCTGCAACTGTTCCTTAAGAGATTCGATTTCTGAGTCATTCCTGGTGACGTCAAGCTGCAAAGACTCTGCTTTGCGAAAAGCCTCTCTGAACTTCTGATCAGTCTCAGTCAACTTTGGGAGAAAACAAGATGATGGGGTGAAATCAAGAAGTCCCAGAGAAGAGGTTTCAGCAAAGATAAGTAGCAAACAGCTTGTAGGGTGAGACTTTCAAGAAGAGTGGAGAACATAAAATATAGAATGGGAAAAGTGAAGGGCATGTGAAGCAGGAACAGTTATGAGAAGGCATGAAGTAAATGGGGGGATATGGTGATGGAATAGTTAGGGCTTGTCCCCACTGCACAGTTTTTCACCTGGTTTTGCAGACGATTTTCAGTTTTGCAAACCGTCTGACAAACGTTTACACGGACCTTAATGGAAAATCCGTGCAGCGGTCCCCACTGCACGGATTTTCCGCTGGTCGGTTTTTTAGAGCGCCGGCGGTCCAAAAAACATTGAGCGTGTTCATTCTTCTGCCCGGTTTTCGGGCGGAATATGAACATTTCAATGTGAAGGGGGAGGGCTTGTCTCCACAAACAGCGGAGAAAAGCCGACCCCTGCAGCCGTGTGCACGGCCCCAAAACAGTGCAAATACCGGCCCCTTGCTGAGAAGAATACATGATAAAGAGCTTAGAAGAAGGCAGATTTCAAGCAAGAGTTTGGTTACAGAGAATTTAATGACACATTGAAGCTCCTGCGATTGCAGCGATGGATAATGGGTCATAGAAGAGTTACCTCTGTTTGAAGCTGCTGAACTTTGCTCTGGATAGAATTTCGTTCCTCCTGGATCAGTGCAATCTTCTCTTGAGCTGTCTCTTTTTCAGACTCACAGGTTGAAAGCTGAGCTTCTAGTCTCTCTATGGTTCTAGTCTGTCCCTGCATCTACAGACAGACACATGACAGTAGGAGATACAAATAAGGTAACAGTCACAGTTACGCTGTTCAACAAATTCTGTTGACATTGTAATAAAGCTGCATTACAAGCCAAATGATGCCCAGTATTTCATCCTACCTTCTGTTCTAAATCCTCCTTTTGGATACTTAGGTCTTGCATCTCTTTTTCTAGCTTTAACACGGTCTCCGTCTGTAAGGTCTTCTCTGTCTGACACCGTGAGAGTTCCTCCTGAAGACTAATCCTTGAGGTCTCCAGATGTTGGACCTACATAGAAATAATAGTTATAGAAGCACAGAATAGACTGTGACTAAGATGTAGACTTCAGTATTGTTTAGGTTTCTGCGTTATGCCCAGATATAGATATTTTACTGTAGACTATAAAGTGGCATCTCTAAAAACTGTAAATGAACTAAAGTACAACATGGAGCACTAAAATATTTCAATTAAACACTTTTAAAAAATTGTGATCTGGGAATGCTGCTGAAACAGATAACAAGTAGATCACTATCAAGAAGCAGGGCACATGCACTCTTCATTAAAGTAGATAGGAAAATGCTGAAAAAAAGCATAGTGTTCTTTTAAAAATAGTTTGAAGCTTATGAGTATTGAGATTTGTCATTTATGCAAATATTTGGCATAAAATGCACTTAAATGGGGGAAACTAGTACTACACTAGCTTGGCTTGCCCAAGCATACATGAGTTATGAATGGGAAGAGGGTAGCTCCCCGATTCCTCTGGCGATGGCTTATCTTCCTTAAAGGGGTTTTCTCATCAGGCTGTTTCACAGATCCTGCTCTTCCCAGCCTCTTCAGCCTCCTACTTCCTATTCATTCTGTGGGTGGTTCTACAGATGTTATTGTCATGTTAGCTTCACTATTCCTGTTAGAGGGACATTAGTTATGGAAGGGTTTTAAAAGCAGGGCAGAAGACTACAGAACTCTAAAAGGTTAAAGTTTGTCACTAAGAAACATAAAGAAGCTCCTGTGCTGCTGATAAGACACAGCAAGGGGTGACGACATATCCTGGTGAGGGCTGCTAAAGCAGCAGTGGTCTGTAACCTAGCAAAGCTTGTGTACACAAACAAGAGATAAGAACTGCTGTAACTCTGAAAGAAAGTCAAATCAAAGAGCAATGTATTTGGTAATAATCTTAATTACCTTTGCTTAAATGTTTAAAGCTAATTAATTTGGTGAGAAAACCCTTTAAAAAAATCCAACTGCACAGTCATTTTCTCTCCCGACATCTGCTGTAATAGAGCCCCCATATGCATTAGATGTTCAATCAGAAATAAAGGCTTTTTTTTAAGTCCGAATGCTGATGGCTAACTCTCTGCAGACCTGTCAATCAGCTGTTTGAAGGGGCGATACGTAGCTCCATA
This sequence comes from Phyllomedusa bahiana, assembly GCA_025379985.1. Taxonomy (NCBI): domain Eukaryota; kingdom Metazoa; phylum Chordata; class Amphibia; order Anura; family Hylidae; genus Phyllomedusa; species Phyllomedusa bahiana. Next base: position 126,034 of record JAODAL010000262.1, read on the forward strand.
CAACTGCACATTATATATCGGAGTGCTGGAAATTGCAGCTATGTCTCATTAATGTCAATATCAGATCAGTGTGAAGGGGGGCAGGCTCTGCAGTTTATTCATTGTTTATATAGCTTTCTACACCCCATGGCCAGCTTTATGCCATCACAGAATGAGTGTCAACACTGTATGCATAGATACAGCAAGATACATACAGTGAGGGAAAAAAAGTATTTAGTCAGCCACCAATTGTGCAAGTTCTCCCACTTAAAGATAAGAGAGGCCTTTAATTGACATCATAGGTAAACCTCAACTATTAGAGACAAAATGAGAAAACAAATCCCGAAAATCACATTGTCTGATCTGGAAACAATTTATTTGCAAATTATGGTGGAAAATAAATATTTGGTCACCTACAGACAAGTAAGATTTCTGGCTCTCACAGATCTGTAACTTCTTCTGTAAGAGGCTTCTCTGTTCTCCACTCGTTACCTGTAGTAATGGCACCTTACTGAACTTGTTATCAGTATAAAAGACACCTGTCCACAATCTCAGTCACACTCCAAACTCCACTATGGTGAAGACCAAAGAACTGTCGAAGGACACCAGAAACAAAGTTGTAGCTGGGAAGACTGAATCTGCAATAGGCAAGCAGCTTGGTGTGAAGAAATCAACTGTGGGAGTAATCATTAGATAATGGAAGACATACAAGACCACTGATAATCTCCCTCTATCTATTGTTCCATGCAAGATCTCACCCCGTGGGGTCAAAATGATCACAAGATCAGTGAGCAGAAATCCCAGAACCACACAGGGGGACCTAGTGAATGACCTGCAGAGAGCTGGGACCAACGTAACAAAGGCTACCATCAGTAACACACTACACCGCCAGGGACTCAGATCCTGCAGTGCCAGACGTGTCCCCCTGCTTAAGCCAGTACATGTCCGGGCCCATCTGAAGTTTGCTAGAGAGCATTTGGATGACCCAGAAGAGTACTGGGAGAATGTCATATGGTCAGATGAAACCAAAGTAGAACTGTTTGGTAGAAACACAACTCGCCGTGTTTGGAGGAGAGAGAATACTGAGTTGCATCCACAGAACATAATACCTACTGTGAAGCACAGGGGTAGCAACATCATGCTTTGGGGCTGTTTCTCTGCAAAGAGACCAGGATGACTGATCCGTGTACATGAAAGAATGAATGGGACCATGTATCGTGAGATTTTGAGTGCAAACCTCCTTCCATCAGCAAGGGCATTGAAGATGAAACATGGCTGGGTCTTTCAGCATGACAATGATCCCAAGCACACCGGCAGGGCAACAAAGGAGTGGCTTCGTAAGAAGCATTTCAAGGTCCTGGAGTGGCCTAGTCAGTCTCCAGATCTGAATCCCATAGAAAACCTTTGGAGGGAGTTGAAAGTCCATGTTGCTCAGCGACCGCCCCAAAACATCACTGCTCTAGAGGAGATCTGCATGAGGGAATGGGCAAACATACCAGCAACAGTGTGTGCTAACCTTGTGAAGACTTACAGAAAACGTTTGACCTCTGTCATTACCAACAAAGGATATATAACAAAGTATTGAGATTAACTTTTGTTATTGACCAAATACTTATTTTCACCATAATTTGCAAATAAATTCGTTCCAAATCAGACAATGTGATTTTCTGGATTTGTTTTCTCATTTTGTCTCTCATAGTTGAGGTCTATCTATGATGTCTGTTACAGGCCTCTCTCATCTTTTTAAGTGGGAAAACTTGTACAATTGGTGGCTGACTAAATACTTTTTTCCCCCACTCTATACATGTAGGTGTACCTGGTACTTCAGTTCCTTTCTCTGAATGTCCAAAACAACTAATTGAAGAATACAGAAATCTCTTTACTGTCCCTTCTACAGACTGAAATTAGTTAAACTGCTTTGTCTGCACAAGAAGGGGAAAGGTTGGGTTTTCTCTATTGTTATGTCTCATGTAGACTTATGAATTTATTTCAATTTCCAGTCATTCTTACCTTATCTTCTGTATGCTGCAGCTGTCGCCTCAGGCCCTGCACCTCTTTACGCAACCGTTCTGTTTGCTGCTCTTTCTGGTTTAACTAAGAGTAAATAAGATGAGGAATTACTGCAGTGACTGATTTTCCATGTGTAAACCCCACAGCAGACATAGAAGTGTGTCTTTGTACCTTGCTCTCAATCAAATTGTGCTGCTCACTTAAAGCCAGGCTCTGGGTCTCCAGCTCCGCATGTAGAGCACTAGTCTCCTCTTCCAAACGCTGGCTGTGTTCTTGTAGACGAAGTTTTTCTTCCTGAAGCTCCTGCAGTGATTGCTCCTGATTAACAAGCTGTAGATTAACCATGCCCAAGAGAAAAGTCTATTGGTTAGTAAAACGATAAGGACTGCAGACAAGTGCTTCACACATTTAGGATATTGTACGGACATTCTTCATTTGTAGCGGTGACTGACCTGCTCCTGAGCTTGCTGAAGACTTTCTACAATGCTCCGATGTTCCCTCTGCAGCTCTGCGTTCTTCCTCTCCTGTTCCAGGACTCGGTCCTGCAGCTCCAATGCTTCTCTCTGAGAACTGCGGTACCTCCCTCGCAGAGAGACAGCCTCAGCCTGTCCGCTCTTCAGCTCTTCCTGCATGGAGGCCAACTGCAAGAAGAAGGAGTCAATGTGATAATCTCTCTTGTTCATAATGGTTATACGTGTCAAGGTTTTCTATTAGACTGTCAAACAGTTCTAGATCCAATCTGCTTTATTGTGGACGCCATTTATTCCTGTATGCAAGTATAAACAAGGTCAGTGGTAAGAAGTGTGTGCAGAAGGCCTACTTCTAATCAAGAAACGCAATTCCCTAAAAATGCAAAATATCAATCCATATCTGTCAACTCATTAAGAATGCTTTCACATGGAGCGTTTTTGGTGCGTTTTTTTCTGCAGAAAGGCACAGAAATTAGTGCTGTACATTTCTGCACAAAAAACACACCCAAAAACGCATCAAAAAACGTTCCGTGTGAAAGCTCTCTCTTCAGCCATTACATAGTTACATAGTTTGCAAGGCTGAAAAAAGACAAGACGTCCATCCAGTTCAGCCTATTTTGCCAAGGTGTTGATCCAGAGGAAGGCAAACACCCCCATGAGGTAGAAGCCAATTATCCTCATTTTAGGGAAAAAATTCCTTCCCGACTCCAATCTGGCAATCGGAAAAATCCCTGGATCAACGACCCCTCTCCAGAATCCTAGTCACTATAACTTGTTATATTAATAAACTCCAGAAATGCATCCAAACCCTTTTTGAACCCGGTTATTGAATTCAACATGACAAGTTCCTCTGGCAGAGAGTTCCACAGTCTCACTGCCCTAACAGTAAAGAATCCCTTTCTAAGTTTATGTATAAACTTTCGTTCCTCAGGACGTAGAGGATGCCCCCTTGTTCTAGATACAGTCCTGGGTATAAATAAATCTTGGGAGAGATCTTTATAATGACCTTTGATGTATTTAAACATATTTATTATGTCCCCCCGAAGCCGTCTTTTCTCTAAACTAAATAACACTAACCTTGCTAATCTTTCTTGGTATTGTAGTCCACCCAGTCCTTTTATTATTTTTGTTGCCCGCCTTTGTACCTGTTCAAGCTCTACAATGTCTTTCCTGTGCACTGGTGCCCATAACTGTACACAATATTCCATGTGTGGTCTAACCAGTGACTTGTATAATGGGAGAATGATGTTCTCATCATGTGCATCCATGTCCCTTTTAATACACCCCATGATCCTATTTGCCTTTACAGCTGCTGCCTGGCACTGGCTGCTACAATTAAGTTTACTGTCCACCAGGATTCCCAAGTCCTTCTCCATGTCACTTTTTCCCAGTGTTTTTCCATTTAACATGTAATCATGAAATGGATTTTTCCTCCCCATGTGCATAACCTTGCATTTATCTGTGTTAAGCCTCATCTGCCATTTCTATGCCCAGGCCTCCAACCTATCCAGATCCCTTTGTAATAACACATTATCCTCTATTGGGTTGATTACTTTACAGAGCTTAGTATCATCTGCAAAGATCAATATTCTACTGTGCAATCCCTGTGTAAGATCATTTATGAAAATGTTAAAGAAAATAGGGCCCAATACTGAGCCCTGTGGTACCCCACTAGTAACAGGGATCCAGTCTGAGTATGCACCGTTAATTATCTCCCTTTGCTTTCTCTCTCTGAGCCAGTTACTTACCCACTTGCACACATTTTCCCCCAGTCCAAGCATTCTCATTTTACTTACCAACCTTTTATGTGGCACCGTATCAAATGCTTTAGCAAAATCTAGATATATGACATCCAGTGCCTGACCCCGATCCAGTCTGGAACTTACTTCCTCATAGAAGCTGATGAGATTAGTCTGACAGGACCGATCCTTCATAAACCTATGCTGGAACGGCGTTATACATTTATTTTCAGTGAGATAATTGCTATATGTAAATTTATGGTCAGGATGTTTGACAATTAATATAGCTTCAGCGTAGCAATACGAAAGTAGGGACGCATAACTGAGCAAATTTATCAGGACTCTTCATATTTGAAAGCAAGAATTAGAAAATGTTTTATAACTTAACAGAAAAAGACTTAAAAGAACCTGTCACATAGTTTATGCCCCCTTTGCTGAGGGCAGCACAAGCTAGTGTCAGACATGCTGGTTCCAGTGCTGTGCCCCTTATTCTGTAAGATGCTGTAGTTTTACTTCATTTTATGCTCAAATCTGGCAGTTTGCAACCAGAAAAGAGTCCAGCTTATTCATGAGCAGGTCGTAGCCCCACCCACCCAAATCTAGCCCCGCCCACCTGACAGTTACTCACATGTTTCTGTGAAACTGCAGCATCTTACAGAATAAGGGACACAGTGCTGGAAACAGTTCTCTTTAAGGCTTTTTATTTATTGAAAAGATTTGGGTTTTAGGGATAAGATACTCTTTAGAAGCATTAATAACAAAATTAGACCTAGATACACATTGAAAAAACACAAAAAAATGGGATAATAATTATAAAACCCCAAAGGAACGGAGGTTTACTTACTGATCCTCAGGTAGGTCAGAAAACAATTCCTAATAGGATTCAGAGAAGCCCCAGTGCCACATGGGAGGTTTCCACTAGTGAAAAATACTAATAGGCATACCACTCACACATCTTCTATACATGAGAGGAGTGGCTACCTTAATGTTCCTGCACATAAATATGCATTTAGTTATATAGGGCATCAATCATACAGTTATGTATATTGCACCATGTTGGCGTTACAGCCAATCGGTGATGGCACTACTATTCAACTGGGTGGGACAAGTGCGCAACACCAAAATTGACAACACTTGGGAATTGGTTTCTGCCCTGCCTGAGAATCAGTAAGTAAGCCTCGATTCTTCTTTGATTTATATTCTAGTTACACATTAGTCATCCAACATCTGCTATATTAGCTTTAGATATTCACATTCTGGTATTCTGTTCTACAAATAGCAGCACAACACCCATGTAATAACTGATCTAAGAACATGAAAATTAACCATCTCTAGCACCAATTCCCCTGAAACTAGATACTTTGGATGATAAAAAAACAGCTTAAAAATAAATTCCAGATTATACATGTCCAATGCACTGACCAGAAGCTTAGTGTCCTGCATCTCTGCTCTCATTCCGTGTATTAACGTCAAATGTTCCCGTTCCACTTTCTCTGCTCTCTGAAGCCTTTCCTCCAGCTCATGTTTCTGGTGTAGCTCCCATGATGGTGGTGTCTGCTCCTCTCGCTGTATGTACAGCGATGCTTCTCTTAGTCTATCTATCTGCACAAAAACAATATGATGTCAGCACTAACCAGAAGATGGATAGAGGTCTCCATTCACATCAGACAACAGTTAGCCAGATCCACTGACTTCGGTGGCACTGGCTGACTGTCAAATGTATATGGATGCCACCTGATGCTCCCACTGCAGATGATTTCTGGGAAAAGAAGAATCAATTATGTTAAATTTCAATTCCTGATCCTTTTGTCCTCTTCAGAGATCAGCAAAAACCAGAGGTGTCTAGCAATGGCTGTCTACTCTCTTCCCATTGACAACACATGCACACTCATCCGAATGAAGCATGTATGTACATGGGGGAAATGACAGGAACAGCTGTCAGCTGAGACCATTTGATCAACGTCTATTTAACGTGTATAGGCATTTAAAAGCCTCATTGACAGGCCTCATCATAATATCTTACCTCTGCTTCCAGCTCTCGCTGACGGACCCTTAGAGTGTAGTTTTCTCCCTCGAGTTGTGATAGATGCAAGTTACAGTCAGAGAGCTGTAAATTAGAAAAACAGAATAAATGAACTATGATTTGTAGATTATTTATAGAGTATCAATGAAAAAAGTGAATAAGGGGAAGTCAAAAAAGGAGCACTGATAAGGGGAAGTCAAAAATATTTAAACTCGCATAACATGCTTACTTTTGACTTTATATGCAGTGGATTTCGCATTGGTTGTAGACCTGAACTAGGCCCACTTTATGGGGCTTATACATATTCTGTGTACCTGGTATGGTTTACAAGTCAATAAGTGAAAGGGCACCGATTTGTTTTTCAGCATGTGGGTTTAATATCTGTGAGCATCAAAATCAGCGCCATAGTTGATGTATGAACTATGGCACAGATCTCCAATAAAACACTAATGAGACACAGAGTCCGGATCGACCGCCTGTGGATTTAATAGCAGAATCCAAGCAGATTCCACAAGAGAATCCCCTTTTTATCTGTGTAAACAAGGTCTAAAAGAGATCAGTAGTATAAACAATTATCCATACCAGATGTGAATGAAAGTATTACATGTTCAGAGTTCTCAGGTTTAAATACTTAAAGGGGTTGTCTCAGTACAAGGGTTGCTTGAGAGACAATATTGAAAAATCCTCCCCAAGGTGCTAAGACATAATAAATAAAATCAGGGGAGTAACTAGAATTCATAGGGCCCCATAGCAAAAGGAGATGGGGCCCCACCACTGAATGACAATTAAAAATGGCAGCATAAGTAGCAATAATTTAAGGTATAAATAATACCGCCATATATCAGGGAACCTAAATAGTTCTGCTATATAACATAAAACCACTGAATACTTGTTCTGTACAAAAAGTACAGAATAAGTGGGGTTCCTCAACCTATGGTCCCCATAGCAGTTACTATGGCTGCTATGGCTATAGTTACGCCCATGAATAAAATAATGAAATAAATTAAATAATATTTTCTGACATTGTTTCTGATCTTCCTCTTGATAGTTTTAGATTGCTCACTTTGTTCTCGTGTTTAATTTCTTATAAAAGACATTTCCCTTAAGCCTTATTTAACCCTTTAAAATATTTAAAGGTTCCTATTTTAGCATTGTCTTCTGCACCTTGTCTGGCAAAAGGGGTGTGACCTCACTAAAAAGGATATTGCTTAAAGGGGTTTTCTCACCACAGGCTTTCGTAGACATGAGCGGTTTCTCTCTGTCTTAGGCTAAGTTCACACGGCTTAAAATGGACCGTATTTCGGTCCGTACTTACGCGCCGTAGTGCGCCAATTACGGGCCGAAAACGGCCCATTCATTACGGTAATTCACAGCTCTCATAGAGAACTATGGATTACGTCTCCTCTCCCCGCCCGGCGAAGCCACCGGGCGGGGAGATAATTGACATGTGAATTACCAGCGGCGTATACGCGGCGCTAGCAGTGATTGTCTATAGGCTGGCGAAGTGCCGGCCCCCCGCTCACTCCCCCGCCCCCGTCCACACGGCGTAATTGCGGGGCGAAATTACGCCCCGCAGTTAAGCCGTGTGAACCTAGCCGAAGAGCGTCAAATCCAGGGGGGGGTCTCTCCTTCCACTAGGCATGTTTTCCCTCACTGAAGACTAATGACATCACCACACTCCCTTCCTTCTCCCTCCTGAGTCATCATCATCATTCTGTGTGAGCAATGGGAAGGATGTCACAGCTCTGCAGACCTCCTGCAGTGGTCAGTTCTCTTGCCTGCAGAGCTGTCACCTCTCTCCCAGGCTCCAAAACATGTAACTAGAACACCTGTATTGATGGAAACAGTTATACATACAGCCTGAAATGAGGAAGCAAATGGGAGAAATGCACTCTGCTCCCTCCTCTGTTATCAGGCAGGAGGTAGAGGGGGGATCAGACTGTATAAGGCTGTGTTATATGGGTCGGGGAAGCAGAATGTATACAGCTGTGTTATATGGTAGGGAGAGTGAATCTAGCAGCTAGAAACTCAGTAATTGCCCAGCTCCTTCACTAGGAGAGGAGCACAGAGAGCTCAGGCAGAATTTATTACACAGACAGCCAGCACCTAGCAAAGTTTCAGCTTCATTTTTACACAGCTCAGAGGGGAGTTCAGGCAGCCTATCACAAAACAGAGGGCAAGTCCCAACCAGGGCAAAACTAAATATCAGGCAGCTAATCACAGCAAAGGAAGCATAGCCAAACCCCATGTTTCAGATTTAGAGCTAGACACTTAAAGATTATCTAATAGATGCTATACTAAATGATTTAGGTAATACAAATCAATTGTAAAAGTGCTTATTTTTACTGTCCCCATCATTACAGATTATGATCTTTGTAGTGAGAAAACCCCTTTAACTAAAGGGAGCATGGTTTAGCGTGGAATGCTATGTGCCTAAAAATGTGCCAACATTTTGTGTAAACTAACTAAAAATGGTGCAAAGTTAGACATAAATTTCTAAGCATGCACCAGATTTATCATCCATTGATAAATCTAGTACATTTGGAAACAATGAACTATAGTTTCCATTGTTTTGATCATTTCGTCATTAGAGCTAAATTAATCTCCATATTTCAGTCTCCTCCTGGAATGTGAAACATATTACACACTTCTATGTCTTCAGCAAATGGGCAAATCTTACCTCCCAAACCTACTCCTAGGTCACTTATAAACCCAGAACAGACTCTGGTGGTCATCGCTGGTAACCAGTCTTTGTTTGGAATGTACACCTAACAAACCTTCGTAAAGTTGCAATCAGTTATCACTATTTGACTGAATTAAAGGTTTTAGCTGAATCTGCAGAAGTCATCACCCAACTAGTCTTCAATGTGACTCTAACCTGCATAGCTAGTTGAAGTGTATTATGTTATCCGATGTAATATTACGTCTTTTCTAAGTAATTCACAGTCATTATTTAGCAAAAAGAATTGGGTGGTAAAGTCTCTATTGAGTTTTTAAAGAAACTCTATCACAGCGGTTCTCAACCTGTGGGTCGCGACCCCGGCGGGGGTCGAACGACCAAAACACAGGGGTCGCCGGCCGGAGAGCTGAGAGGGGCGCCGCACTGGCTTAATAGCTGCAGGGAGGAGCGCTCTGGCTGCCACTGCGCCCCTCCCTGCAGCTGCTTGCATAGTGCGGCCCCACACGTTGTATTACTGAGGGAGGGGGAGCAGTGGGCGCCGTTACTTTCATCATTGGTGGCTCAGTGAGCCGCTCCTGTGAGCGGCGCGGACGGACTTACGTCCCGCCGGTTCTTGTGGGCGGTGCGTGCAGGACGCTGAAAGCGCGCAGCATCACGCGCCCACAATATGTACCAAGCATCAGGAAAAGCCCTGCCGTACTCAGTGCAGAGAGAACGCTGACACTGTACGGCAGGGCTGTTACTGACTGCAAGGTAGTTTAGTGTTAAACACACACACACACACACACACATCACACTGCATCATGTAATGTCTGTGTGTGGTACAAGTAATATGTTATTAACCTGTTACTTGTACCACATACAGCCATCACATGATATACACATTACATTTACCCCCCCCCCCCTTATAGGGGGGGCTGTGAGTGGCACATGAGGGGTCACATATGTAACCCCTCATGTGCCAATCACAGCCTCCCCCCGGACAAGGTTACATCTATGTAACGGCTCTGCGTGGTACCTTTATATGTATGTGACATGTAGAGGTACAGCTCAGAGGCGTCACACATATGTAACCCCCCATGTACCACTCACAGCCCCCCCCCTGTATAAGGTTACATCTATGTAACGGCTCTGAGTGGTACTTGTATATGTGTGTGACATGTAGAGGTACGCTCAGAGCGTACAATATATGTAACCCCCCATGTACCACTCACAGCCCCTGTATAAGGTTACATCTATGTAACGGCTCTGAGTGGACCTTTATATGTATGTGACATGTAGAGGTACTGCTCAGAGGCGTCACATATATGTAACCCCCCATGTACCACTCACAGGCCCCTGTATAAGGTTACATCTATGTAACGGCTCTGAGTGGTACTTTTATATGTATGTGACATGTAGAGGTACTGCTCAGAGGCGTCACATATATGTAACCCCCCATGTACCACTCACCGGCCCCCCTGTATAAGGTTACATCTATGTAACGACTCTGAGTGGCACCTTTATATGTATGTTACATGTAGAGGTACCGCTCAGAGGCGTCACATATATGTAACCCCCCATGTACCACTCACAGGCCCCCCTGTATAAGGTTACATCTATGTAACGGCTCTGAGTGGCACCTTTATATGTATGTGACATGTAGAGGTACTCGCTCAGAGGCGTCACACATATGTACCCCCTCATGCACCACTCACAGGCCCCCCTGTATAAGGTTACATCTATGTAACGGCTCTGGTGAGACCTTTTATATGTATGTGACATGTAGAGGTACTGCTCAGAGGCGTCACATATATGTAACCCCCCATGTACCACTCACAGGCCCCCCTGTATAAGGTTACATCTATGTAACGGCTCTGAGTGGTACTTTTATATGTATGTGACATGTAGAGGTACTGCTCAGAGGCGTCACATATATGTAACCCCCCATGTACCACTCACAGCCCCCCCCTGTATAAGGTTACATCTATGTAACGGCTCTGAGTGGTACCTTTATATGTATGTGACATGTAGAGGTACCGCTCAGAGGCGTCACATATATGTAACCCCTCATGTACCACTCACAGGCCCCCCTGTATAAGGTTACATCTATGTAACGGCTCTGAGTGGCACCTTTATATGTATGTGACATGTAGAGGTACCGCTCAGAGGCGTCACATATATGTAACCCCTCATGTACCATCAAAGGCCCCCCTTATAGTTACACTATGTAACGGCTCTGAGGCACCTTTATATTATGTGACTGTTAGGGTACCGCTCAAGTATAGCGGTCACCATATATGTAAACCCCTCCATGTACACTCACAGCACACCTGAAATAAGATAATACATTATGTAAACGGCTCGGTGTACCTTTTAATATGTATGTGAACATGTAGACCGGTCGCTCAGAGCCTGTCACATACTTTAAACCCCCCATGTACCACTCGAACCCTTTTAGGAACATCTCGCTTAGTTCCACGGACAGTAGAGGAATAGATCCGTACATATATGTACACGTGCTCTGCAGGTACCATGTAAGTTGAGTACCTATTTTATGTATGTGGGACATGTAGAGGTACCGCTGATGAGGTAGTATACACTATATGTACACCCCCAGTACCACTCACAGTGCCCCCTGTATAAGGTAAAATCTATTAACAGCTCTGAGTGTACCTTTATATTTAATGACATGTGAGAGACCGCACAGAGGCGTCAAAATAAAATGTAACCCTCATGTACCACTCACAGGCCCCCCTGTATAGGTTTCATCTATGTAACGGCTCTGAGTGGCACCTTTATATGTATGTGACATGTAGAGGTACCGCTCAGAGGCGTCACATATATGTAACCCCTCATGTAGCAAAATTTTGAAGTAGCCATCAAAATTTTTTGAAGTAGCCATCAAAATTTTTTGGTTTGGGGTCACCGCAACATGAGGAACTATATAGCGGTGTCACGGCATTGGAAAGGTTGAGAACCACTGCTCTATCATATCATAGAGGGCTTTAGGCAGAACACCTTGGTGGAAAGATTTAGAACATACATTATGCAAACATGAGATCAGGTGATCTGCAAATGTTTGAAATACCTACATGGAAAGCCATCAGGACCATGTGCTTCAACCGTGACTATATCTGTAAAAGCTAGCGATATCTCATCCATAGTGATCAGCCTCTGAAACGCCATTTTAGGTTAGGAAATTCTCGGTTATCTAGTATGGTTCTGCAGGCTCACAGGAATTTGTAGAGGAATAGAATTCCCTGTAAAACTGAGCTGAGTTGTCTGCTATATGCAGGATACCAGTAAGTAGTACACCAAAGGTACCTTTAATTTTCAGTATAGCTGGGGACTGTGTATTCTGGTAAACCAGATGGGATGATAATAATAGCAAACACTATATGACAGAGTTCGAGAGCTAGGCTGAATATGTGCGTCTATGGAGGCAGTGTGACTGAACACCCTACAGCTATAATGTGTTTATAGCCAGTTTTAAATAAATCTGAGACCCACACTAGGGTGGCAAAATAGATGATCTAATGAAAATCATGATCAAGACAAATATGGAGGTAGGTCATAATTTTCATTATGTGTGCTATCCTATAATAAACATACAGTGCCAAGTTGCAGTAATAAAAAATACTGCAAGACAGTATCAACATAAATAACAAAATATCATAAGGCACAAAAGGTCACCCTAGTCATCAGGAAGTGGAAGAAAGAAGGTTTGTACAAAGTACCTGTCTATGGACTTCGTCTCTCTGGGCAACGCTCGTATTCAGGTCTTTATGAAGCTGCTGTATTCTACCATGTCTCTGCTCCAACTCTTCCTGTCTCTCTCGCAATTCCCGCTGTAGTCTGTATACCTGTTGCTCTTGGGCATCCAGCTGAAGAAAGTATATTGCCAGTGAGGCAGAATTAAGGGGTGCGGAGCCATTTTTTTATCAGAATAAATAAGACACACCATGTGTATAAGCTATATCAAGAATTAGCAAAGTGATGGGGCAGAGATGCAATACCACACACAACCCGTGAAAAGGTGTGCCACGGTTTTTAGAAGAAATCAGCTTTGTTTTGTTTTTTTTAAACTGGCACAACCCCTTTAGGCTGAGATCACACGGCGTATTGCGGCCCGGCCTCCTATTCACTTTCTTTTCCCTGGGAAAAACTTTGGGTAATCATAGCACATACCCTTAAAGAGAATCTATCAGGTGGTTTATGCTGCCCTATTTAAGAGCATGATATGATAGAAGCAGAGAAGTTGAGCTATGTGATATATAGGTTATTTGACTTTGAAGCAGAATTTATGAGTAAAAAGTAGAGAAAATACTGACTGAAATCCTTAAAGGGGTTCTCCACTTTGGACAATCCTTAGTTGCTAGAAGGGTCCTTTGACAGCATTTTAATTACAGAAAGTCTCCCACCTTGGACTCTTTACAGTATAGTATTTTGTGGGAAAATCTGGCAGTAGGTGTTCAATTTCCTTGCAGCGCCATTAAAGGCAAAATTGGGCATTACACAAAGCTCATTCAAATCAATTGACTGTCTGTGTTGGGCAGGACAGGTCCCCCAGAGTGAGAGATGTTCTTTGTAACCGCTCTCTACTCTACCTAAAAGATAACGATCGTCAACAGAGGACTCCTCTCTATGCACTTAAAATTTCATAAAAAGGTGTATAAAGATAGGTTTCCTAAACTGGAGAACCCTTTTAAAGGGGTTTTGCCACGATCTTATTTCATACCTCCTGTATCCAGCTCTTCAGCTTTGTGTGCTCAGAAGGGGGCGTGTGTGATTTGTTTAAATTGCCTATCATGTGACCCAGAAGGCTGACATCACCAGGCCTCTCTGTAGTCAAAGGTCTGTTTATGTAAAGCATTGTGAGTAGCTCAGAGGTAAAGTTTTTGCCTCCAGGCACAAGGGTCCTAGGTTCAAATCCCTGCAGGAACCAAACTGTGTTTTTTTTTTCTCTTTATCAATGCACAGACCCTATTGAGGTTTATTTTTCATTTATTTGCACTCTTTGACTAATTACTAAGGAGCACAGGGGACGGGAGTAGAATGAAAGCACCCAGGGATTGAACACTCAGTAGCTGCCTGAGAGGAGAAGTGATGTCTGAGCATGTCTAACCTGGACTTAGGAGCTCTCAGCCCTGGTCGTATCCCCTGGAGATGAGCTGTAAACAATGGATCACTAAGGTAGCAGCTAAAACAAAAACGGTGCAGAATTTTTATTAATAATGAATGGTGAAAATGTTTATTTCATTTACAAGCTTCCCACGTCAATTTTACTTCGTGGCAAAACCCCTTTAAGTGACAATGGAAGTCCTGTTTACTCCACCCACAAGCAGTGATTGACAGCTGTCCCTGCATCAGTGCGTATAAAAAGCAAACACTGTCAATCACTGTATGTGGACAGAGTGAACTTTCAATTTAGTTTTTTTTATATATCTCAGAGCTCAGCTTCTCTCTCTCCATCACATCCTGCTCTCAGATAGGGCAGCATAAACCACACGACACATTTCCATTAACTCAATTTAAAAAAACGAAATAATGGCAATCAGTACCACAGAATATAGGACATCTTGGGTGTTTTGTAGGGTGAGTAGTTCATTCTGAGCTGCCCTAAGTTCAGAATCTCTTCGATCCAACTAACAAAAAAGTAAGGGCAGTTTATTAAAAGTAGGTATTATGATTCATTTTGTCTTGTGCAGTCATTTCATTAGTTTTCCTCAAGTGTGAAAACATGCTTTCTCTTCAAGTTATTATTATTTATTTTTGAGCGCCCTTGGTTCCAGAGCGTTGTACATTCGGTTTCTTTCTTTAAAATAGGTCAAACAAGTAAAAGGGTGAAAAATTTAATAATAACAAGGGGACAGAAGGGAGAGGCCCCTTGCCTGGGGGTTTTCCCTTTTAAAAGGTGGGGGAAGAGCCCAAAAGGTGAGGGGCGGGACAGGGTTTTTTGGGGGTGAGTGACAGGGGGGTTTTATTGTTGGTTATAGGCAATCCTAAAGAGAGGGGTTTTTTCAGGTGCTTTTGACTGGTGGAGGGGGGGGAGGGGTCTGGGGGTTTTGGGGGGCTTTATTTAAGTTCAGAGGGGGGGGGAAAAGCAGGGAGAAGTCTTGGAGACGGTTATGTGGGGAAATTTGGGGACACGGGGAGAGAAAGAGAAAAAGGGTTTCCTTTTTAGGAGCAGAGATTCCCGGGGTTTCCCGGAGGGGGATTTGGAGAAAAAGGGGCCAGATATGTATGGGGGGAATGGTTATGGGGGCCCCCTTGTAGGTAAAGGTTTCTAATTTGAAGGGAAATTTGCTGGGCAATGGAAAGCCAGTGAAGGGAGGGGGCCAGGGGGGAAAGGGGGGGGCAGGGAGTATCGGGGGAGAGGGTGAACCCCGAGGGGCCCCAGCAGATTAGGTTGGATTGGAGGGGGGCGAGGGGGGTAGCTGGGGGCCCAAGAGAAGGATGTTGAAAATTTGTCTAGGCGTGGGGAGGGAACTGAGGGAAATGGCCAGCTTTTTTGTGTTTTTCAAATTTTAAGGAATGGCGGATACGAAGAAAATTTTTAAAGGTGGAGGCGGCAGGCAGGGGGGAGGGTTTGGATGTCGGTTTAAAAAGGACGATTGGATTTAAATTTTTACCCCAAGGCAGTGGACTTGTGGAGCTGGTGGAGAGTGTACCCATTGACTTTGATAGAGAAAACTGGTGGGGGTTTAGAGGGGGCGGGGGGAAAAAAGTTAAATTCTTTTTTTCCCCACTTTTTGCTTCAGGAGACGTGGAAAAAAGAAAAGGGAAATATGGATAAAAGGACGGGGAAAGGGGATCGGGAGGTAGAGAGGTAATTTTGGGGGGTGGAGATGTAGGTTGGGTTCTTTCATTACAGATGGTATTAAAAACCCAAAAGCGGTGTATTATTTGGGCCCCCAGACCAAGAGTTTTGATAAAAAAAGGATTTGTGGGCCCAGGACAAAACCCCGGGGGGGAACCCCAAAACAGGGAGGGGCCCAAGGGGAGGAGGTGGTGCGTGGGTGAGAGACGCTGAATGTCCGATAAAAGTGAGGTAGAGGAGATCGGGAAAAGGGGCCCAAGTTCGTGTTTGCCGGGGGGAGGAGAGGATTTGTAGGGGGAGGAGTGGGGTGGCGACGTGTAAAGGGGAGGACAGGTTAGGGGAGAAGAAGAGTAGGGCGGAGGTTTCCCAGTTGCTATGTCGTTGGTGATTTTGGGTTAGGGCGGTTTTGTAGAGTGGTGGGGCCCGGAAACCAGATTGCAGTGGGTCAAGGAGAGAGGGGTGGTTTGATGGGGAGGACAGTTGAAGATGGCGTGCTGTTCGGGGAAGTTTAGAGGCGAAGGGAAACCCGGTAAAACGGGGCGGGTTTGTTGGACAAACAAGAGGGGTTTAAGAGGGTGGTTTCTAAAGGATGGGTGTTATGGGGCCCCATGTTTAAAAGGGGGAAGGAAAGATGCCAGAGGTTAATGATTGGTTTGAAAAGGGTGGGCGAGGGCTGGGTTTATGACCCGCAAAGGTAAAGGGGTGAAGTGAGATGGGAGTGGGGTTTAAGGTTACAGGGAGTGAGGTTGGATTTTTGGACATTTGGAGGAAAGCTTGTCTTTAGTGACGTAGGAAAGGAAAATTAGGGGGGGGTAGTGATGAGCAGGTTTTAGGGTGGGAGTGGGGGAAATGGGAATAGAGATAGAAAGGGGGGAATTTAAGGGGGGAGCTTTGTCTGATGAGATTGATTTTTTTTTAGGAAGGGGAGTGGCGAAGTATCTGCTGAGAGAGAAATGGGAAGGGGGTGTGGTGGACGGAGGAGAGCATAAAGGGTTTTGAACGTTTTTTGGGGGTTGTGGGACAGGGAGGTATGAGGGTGGTGAAGAAATCCTGTTTGGTGATGCGAGTGCAGATTTTGTATGCAGTGATTTTTTGTTCAGCAATCTGGAAGTCGCTCGCTGTTTGGTGGGTTGTGTGCAGGGTTGTTGTTGATTTTGCGTGTTTGTTGTGTGTGGAGGGGCGACACGTCAAGGTGGAATGATTGTGTTGTAAAAAATGGTGGCTGCGTCGGGTAAAAAATGAGAAGATGGTAGAGAGGGGAGAAAGATTAGAGGAGTGTGAGGGTTAATTTTTTTTAAATAAAAAAATTTTTTTTAAAAAAAATTTTAAAAAAAAAAAAAATTATTTGAAAAAAAAAATCCAGGTTTTTTTTTTTTTTTTTTTTTTTTTTTTTTTGGGTGTATCTTTGAGTGGTCCAGAGGTCCAAGGGGGAGGCCCAAGAAGGGGAGAGTGACAGGAGTTTGTTGTAGTGGAGCTGGGGGGTGTCGATTGGGATTTTTGAAATCTCCCATGATAATATGAGGAGGTCAGGGGAAAAAAAGTGAAGGAGCAGGAAACGAGTGGTCAAGGAAGGCGGTGGCAGGGCCTGGGGGATGATAAACAGCCACTTGGAGGTTGGAGGGGGAGTAGATGCGGACGGAGTGCAACTCGAAGGAGGGGAGGGTGAGGGAAGGTAGTGGTGGAATGGGGACAAAAGAGCAGGTATCTGACAGAAGAAGGCCGCCACCATGTTTACTTCCAGAGCAGGGGGTGTGGGTAAACTGAAGCCTGCCATAAGAGAGTGCAGCAGGGGAAGTTGTGTCAGAGGGTGTCAGCCAGGTTTCTGTTAGTCCAAGGAAGGATAGGTTGCGGGAGATGAAAAGGTCATGGATAAAGGGAAGCTTGTTGCCCACAGAACGTGCATTCCAGAGAGCTCCAGACATGGGGATAGGGATAGCGCGGGTGAGTAAAGCCGAGTTGTAAGTAGTTGTAGTAAGGTGAGTAAACCTTAACATGGATGCCTGCCATTTAATAACTTAAACGCTTATTTATCCATCCAATAAAAGGACCTACCATATACATACCTCAGCCTTAAGCAACTCATTGCTTTTAGATATGGAGGAACTCTCTAAAGGACCACTAGATACCTGCAGGCACAAGATCACATTGAAGGCATTTAGATTACAACTAACATTGCGAAAAGTCACAGATCAACTATCAATGTAGACAATACATACAGAACTATGAAATACAGATTTAGGGTATGTTCACATGACGTATTTTGATGCGTCTTTTGCGCTGAAATATGCGCCAAAATAAGCTTCAAACAATGTTTTAAACACCTTTCATTGATTGCAATGTAAAATATGAGCGGTTATTCACATAATGTGTATTTTACAAGCATATTTGCGGTGCGTAGAGACTTGTGTAAATTTAAGTGCCTTGTCAATTCTTGAGACGTTTATGCGAGTAAAATCACAGGAAACAATGGGAAGTAGGATTTTTTCGAAATATGTTTCAAAATAGGCTTCAAAATATGTCTCTAATCAGATGTTTTTTAAAGCAAATATGGAGGCAGATTTTGAAAAGTAAATTTACTCTTCAAAATGTGTAATGTGAACATACCATTACAAATCAGATAACAGAGCCATAGGCGAGAAGTCTAAATAGAAAAAACTCGGAGGAAGCTGCTCACCGCTTGGCTCAGAGCTTTGACCTGGTTTTCTAAATGGTGTTTCTCCTGTAGGTGGATGACTGCCTTAGAGTCCTTCAGAGAGATCTCTTGATGTAGTGCAGTAATTGTGTCCTGTAGTTCCTGTAAGCGGGCCTCCTTTTCAAGGACCTATAAAAAAAATTTAAAGAAAATCAGTATTCAATTTTCTAGTAAATGTTATGATTTGTCTGCACATAGCAATCCATGCTATAGGAAAAATAATCAGATAATATATAAAAGTAACCTGTACACAACCGCAGCCATGACCACTCTTTATGGTTAATGAATGGTAAGTAGTGTATCATTACTACGGTATGTAGACCCTGTTATCATATGGGCTTGACAATAGAGTACTGTGGCACTAGTAAAGAATTACTTTGTGGAGACTGTTGTGTGGGTGCGTTACTAATAAGCAATATGGAACAGTCCGATAATTGCAAGCTAAGTTATGGTATCACAAAAAATAAAGACCAAAAAGAATACACACAAAAAGAGATGTGCACATCCACCAATTTTCAATACTTCCAAAATCAAGCATTCTTGATAAGGAAGACAATGTGATTAAACCATATACAGGCAGTCCCCGACTTACAACGTTCCAACTTACATCTGTCCCCTAGTTACAAACGGAGACTTATGGGGCATGCTGGCACATGTAGTCCAATGTTCCACAGCAGATAGTAGCTGTGGAACGACAAGTTCCAGCATGCCACAGCAGCAGCACAATCTTCTTAACAGGGGCGAAGACAGCAAAACAAATGAAAAAACTTTTCCCTGCACGATCCAAAACTAAAAAAATCCTTTTGTGCTGAGGTTACATTTAATAAATATACCTGTTCTGACTTACATACAAATTCAACTTAAGAACAACCCTACAGTCCCTATCCCGACTGCCTGTAAAAAACAAAAAAAACAAAAAAAAAAAAAACATATAAAAGTTTAACGCACAAATATCTGCAGTGAAAAATAATTAAAGCAGAAATATTCCTAACAAAGGGTGCAAACAGGTTTAGCAGAAATAATAAAGGGGTACCCTTATTATACATGTCAGAATAAAAATATATAGTAATAAGCCCCCGAAAAATAATATAAAGGAATTAACAAGCAAAAATATGCCTATATATTAATGAGGAATACCTATATGTGAGCAGATATATGTGAGCAGAAAAATTTTACAGATATCCAATAAAGTGCCAAATGTTATTGTAGAACAGGCAAAAGTACACAATAAAAGCTGAATGCTGACCCTTAATAGCAAATATTCCCTATAGTAGGAACTCGAACAACTGTATTGCACCTAAAACAATATACCATACATGGATGAGAGACGAAAGTGACCACTAAAAGGAAAACGATCACAATAATTGTAAGAGTAAACAGCGCCATGGGGACAAAAAAGAAAAATACCTAAGTGGCAACAAAGAGAGGCAAAAGATGGAAATAATAATAAGGGCATGTCCCCACTGCACAGGTTTTCGGCCGGTTTTTCAAGCGGTTTGCGGTTTTGCAGATCGCCTGAAAAACCGTCCGAAAATGAGCAGAACGGGGCGCTCTGGAAACCCGGCAGAGTTCACTACGGTTTCCGCTGGCGGTTATTCGCACGGCGCCCGAAAAACATTGAGCATGCGCATTCTTCCGTCCGGTTTCCGGACGGAATATGTGCATCTCAATGTGAAGGGGGAGGGCTTTTCTCTGTTTATCGTGGAGAAAAGCCCCCCGCCCCCGCCCCCCACGGCCGCCCAACAGTGCAAAAAACGGTAGCAAAAACCGACCCGTATTTGTCACTTTCCGTGTCAACGGCCCCCAAGGATGAAAGAGAGGACCCACATATATTGCCACTAGTGGTGGCTTCCTCAGGAGTAGCCTTCAGTTAAAGTTATGGTAGTTCAAAATGTTTGTAAAGTACAAACGTTAGTCTTCAAGGTACAGGAGCATATAGCAGAAGAAGGAATAATGGTTATTAAACTGCTAAAAGTCATTGGAATACAGTATTCCAGCTACATCTCACACATCACCATTAATTCACCTAAGCTGGATAGCCAACGCTGGTTAGGGCGCACAGAAATAAACTTAATTTCTCATTGCTTGTGCTGTAAATTGGGTATAGTACAGAATACAATATTTTCAGCATATACTGTTTCTTTTCCCGGGACATTGTATCTTGAAACCACACTCACCATACAATATCACAGATGCTGCTGATCATATGATTGATGGAAGATCCAACCAATTATAATGAAGATTTTATTTGTACATCTGTGTTATTGCAGTGCATACAGTAATTGGCAGCCTATTAGTGTCTCTCTTACACTTTTAAATATAACCGAACTGCCTTAAATTAAATCGCTGTACTTGTGTCTCAGTCCGGGGTTCCTCTCCCTTACCCCTCTTTATCCAGTCTTCAACAACATGCAACCCAATGCAGCATCGAGACAGCAAAACTTAATGAAAAATCTTTATATGAAATTCACATGATAAGTATATAATATACAGCATTAAAAACCTGGAGGTGCATAAACGTGCAAAGTCCTTCCCGTGTATGAAGAACGCCACTTTTGAACAGGCCCGTAGGTACGACTATAGGGCTTTAAAAAGAGCTGTTCACGCACTCCTGCGATGTTTTGGAATGGATTGATTCCTTCTTCAAGCTTGATTGGGTAAAAAAAAGGAAAAAAACAAAACAAAAAGTAACCTACCTGTGCCACGCCATTGCCACTCATGATCTCCACGGTAATCCGCTCCTCTGCACTTCTGGATTCTTGTCATCACATGCAGTAGAGGCTAACTCTCCATTGCAAGTGGATTGAGTGTAAGCTTATCCTGCATGCTGGAACAAGAAACCAGAAATGAAGAGGAGCGGGTTGCCTGGAAGCTACAGAGCAACAGTGGACAGGTAGGTATTTTTTTTTTTTTTTTCTTTTTTGTTCTCAATTTTTTCCCCAGCTTGGCCTTATTTCAATATAACGTTTTACAAGTGGAAAACCCCTTTAAGGTTATTTGAACTTCATAGTTGTTTTTACAATAAGCAGGGAAATCTAATGAAAAACTCTACAGAGAGTATCAGTGTTTTTCTACCGTTCTTAAGCACTCAGGAGTGCACCTGGCCTTTCTACTGCCGGAGGTCAAAACTAGAATTGTTCTGTTCACATCTCCTCCCCCACCCACTCTTCCAAAAAAGTCTACAGACTGCAAAAGAAAGAATAAAATAAATGGAGAACACAGTACTTGGTTCTGTAAATTGAATGATCTATGTTAAAACTCACCCCCAATAGATTAGATTCTACCCTAAGAAACTACATATGATTACTTCAAGGAGGAACACAGTGTAATACACAGCAGCCACTAAAAAACAGTAATGACTATTTCGTATTGAGTGATAAAATGCACACATTTCATGAAACCTAATGCTGTGTTCACCTCGACCTGTTGTCCCCTGTGGATACATGTTTATTGCTCCAGATGTCTAAAGCTAGGATTGTATGCCGATTTTATACATGACCGTCATTACGTATTGCTATTGAGGTAGATAGGAATGCTATACTGAAGATCATCATGGCTAGTGGTAATGTGACTGTGTGGAGAGTGCATGAAACAATATATACACATCTGGATTTTGTATGACCTGAGCCAATCAATGGCATCATAATTTATTCCACAGATCAATATAATTCTGGCCAACCAAATTTATATGTTTTTTTTACGTTTTACTACTTTTAAAAAATAAAACTTTTTTCTTTTTTTTTCTTTCTTTTTTTTGTGTACTGTTATTTTCCAAGACCAATAACTTTTATTCCACCCATGGACCTGTTTGGTGGTTAGTTTTTTTGTCAGCAAAAGTGTCAATTGTACTGGTACCCATTTGGGCAGCTGCAACTTTTTAAACTCTTTTTACTCCAATTATTTGGGGAGGTATAACAACCAAGAAAAAAAAAAAGAAGAAAAAAAAGAAACAATTTTGCCATTGTTTTTTATAATTTTTTTTTTTTTACAGCATTCACCATGTGGGATAAAGGGTATTTGTCATCGATATAATTGGGGGACACATTACGTTTGTACAGGTCCTCGCCAGAAGAGGTCGACAGCAGGCAGAAACCAAAAGTGTTGGCTCCGCCTAAGCGGGTTATATTCCTTCTACTGATGCCAGGTTACTCAGTTTTAGCCTAGCGTCCATAGAAGGCAGACGCTGCACTGCAGGTCTGCTGTATTTCTTATTCTAGTTTTATTTATTTCTTTTCCCTTTCAGGAGGTGATAGAATGTCTACTCAACTGTCAGGTGGTCATCATTATTGTCGCCACTTTCACGGTATTACCCCCTGAGGGTGTCGGTAACCAGACAGGCACTTACTGTTTCTACTTATGTGCCGGTTACCCGTCTCCAATTATAACCTCCAAGGTTTCCTTTTGGATTCCGGTACCCCCACTCAGGTGCATGGTACCGAAGAGGTGGTACAGAGTACGAAACAAAGACGTTGTATAGGTAAGTAGCCCATCTTCCCTAGTTTGGGGTTTTTAGTGCACCTGCCTTTGTTGCTGCATTGTTTGCAATCTTGCCTGCTGATGGCCCGTTGTGGATGCGCATCCTCCTGTGCTTGCGTTTTCTCTTGTGCTGCTGATGTCTCCATGGGGCAGGGGAGGTATTTGTGGCCAAACCCTCTTCTCCAATGTGGCAATGGTAATGTGGCAGTACCACGGGTCTTACTCTTCCCATTTTGGCTAAGGGAGCCTTAGGGCCTTCTGGTACCATTTTTAGCTCTGGCTGCACACCTCCTCCAGCAGATCATTCTAGCATGCTGGGACGACTCTCCATGTTCCCTGGAGAAAGAAATCCTGCTTCCAACAGGGGTTCGTGTCGACCTCATTTGGTGGCTGGTGTCTCTTGTGCTACTTTAGGGGAAGTCCTTTCTCCACAGTGGCTGATCATTTCCATGGATGCCAGCACCTCAGAGTGGGGAGCAGTTTTTGACAACACGAGGTCTGTGGTTCTCCCAAGAAATCTAGTCCTCAGATCAACCTCCTGGAACTCAGGGCCATTTTTCTGGACCTCTCTCATTGGTCCCCTCTTCTCCAGGATAACCCAGTTCGGATTCAGTTTGACAACACCAAAGCGGTGGTTTACCTGAATCATCAGGGAGGTACCAGGAGCCTTATGATCTGCTTGGAGGCCTCAAGGATTCCTCACTAGGTGGAAAGCTCTATTCAATCCCGGTCAGCTGTTTTCATTACAGTGGGTGGAGAACTGTCAAACATCATGGAAGTAGTCTCTTCTGCCAGAGATGTTTGGAGTGAGCACTCTAGATGTTGTTGCATGCTGCCGCAACCATTGGTTCCTGAATTATGTGTCCTGGTTCCGAGACCCTTGGGCTCTTGCTGTGGATGCGCTGTTTCTGCAATGGAGTCAGTTTACACTGGCTAATACATTTATTTGTCAAGTGTCTGAACTGGCGGCTCTTTCATGCAGATCTCTCTTTTGATTCTACATAAGGACAAGGTCATCCTACGTCCCGTGCTTTAATTTCTCCCTAAGGTGGTTTCCTCGTTCCACGTCGATGAAGACATAGTTCAGCGGTTATTGCATTGTTTGGATGTTGCAAGGGCCATTTGGATTTACCTCATTACTACCGAATCTTTCAGGTGCTTCGACACCCTTTTTGTTGTTCCAGAGAGTCCGCGTAGGAGGCATTGCGGCTTCTAAGGTCACTATTGCCAGCTGAATCTGGTCTGTAGTTTCGGAAGCCTACTGTACTGGTCCACGGGTGAACCTCTTCTGCTTTGGGTCACCGCTCATTTCACTCGAACAGTTGATGCCTCTTGGGTGGTGCGACATCATGCTTCGGTTTCACAGCTCTGCAAGGCTACAACCTGTGCCTCAGTTCATACTTTTACAAAATTCTACCAAATCCATAGCTTGACCTCGACTAACGCAAGCCTGGGCCGTAAGGTACTTCAGGCAATGATGTGCTAACTGACTTGCACAGCTGTCAAAATGCTTTCTTTCTAATTTTTACCTAAGGAGTGTTTATTTACATATATACAAATGTATACTGTACAGGTTAAGCCATCAAAACAGAAAACAGGAAATCCTTCCCGAAAGAAAGTAAGCAAACAAACAATAGATGTAATAATTGGGCCAATGGAAGAGATTGGAAAAACAATAACCACAACCTTTATAGAAAATACTGAGTCCAGAAATAAAGGAAGCATAAGATAATTACATATTTATTTACGAATAATAAAAATAAAAAAAATAAAAAATCATAAAAAGTGATGGGTACCACAATGTATGGCAGTGAATGGGATGTTGTACAATGGACTTTCCATTGACACGTACAACCTAATTAAACAATGATAAGACCAAGTACACCTTGTCATGGCAACAGTATAGTCTAGTCTAAGGACAGTGGCTCTTTTGGCAGGATAAGGTGCCTTGCCACATAGCAAAAATTGTTCAAGACAGGTATGAGAAACCTGACATAGTTTAACATGTTAACCTGGCCCCTAAATCACCCAGATCTAAATACGGGTGAGAATCCATGTGACATGCTGAAAAAAAAAACAACCTTACAACTCACAAACTTCAAGGATCTACTGCTTACAGAGAACCGGTCAGGTGGTTTATGCTCCAGGATATGATAGACTGAGAGAAGCTGAGCTCTGGGATATATAGGTTTATAGATTTGGAGCAAAATTTCTGAGTAACAATCAAGGAAATATACTGATAAGACTCCTTAAAGGGGTTTTGCCACCATAGACTTAGATGGCATATTGTTAGCATATGCCACCAAAGTTTCATAGGGGGGGGGGGGCACCTCTGGGACCCGCATCTATCTCAGGAACAGATTCCTGGAAGTTACAGAGCAGACTGAAGAGCCGGCCGCGATTGCGCAGTTACTCTCCATTCTATGTTGTTCTATGGGAGTTCCAAGTACAGCCGAGCGGTGTTTTCCGATCTGGTGAGAATTCCCATAAAACAGAAAGGAGAGACATGTGCAAGCGTGCCCGGCTCCCCAGGCTGCTCTAACTTTCGGGGACCTGTTCCCTACATGGGTACAGGTCTCATAGGTGGGACCCGCACCTATCAGACTTTAAAGGGGTTTTATCGTTACAAAGATCATGTCTCAGATTATGGGGACAGTAAAAATAAGCACTTTTGTAATTGGCTTGCATTACCTCTGTCACTTGGTTTAGCAGATATCAGCTTCGCTGTAAATCTGTCTTCTATTTCTGCTGTTGCTGGTCAGAACGCCCTCTGGTCGATTCCTGTACCCTAGACATGCCCCCTGCACTGTGATTGGCTGGCTGACATTTCATTCAGCCTGGTGGGCTCTGCCCCTAGACAGGAAACGTCATGGCCACGCCCCCTCCGCTGTGATTGGCTGACTGCACACTCTGTGTTTACTCCCCTCTGAGCTGTTAAAATCGATAGTGAAACCAGAGTCTGCTGGCTCTATGTACATCTCAGCTCTAGGGGGAAGGATCTGGGCAATTACTGGCTGTTTAAAGGGCTTTTGCCAAGAGGTTGATTCACCTCCTCACAGGTTCAGTCCTTAAGCTGCTACTTTGAAAAGAGGGCGTTCTGTTCCTCAGATTGAATGCAAGCCCCGCCTCCTTATGACGTCATCATCTGTAGTGTATAACATAAGGATTCAACACTGTCTGTATGAGCTGCTTGTGTAGTGCAGTGCATAGGTGATCAGCTTGGCAAGACAGAGGTTGGGAGTTCAAGTCCCATCATTTTTTTTTTTCTTTTATAAATTGTACACATATGTAAAGATATGAAAATATATGTGTAGACATCTATAATTTTATATATATACACACACACACACACACAGAAAGCTCCCCTATATAGTGTCCCATCCTCACAGTCACACCAAGCACTTCCAACATATGTGATACAATGCATATACTCTCGGGGATGAGACATGATATAGGGGAGCTATGTATGTGTATATATATCATTATAGAGATTGACATATATATTTTAGGTCTCTCTACATATGTGTAGAATTTAGGGGGAGGAAAAAAATATACCCTGTGAGGGGACTAGAACTCCAAACCCCTTCGTTGTAAAACCAACACTCTACCGTTACACCATCAGCCCAAGTCAGTTACAGGTTGAGCAGGTTCTTTTCTCAAAGCTGATTTGCTTCTCCCCCCACTGTTTTCACTCATATCACTGACAGCAAGCAGAGATATTTACTTGAAGCTGACATTTGTCCTTGTAGTTGAGTAAAGGTCTCTGCCTGTTGTCAGTACAATTTGGTTGAATACCACTAGAACAGAAGTTAAAGCTGCTGACTTTCAGTGTGTAAACTAAGAGATATCATAGATCTAATAGGTGCTTGCTGCAGCTTGTGGAGCCTCAAGGCTGCAGACATAAGCATGCAGGAGGCTACAGAGCTGTTATATCCAGACAACCGTCTGCATCCCCTGCTTCAAACAAAATGATGATGTCACAGTTCTTCAGTGAGGGGAGACACGCCTTGTGGGAGGGGAGACACGCCTTGTGGGAGGGGAGACACGCCTGGTGGGAGGGGAGACACGCCTCGTGGGAGGGGAGACACGCCTGCTGAGGGGAGATACACGCCTGCTGAGGGGAAGAACACGTCCCTGGATTTCAAACTCATTCTGAGAAAATTAGCAGAACAGCACGAGCAGCTCAAACGATAAATCCCCTTTAATGGCATATTCCAACAATATGCCATCAATGTCTATGGCAGCAAAACCCCTTTAAAAGACAGTGAAATTCCTTTTTACCCCACCCAGATACTGTGATCGATAGCTTTCCCTGTATTTGTATGTGAACACTGTATGTGGGTGGGATCAGCAGTACTTTTATTTTCTCTTCTAAGATTTTCTCAGCTTTTTACTCAAAAATTCAGTATCAAATCATATAAATCCATGTATCATACAACTTCTTTCCCTCTATCACATCCTGCTCTCATATAGCATGGCATAAATCACCTTAAAGGTTAACTTTAAAGGGGTTTATGTTTTATTTTTTATTTATATTTAGCGATATGCCATCAATGTCTGAAACAGGACAACCCCTTTAAGTCTTGGTGCCAGATATTGCAGGAAACCTACATAGGTCTTGTGGAGTCCATGCCTTAGCAGATCAGAGCTGTTTTGGCAAAATGAGTGTGAGGAACATGACACAAAAATGACTAGCCATATCAATTAGCCCCAATTCAGCTGTATTGCCCAAATACCCTTCCATAGGAAGCCAGCCCAGCAGGGGAGGTCGACACATCAAAGGATGCTCATTTAAATTTGTTAGCACCTGGCTCAGGCTAAATACACATAGCCTCTCAGACCTGGACAACAAAGAGGTTAGCAAACAGACACTAGTCGCAGTGGCACCAATATTTCATAAGGATTTATGGGAGATAATGCATCACAGGTCCACCCCAGTTTCATATTTTAAAATATACAACTTCCCACATGCGTAGCTGTCACTCCCACGATTGTATGGCTTCCAGGAAGCGAGAAACCCACAGGTCGGACAGGGAATGATGCAGAGGGCCATGTTTGGTATCAGGTCGTAGCTTAGGCCCATACGGTTCTGATGGTGCCACTGGCTCAGCTCTGTTCCAATGCCCTGCCCCAGTATGACCCATTTTGGGTCCAAAGCCAAAAAACAGCATGGCCGGTGAGGGAGGAGTTTTTAGACCATCCCAGGGGTGTGAGTGGGAGTATAGGGGGTGCAACATGGGCTGGCCCAGTACTGTTTTAAGTCGAAGCCCAGGTTTGCCCATTGTCGTTTATATTGGAGAGGGGTTACACCGAGCCTACAAGAGTGTCCAAAACCAGCAGGCCACATTCATCCCGTGTAGCCCAGCACAAAGCCAACCTATGGTAAATAGACACTTCTGCTGCCTCTTTGTAACCACATCCATCCATTTGCACCTCTGACCAATATCTGTATAGTATTGTCCCTATGTATATATTGTTTGTCTAGTGCACCCTCCAAGGCGAATTAAATCTATAAACTTTAATCTGGGCTGGTCTGTTGTCTTGATCATCGATCTCAGCTGCCTTATTCTCGGTCTTTAATATATAGCTACCCCAAGGCTGGTTCCTGGCTTTGTTCTATGTTGGTAACAGACCGGTCTAATAACCAACGAGGAACTGGTGGCAGGCTACTGGACTGACAAAGCTCTGTTTAACCAGTGTGGGTAAACATATCTCTCACAGCCGTTCAGGGTTGTGGGCGAGTGGGGTATCCTCTCGCACTCCTTGGGTCTTCCTGTGTCCGTATGGACAGGTGTTAACTGTGAAACCATATCCGGCTGACCTTGTGCATCCGTAGGGGAAGCGTAGCGTAACGATACACCCCAAGTCAGGCCGTCGACCCTCTAGTGGGCCCGGCTGGTTTCCGGACAATGAGCCAATACAACAGTAGGTAGTGGTTTTAACTTTCTGACTGATCATTGTATATAAACACACATTACACACAGAAATAACTGGGCTTTTGTACTTGCAGTAAATCCTCTCTCATTATTTATTGAGGGACACAGCGCCCAGTATGGGTATAGGCCTTGCCAGTAGAATGCAGACACTAGGACAAACCAATTGAGGGATTTTCTCATTATTGTCATTGGGGGGACACTGCTTCGTGGGATGTTGAAAGGCAGTCCAAGAGGGTAAGAAAAACCCTGAAAATCCACTCAGTCATTCACTCAGCCAAGTACAGAACAGCTATAAAATCACAATGCAGATCCAAAGAGCAATAACAGTCTTAAAGGCCAACAGGCCTTTGGCCAGCACTTTGGGAATGATAGCCCCCAAGTCAAACAGTTTGAATTACTTTATTAACTAGGTAAATGCACACAGCTAAGGATGGGAGGGGAAGAGGCAGAAGAATGACAGGACCATATCATTAACATAGAAGACAGAGACTAGCAGTAGGAAAAAACATGGGACAGCACTTAACACTACCTTGTCATTGTTCATTCAAGAAGAGCGTTGTCAATTCTAAAACCCTTTGAAATAAAGTGACTGCCATAAGAAATGCCACCTTCTAGGAAAGAATCCTAAGCAAAATGTGCCACAAAGGTTCAAACCCCCCAGATCTTTCATGACCAGATAAAGGTCCAAGGGCTAAGCTAGATGGTGCACAATAGGCAATACTGTGCAAACAAATCTCTACCTGGAAGCAAAGAACTAGTGTGCACTGAAATAAAATTTAAATGGTGGGAGGAAGTCAAACTGAGGCCTTGTCTTAGGCTGAACTGGAGAAATACAGAATCCCAGTGGTGGAGCCCTAGGCATCGAAACTGCACTGCTCATTTCAGCAGAAAAGCATTCCACAAACTGGACCACTATAGGCATTGTGTGGATGACATTCAGACACACCACAGGATCTCAAAATCTTAGCTCAACAGCCAATACTGTTAGATCTATCGGAGATATGTAGGTTGGAATGATGGGAAGCAAGGGTATGTTCATAAGAAGGTTGAGAAGGTGGGTAAGCCAGAGTCTGTGTGGCCAGTTGGGGGCTAGTAAGGTAGCAGGGATTCCCACTGTCTAGACTTGTTTGAGGAACAGGAGCGGAAGGGGAGTGAGTACTTAAGGAAGTGAGAACTCTTCTCAATAAGAGTCTAGTCCTTCTACAACCAGTAGTTAGCTGTAGTACTCACATAAACATACTGAGAGGGACCAGAAAGTAGACACCAGCATGGAACCTAAGAAGCATCGGTAGGGGATCAGTAGGGTAAATACAACTACTTAATATTTTTTAAGCACAGCTCAAAATGTTGTTAAAATGTTAAAAGAGCTAGACAACCACTTCAAATGCCTTTTAAAGTGCTTCCTTTCTTTATTATAATAATAATCAACTTTATTTATATAGCGCCAACATATTCCGCAGCACTTTACAATATAGAGGGAATAAGCACAGACAAACCAGACATTACATTATAAAAAAAGCTACTTACAAATGAGACACGAGGTGTGAGGGCCCCGCTCGCAAGAGCTTACAATCTATTAGGGTGTATGGGTGAAACAAAGGGTGACAAGTGCTTGGTTTACAATGGTCCGGCCATGTTACATAAATATGGGGTAGTATACATAAAAAAGTGGATGAACCTGCCATCCCAACCATACATCTATATACAGATAAGTGCCTGCAGGTGCCAAAATGCAGGAAGTGATGAATGTGTGACAGAATTTGGGGGGGTTGTGAGTGTGCCTGATGACATGGGGTAGCATGTTCCAGAGAACTGGTGTAATACGTGTGAAAGCTTGGAGACGGGCATGGGAGGTTCGGATGAGTGTGGTGTGTAATCTCACACAGAGCGGAGAGCCCGGGTAGGGTGGTAGACAGAGATGAGGGAGGAGATGCAGGGGGGTGCAGCGCTGTGGAGAGCTTTATGGGTGAGCGTGATTAGTTTGTGTTGTATTCTGTACTGAATAGGCAGCCAGTGCACTGACTGACGCAGGGTAGAGGCATCAGTATAGCGGCTGGAAAGAAAGACGAGCCTGGGTGCTCCATTCAGGACAGATTGTAGAGGAGAGAGTTTACAGAGAGGGAGACCGATAAGCAAGGAGTTACAGTAGTCAAGACGAGAAAGAATAAGAGCAACAATGAGAGTTTGAGCTGTTTCCACAGAGAGAAAAGGACGGATTCTTGAGATGTTCTTGAGGTGCAGGTGACAGGAGCGGGGCAAATGATTGGATATATGGGGTGAAAGACAGATCCGTCTAGTATAACCCCCAGACAGCGGGCCTGCTGCCTAGGAGTTATGGTGATGCCACACACACACAGAGAGATAGCAGGGTGGGGGTTGTTAGTAGACGGTGGGATGACTAAAAGTTCCGTTTTAGTGAGGTTTAGTTTAAGATAGAGGACATGACGTCAGAGACAGCGGACAGACAGTCACTTGTGTTTTGTAGCCGGGCAGGAGTGATGTCTCGGGAAGAGGTGTAAAATTGGGTGTCACCAGCGTAGAGATGGTACTGGAAACCGAATCTGCTGATGGTTTGTCCAATGTGGGCTGTGTAGATTGAAAAGAGTAGAGGACCAAGAAAGGATACCTGTGGAACCCCAACAGCAAGAGGAAGAGGAGCGGAGGTGGAACCCGAAAATGAGACACTGAAGGAGCGGTCAGAGAGGTTGGATGAGAACCAAGAGAGAGCGGTGTCCTGGAGGCCAATGGCACTGAGCATGTTGAGGAGGAGGTGGTGATCAACACTGTCAAACGCTGCAGAGAGATCCAAAAGAAGCAACAATGAGTAGTTACCCTGAGATTTAGCAGTATGGAGGTCATTTGAAAACTTTTGCTAGAGCAGTTTCTGTGGAGTGTAAGGTGCGGAAACCTGATTGTAGAGGATCGAGAAGAGAGTTAGCGAATTAGGCGGGAGTAGACCAAGCGTTCCAGGAGTTTAGAGATGAAGGGCGGTTAGAGACTGGTCAGTAGTTAGTAGAGAGAATCTTCTCAAACTCGCTGTGGTTAGAAAATAACTAGGGGGCAGTACTTGCATTGGAAGCAGGACACTTTCTCCTGAAAGGGGATTGAGAATTTATTCTTAATGTATAGGGATGTCCTGGGGGAAACAAATCAGTTCCTGCATGGCTGAGACTAATTTAAACGAAATGTTCAGGGTCTGAATCAAAGTCATACAATGGGTTGCAAAAGTATTCATACCCCCTAATTTTTAAGCATTACAGTAACGACAAATGTGATAGAGCAACACAAAGTAGCGGGTATTTGTAACATATTAAGGAAAAGATACGCCCTTTTCCAAAATTTTGCATGTTAAAAATCTGAAAGGTATGGTGTGCATACATATTCAGCCCCCTGTACTCTGATACCACTAAATAAAATCCAGTGTGACCAATTGCTTTTAGAAGTAACCTATTTAGTAAATACAGTACATCTGTGTGTCATTTTCAGTATAACTACAACTGTTTTGTGAGGGCCACAGAGGTCTATTAGAGAACATTAGTAAACAAACAGCATCATAAAAAGCAAGGAACACACTAGACAGGGATAAAATTGTGGTAAAGTATATTGCAAATATAGGTTTTAAAAAAATAGCCTAAGCTCTGAACATCTCACGGAGCACTGTTCAATATAATCTTTAAATAGGAGTATAGCACAACTACTAACCTTACAAGACATGGCCGTTCACCTAAACTGACAGCCCAGACAAGGAGAGTATTAATTAAAGGGTTTTGCCACGATTTTATTTCATACCTCCTGCATCCAGCTCTGTGTGCTCAGAAGGGGGCGTGTGTGCTTTGTTTGAATTGCATATCATGTGACTCAGCAGGATGACATCACCATGCCTTTCCTCTCTCTAGTCAAAGAAAGATCTGTTTATGTATAGAATTGTAAGTAGCTACACTGTAGCTCAGAGGTAACATTTTTGCTTTACAGCACAAGGGTCCTTGGCTCAAATCCCTGCAGGAACTTAACCTGTGGATTTTTTTCCCTCTTTATATATGCACAGACCTCATTGAGGATTATTTTTTTAATTTGCACTGTTGACTTATTACTAACTAGTCCAAAGAACAGGAGTAGAATGACAGCACCCGGGGTTTGAATAATCAGTAGCTGCCTGAGAAGAGAGGTGATGTCTGAGCATGTGCGACCAGGACTGAGGAGCTCTCAGCCCTGGTCGTATCCCCTGGAGATGAGCTGTAAACAATGGATCACTAAAGGAGCAGCTAAAACAAAAATTTTGCAGAATTTTTAATAATAATGAATGGTGAAAATGTTTATTTAATTTTCAAACTTCCCGCGTCAATTTTACTTCATGGCACAACCCCTTTAAGACACGTAGCCAAGAAGCCCGGGGTCACTCTGGAGGAGCTGCAGAGATCCACAGCTCAGGTGGGAGAATCTGTCCACAGGACAACTATAAAATGTGTGCTCCATAAGTCTGACTTTTATAGAAGAGTGGTAAGATGAAAGCCATCTTTGAAAGCAAGTCATAAAAAGTCCCAGTTGCAAAAAGTTATGTAGGGGATACAGGAAGCATGTAGAAGAAGGTGCTCTGGTCAGACGAGACCAAAATGCCTAAATGCCAAATGGTGTATCTGGCAGAAAGCCAACACTGCATATCACCCTGAACACACCATCCACATCGTGAAGCATGGTGGAGGCAGCTTCATGCTTTGTTTGGGATGCTTTGTTTGGAATGGTTTAAATCAAAGCATATTCATGGGTTAAAATGGCCCGGTCAAAGTGCACACCTAAATCCCATTGAGAATCTGTGGCAGGACTTGAAAATTGCTGTTCACAAATATTTGCCAACCAATCTGACTGAGCTAGAGCTATTTTGCAGAGAAGTATGGGCAAAAATGTCAGCTTCTAGATGTGCAAAGCTGGTAGAGACACACCCCAAGAGACATGCAGCTGTCATTGCAGCTACAGGTGGTCCTATAAAGTATTGACTCAGGGGACTGAATACATGTACACGCCACACTTTTCAGTTTTTTATTTGCAAAAATTTGGAAGAGCACATATTTTCTTTACACTTCACAAATTCTTGCTACTTTGTTTTGCAAAAATAGCAATAAAATACATTTAAGTTTGTGGCTGTAACATTTAAAATTGAGGAACAGTTCAAGGAGTATGAATACTTTTGCAACCCACTGTAGAATGCCCTGTAGGAGGAATACTCATTCTGAAGGAAAACAGCTATTCTAGCCTTGATGGGACAGAACCTGTCCATGGTGCTTCTGAACCTTTTAAGTGGTTTGCATCAAGAAGACCGCTTTTCCCTCGAAAATGGTCTAAGCGGTCAGTAGCCAGAGCTGCTTTTTATAGTATGGCTTCTGGGTCTCAAAACTGGGAGAGTGTGTATAAAAGTCCTGTGTGAGCTTGGTTAAAAGACATGGATGGCACAGTTGGTTGTGTCCACATCATGAAAGGGCATATATCCTAAAACGGCCTGTGGTTAAGGTTCTGGAAGCAGAGAGAGTAAAACAGGCTTCGTGGAAATGTGTTTTTCTTTCACAGTAACGGCCACAGCCATGGTATATTACAAACAATAAATGGTTCTGCACATGAAAAAACATTTTTGAAAAAAATGAACATAAGTGCATACTGGTGTGACTGCAATATACATACACATTACAATATCAGTAACACACTATCAACTAAAGAAGCTATCAAAGGGACAAAGGAACTTTTGAAAAAGCATTTCTGCTATCGGGAATACATGAAAAAAACTTGAGTTTCTCATTTCACATTTTTGATCAAAACTGCTTAAGCCACCTCCGAACTTCAACGGGACCTCTTGCAGATGGTTCCTACACTATTGTTACCTCTTATTTGGGTCCTGTTCAGCCTCCATTTTGTTTTTTTGCACTCCACCCACCTTCACAGGCTTTTAAATCAGTGCAGTGTAAATTGGAAGTTGATTCCTTCACTCCCAGGATTTTGGTGGTCTGAACAGGGCCTAAACGAGAAAGGTAAAAATATGTAGGAAACCACCTGCAAAAAGGTCCCCTTGAAGTTCGGGGGTGGCTTAAGCAGTTTTGATCAAAAATGTGAATTGAGAACCTCAATTTTTTCATGTAGTCCAGATAGAAATGCTTTTTCAAAAGTTCCTATGTCCCCTTTGATAGCTTCTTTAGTTGATAGTGTGCTACTGATATTGTAATGTGTATACAGCCGTGGTATATGGCTGCACTACACAGAAATACTGTCGGATCTTCGGCAGACTCAGTATTTTTAACCCACCGAAAAACAGACGGTGCACTGTGCTGCATAGATAGCAATAGTAGATCTGTGCTGTAGTCTACGCTGCACAGATTTTTTTACTGGGGTTTTCAAAAAACGACAACCGACTGGTGGAATATAGAATATGTACTATGTTCTGCAGGACCAACGATGGATTCCTGCAGCCCTAATGTACTGGGCCACCGGGAATTCAGAGCTGAAAAAATACAAGTCTGCAATAAACTGTGTTGGAGAGGGGTCTGGATGTTAAGGTATCAGATTGTTTAGCATGATCAAAAATCCTTCTGCCAAGAATTACACCCCAAGGCTCATCTAAGTGATGCCAATGAGAAGAAAAGGGGGAGAGGGGTGGCGAGTGAGTCAGGTACAAAAAAGGTAATGTCTCAATAATTGCCTGCCTGATATCTTCCTATAGGGGAAGGTCACCCCTTTGGTAATCTCTCAAAAAGATTGCCCATTGACACTCCAAGCTATGAAAACAGCAAGCGATGGTTGTTTAGTGTTTATGGCACTGTGTGTAATGTGTGTTTTACTCAGTAATGTCATTTAGGTACAGTTGCACACAAACATCAATACACTCACACTTTTTGAGCAGGTAATGTCTGCATGCAACGATTCATCCGAGAAAAAACAGTGTGTGTTGTGGGGCTGAACATAGGGTAGGTACACATATACATGTCTATGAAAACAGATGGTCTTTTGGGTGAAACTTAAAGGGGTTGCCTCACTACAAGAATTGCTTTTTATGTTAAAGATATTGCAAAAACAAGTCCCTTTGCAATATATGTCCATTAACAGTGTCCTACCAATTCCTAGATATCTCCTCTTGTATGGGCTGTATCAGCTCCTCAGGTTGCTATATCTACAGACCTGTTAAATCTCTCATAATAGGCTGTCAGCGCTGGTTGCTATAGCTACAGACCTGGCTTCTACTGCAGCCTAGTAGAAGCCAGTAAACACACCCCTGAATTCAAAATGAAGCCAAGAAAAAAGGAAGAATCAATGTAGTGAGGCAACCCCTTTAACAACAAATGATTGTTAAAGCCAACCGATGATAGACTGCAATGGTCTAAATTGAAGTCGGCCACATAAAAAATAAACAGTCAGCACATCCAAACACTAGCGAAACATAGATAGTTGCACTCTGTAGTGGGTGACATGCAAACAGCAGACAAAGAACAAGGCACAGTAGTATCGAAAAATAGTTTGAACGTTATTGTTCTGTAGAGAGAACTTTTCAGCAGTCTCCTCAGTATCAGTACAGGCAGGATTACACTATAATGTGTATAGATAACACAGGATCCACCACTCACAACAGGAGATGCTCACAGCTTCCCTTCTCCCCCTCACTGCACAGTGATTCCCAGGTCACAGAGCATGCCTAGAAAGATCCTATAGAAGCCACAGGCTCCTATTGTCCATGTAACTGCAGTAAAACATTTCTCTAAGTGCTGTTAAAAAAAGCACTCAGCTAAGATGGTTTCCCCCCAATAAATCCTTACAGGAAAAGGGAAAATTAAAAAAAAATAAATCTACAATTGGAAAATTAAAACAGCTAAGAGGAAAATAAAAATTTGAAACAGTTTTCCCCTTTTTTAAACATGTAAAAATATATGGTGAAAGTTTCCCTTAAGAAAGTAAGGGGGAAAGTTTATCAAGAAACTGAAGTTTTTGCAGCTACCCTGTTTGCTTTTGCTTACGTTGTGAGGGAAAATCACTACAGTATACTAATATATGTTTTTTTTTTTGGTTTAACAATAAATGTGAAAACCCTTGGGTCATGGAAAAATAACGCATCCCCTAAAGATAAGTCTTTGCTCGTCTTTTGGGGCCCAAAAATTTTAAAATTAAGACGCTGTCTTATTTTCGGGAAACCCCCGGGTTTGTGACAAAGGGCCCCCCGGCCCCCGTATCCCCCCGCCCCGCCCCATCGTTAGGGTCCTAACCCTAACCCTTCCCCTAACTATCGGCCCCTTTGCGGGTTAGGGCCTTGGGGGACGGAGCGGGGGCGGGACTAAAATGTATGTGCATTTTCCCCCGGACGCACAAACCCGTTTAAAAACTTTAGCGGAGAGAGAGCCCGTGGATAAATCGTGGGCCCCAGGCAGGATTCGGACTTTTTGCCGCCGGGGTGCACGGGCGGTGGGGCGCGTCATCCCCCGTGCCCGCCGGGGCGGCCTTGGGGGGACGTCACACCGCGAAGAAAAAACCGGGGGGACAGCGACAGCGGCGGGGACGAGGGCATTTAAATGCTTTCAGGTTTATTTAAATTTGCGTATTCATGTGGGGGCCCATTATCTATTGTTTTATGGCAGGGGGGGGGGGCTATTTTTCCCATTTTATATGTTCAGGGAGGGGCTTATATCTACTGTTTTATGTCAGGGGGGGCCATTATCTTTCTGTCATATGTCAGGGGGGGGAAATTTTCTTTTTGTTAAAAAGGGGGAGGGGGGTATTCCTTTTTAGGGTTTTTTGTGCAGGGAGGGGGTATTAAACTATTGTTAAATGTTCAGGGGGGGCTTTTAACTACTGTAAATTGCAGGGGGGGGGCTTTTATCTTACCCGTTATTTTGCAGGGAGGGGGGCTATTTTTTCTCAGTCATAAAGTGCAGGGGGGGCCTTTTTAAATTTTATATGTGCAGGGGGGGGGTATTATCGTTTTAAAAGTCAGGGAAGGGGGCTATTATCTATTGTTTTTATTGCAGGGGGGGCTATTATCTATTGTTTTTATTGCAGGGAGGGGGGTTTTTATCACTTTATATTTGCAGGGAGGAGCTATAATTTCCCGTTAAAATGTGCAGGGAGGGGGCTATTATCTACTGTTATTTGTGCCGGGGGGGGGGTTATCTACTGTTTTTTTGTTTAGGGAGGGGGGCATTTACTTTTTATATTGGGAGGGAGGGGGGGTATTATCTACTGTTTTTTTGTGGGAGGCAAAGGGGTGCAAAAAAAACAAATGTTTTTTTTGTGCAAGGGAGGGGGGGCAAAAAATCTACTTAAAACGGGGCAGGGGGGAGCAAAATTTTTAAACCCCATTTTGGCTGTGAGGTCTATAACCAACCCATATTTTACTGCTGGAGGCCCCATAACCTACCTATAATTTAAAAGTGCTGTGGGGCCGAAAAAACTATCTATATAAACCCGCTGGGACCTAAAACCTTCCTATATACCTATGGGGGGTCCATAAACCGCCCCCAAAAAACCTTGGGGGGTCCATAACCTGCCCATATACCCGCTGGGGGATCAATAACCTGCCATTTTTCATGCGGGGGGCATATAAAATACACACCAAACCCATGGGGACATATTTAAAATTATTTTCCCCCCTTCTTGGGGGGGGTTTTAAATTTTTCTGGGGGACCCCTATTACCTTCACGGGGGGACATAAATTTTCTGGGGTTTTTTAAGTCGCTTAAAAAGTCGTTAAACCGGTTTTTAAGGGCCCCAAGACAAGTCAGTTTATAAGAGTTTTGCAAAAAACCCCCGCGGCTCCCTTTGGTTGTTAAGCCCTTTTTTAAGGCCTCAAGTCGATTGTTTAAAACCTTAGCAATCGACTCCGGGGGCCCATGAAAAGCAGGGGCCTGACAATATTTGGCCGGCTTGGCCTATTTTGAAATGCTAAAGTAAAGGGTTTTTGATATGACACTGTGTGCTTTTAAAAGTCAGACAGGCACACGCCAAAAACTGCCCAGACATGGCATGCCCCCCTGGAAACCGGTTTACATTACACTCTACCACACGGGAACTTATTAAGAAAAGTTGATTACAATGAAAAAAAACCCAGCAAAAAAAACCTACATTCGCCTACGAAAGGAAATTTCGAAAATACAGAAAAATTAAAATGTTCTCTCCTGCCATCCCCATAACCTGCTCAAACATAACGAGCCATAAAAATGCAATGAAACATTCAAACATAACCACATTGAAACACATGTTCTATTTTAAAGGACGCCCTCACCTTGAGTAAACGAAACTCGTCCGTTTCTGCTGTTGAAAGTCGGTGAGGGTGTTTTTCAAGTTTTTAAGGGTATTCATTGGAAAAAGGGGAACCTGTACATAGGTTATGCCCCCTTGTCGAGGACAGCAAAAGCTTGTCAGATCTCTGTTTCCACGCTGTTCCCTTATTCTGTAAGTGCTGTCGTTTTTGGATTTAGTGCTAAAAATCGCAGTTTTCAGCCAAAAAAAGGTATGAAAAAGTCCTTTTTCATACCCCGTCCAATGGGGCTAGCCACGCCCATCCACAACGTTTAAACCTTTTTTTTGAATAGGTAGAAAACTGTGAAAACTCAGTGGGGGGGGTTTGGACCTTTGGTGGGGGGGCCAACCCCCGGGTTTTGAATAAGTTTTAGGGGTAAATGTCAAAAAAATAAGCATTTTACAAAATAAAGGGCTCTTTTCGGAGCCCCCCGTGTGTTCAGAGATCGCCGGGGCGGGGGGGGGCGGGGGGAGGGTGTTGCCCGCCGGATAAAAGCATTACTCACGGCGCGTAAAACGCTTTTTCCACCAAAGAAGGAAATTTTCTAATTTTTTACGGGAAAAAACCTGACCGCCGGAAATGGGTTTTTGATAAATTTACAATGGGTTTTTTCATTGTGTAAGGGGTGGTTTACTTTCATTTTTAGTGAATATTTAAAAGTCAAAAACGCATGGTTTCCGATTGAAATACTCAGTGGGGAGAAACCTGGGGATAAGAAAAACCAAACTTTAAAATAAAAGAAGGGGGGGAAAAAAAAAGTTTTTGGTGATCTGCTGAAAAACCCAATGGTAATGCCCCAGTAAAAGGGAAAAGGGAGAGAGAGGCGGGTAAAGCGCGTGGGGTACACGAGGGGTGCTGTTTTTTAAATGTGTATGTACTCAGTACTAAAGCAGACAAAAAAATGAGTCCCAAATAGATAAGGTAACCCCCTGCATCCCAAAAACGGGTACCCCTTTTAGGGGGGAAACTGGAACACCAAAAAATACTTTTAAAAGGGTTGCCCACTACAAACCATATTTTTTCCCTTGTGGGAAAACAGTAAATGAAGATTTTTTTTCCAAATTTTTTTGCTTTGATTATTTTTCTTTGTTGGGGGAATAAACATTTTTATAATCTGATGAGGTTTTTCGGGTTCCGACCTGCTCTCCCCTGTGTTTGTTTAAATTGATAGAGGGATAATGTATCAAAAAGGTCAGCAACAGAATGCCTGCAGCTTGCATTTTTTCTGATTAACAAACAAAGGAACTAATTATTTTTGTTTACTTTAGCTCTGAAGTTCTTGCACTTTAGTTTAAAAATCCCTGCCCCATCTCAGAGTAATTGAAACCCTTTTGGGATTCTGATGGAAATGTAATGAAATGGTTTTTAACCTAAAAGGGGCTTACATCCTGGGGGGTCTCAAATTATTTTGGGATGAAAAGGTGCACCTGGAAGAAAATCACAATGCCCTTTGCTGTGAAAAGTTTTCTGATTTATTCTAAAAAGGGCAGGTTTTTATATTTTTTAAAGGTTGGGAGAAAAGGGAAGCATCACAGGGGCCTAGGTTATTGGTTAATCCGGGGACTAAGGTATCCTATAAACCGGGAAAAGTCTGAACACGGGGGTAAACTCAGAGGAGACCCATCGGATTAACGGTGGGGATC
Source organism: Phyllomedusa bahiana (assembly GCA_025379985.1). Lineage (NCBI taxonomy): Eukaryota > Metazoa > Chordata > Amphibia > Anura > Hylidae > Phyllomedusa > Phyllomedusa bahiana. Next base: position 166,745 of record JAODAL010000262.1, read on the forward strand.
TTACAACACATTATGTGGCAGCCATTTTGTTTAAACATTGAGAGGGAGGGTTTTACAGCGCTTTTTTTGCCCTAATAAAAGGCAAATTTGGGGTTATACTAAAAACACATAAAAAAGGGGAACAAAGGATCCCCAATAAAACCCTTTTTGGACCATCCACAACACTAACACTGCCATGAACCCCCCTACAACCAACCAGAGAGAAAGGATGCGGAAGAAAGTTGTTTTTTCCCCGGAAACAGCGTGGGGACAACCCCTTTAAAAAAAAAAAAAAAAAACAAGGTTAAGGAAACTAAGCTAATTAACTGATCGCCACTACATTCTAGAACACTTGCATCTTGTGAACGTCCCCGGGAACTTACAGGGCACAATGTCAGTCACGTATCAAAGCGCACTTCCTTTCACCTGTACTGAGCCCAATCTGGCAGCAGTAATGATTAGAGGACACAGGTGACTGAAACGGGGGCCTAGGGAACAGCTTGCCATTGCTGGGCTTACAAGTATCCCGGGCCATTTCTATCATCTATCAATGCCCCGGTTTCTTGATAAATTCAGGCTCTGGATCTTAAAGGTCGCCAGGCAGATGCATTAGAAGTCTGGAGCTGGGAGGACAGAGCAGGGTGAATACATGGGAGTAGCAGACAGTAAATCTTCCTCTCTCCTAGCAGCTCATAGTAGAAGCTGCAGATTAATGGCAGAGGGATGGAATAGTGTCCACTGTGAACGTGTGAGTGGATTTGTCACAGCACCGGAAACAATCATTCACACCCCCCCCCTTTTTACACTATTTTAGACAGACGGGCCAAAAATACATCGTTATTCACTCACGTATATTGTTAGCGAGATAGTTCTTTATGGGGGGGAGGGATCGACACAAAAGAAAAAGGTCCCCCAAATGTATTAGCAAAAACCCGCGTATTACAGATGTTCAGTAAAAATCTTCAGCCATGTTTATATATTAATACCCATTTCTGGAAAAGCTTGGTGATGATCAGTATAGTCGCTACTACAAGAGGTCATCATCCAGCCTTTCCAGACTACTAATCAGCCTAGTAATGTAGTAACAAGTCCAGTATTACTACATACAATGGGTTGCAAAAGTATTCGCACCCCTTAAACTATTCCTCATTTTTAAATGTTACGGCCACAAACTTAAAAGTGTTGTCTCGCTACAAAGATTACCTTTCAACATATATGGAACACTAAATGAAGACATTTTACAAATATATTGGTTTGTTCACTTTTTTTTTGTTGAGGAACTACAAGTGATTTTATCACCCTCTGAGAGCTTTCTAGTTTCCCAAGTGATCGACCGGTGTACTTCTTCTCCCCTGCTGTCTGTTCTATCTGATTGCAGGGAGTGAGGTCAAACAGGTCGCGGGCAGTGAGAGCTTGTGTGTTATCTGATTAGTCAGACAAAAGACAGTAATTACTACTGTTTACTTTAACTCAGACGCTTCCCTGGTCCTGACAGCATGAGATTTATCTAATTAGCAGAAGTCTGAATACAAGGAGCTCATATGCTAATTACAGACAGCTTGATTAGGAAGAGAAAGAGCAAAGTAGCATTATTTCATTCATGCATCATATGAAATTTTGTGATGAGACAACCCTTTTAAATGTATTTGATTGATATTTTATGTGATAGAGCAACACAAAGCAGCTGTGAAGTGTACAGAAAATGATATGTGCAATATTAAAGTCCTGCCACAGAATCTTAACGGATTTAAGTCTGGATGTGACTGGGCCATTTTACCACATGAATATTCACTAATTTAAACAATTACATTGTAGGTTTAGCCTTATGTTTAGGCTCATTTTCCTGCTGGAAGGTGAACCTATGCCCCAGTCTCAAGTCTTTTCCAGCCTCGAACAGGTTTTTCCCAAAGATTGTCCTGGATTTAGCTCCATTTCCCATCTTCCCATCAACTGACCAGTTTCCCAGTCCCTGCAGCATGATGCTGCCACCACCATGCTTCATGGTGGCGATGGACTGTGTGTTCAAGGTGATGTGCAGTATTGGCTTTTAGGACAGAAAGTTCAATGTTGGTCTCATCTGGCCATTGCATCTTCTCCCGCATCCTTTTATCAGGGCTTCTGACAGGACTACTGCCCTGTTAGGAGCAACATTTCCTACTCTGTAATGGCCTAAAGTATATTTTTCTTGCATTTCACCAGTGGCTGTACATAGCTTTTTTTGCAAACTGCGAATGGGACTTCTTATGGATTGTTTTCAAAAAGGGCTTTCTTCTTGCTGCTCTTTCATAAAGGCCAGATTTGTGGAGCACATGACTAAGGCCATGTTCACACGGCTTAATGGGCGCGGATTGGAGCCGTACTGCGTGCCGTATTTGCGCAGCAGTACGGCTCCAATCCGTCTCAGTCATTACGGTAATCCACAGTTCTCATAGAGAACTATGGATTCCGCCTCTCCTACCGGCTCGGCGAATCCGCCGGGCGGGGAGAAAGTGACATGCACATTATTTACGGCGCGTACGCGCCGTGAACAATGAATAAATATGGGGCCGGCGAGCAGCCGGCCCCCGCCCCCACCCCGCTGCACGGCTACCAGCGTAATTGCGGGGCGAAATCCGTCCCCGCAATTACGCTGGCAATAAGCCGTGTGAACCTAGCCTAATAGTTGTCCTGTGGAAAGATTCTAAAACCTGAGCAGTGGATCTCTGTAGCTCCTCCAGAGTGATTCTGGGCCTCCTAGCTGCTTCTCTAATTAGTGCTCTACTTGTCTGGGCTGTCAGTTAGGTGGACAGCCATGAGTTGGTAGGCTAGCAGTTGTGCCATACTCTTATAATTTACAGATAATGGATTGAACAATGCTCCATCAGATGTTCAGAATTTCGGCTATATTTTTTTTACCCCTTCACGACCTTGGACGTATGCATATGTCCAGGTCGTTTGGGGATTCACGCACCTGGACGTATGCATACGTCCTGAGGATCGCGCAAATTCTAAAGCAGAGTTGACATCCCGCCGGGTCGGCCCCGACCCGCGTTCACCCCGGGGGGGGGGGGGAGGGGGCGGTTAACCCCTTAATTAATAACTCAGAGACTAATAGAGACGCAGGAGGAGATCGCTCCTCCTGCGTCTCTGTTGGCGACAGCAGCTGCACGGATCGCTCGATCCGTGCAGCTCCTGCCTTCTGACAGACAGCACGGAGGGCATAGAATGCCTTCCGGGTTGTCTGTGACGTCACGATGCCCGGCCGTGCCCTGTGGGCATGTCCCGGCATCGTGACTGACAGTTGTCATAGGAACCAGTCATAGCAACAAACTGTGCATTGATTCCTATTGAATGAGAGATCTAAAGATTTCTCATTCAGATCCCCTATGGGGAAAAGTAAAAAAAAAAAAAAATGTGAAAAAGTAAAAAAAGTGAAAAACAAGTAAAACACAAACACGAAAATAATAAAAACACGTACACCGCCCTTTTCACCTTTACAAATGCCAATCGCCCCAAAAAAGATCAAAAATAAAGTACCCATATTTGGTATCGCCGCGTGCGTAACGACCTGCCCTATAAATCTGTCATGTTAATTTAACCCGTACGGTGAACGCTGTAAAAAAACAAACGCAGCTCATAAAATGGAATAAGAGTGATCAAAAACTCCTATAAACGCCAACATTGTACCAATTAAAACATCAGTTCATCCTGCAAAAAAAAATATTCTTTTACACACTAAAAACATTTTTTTTTTTTTTTTTAAAGTGCTTCAACATAAAAAAACTATATAAATTGGGTATCGCCGTAATCGTATCGACCCACAGAGTAAATCAAACTTATTACGGATTCTGCAAAGTGAACGCTGTTAAAAATAAAAAAAACACTACTAGGATTGCAGTATTTTCTTCACTCTGCCTTCCAAAAAACGGATTTAAAACTGATCAAAAAGTCTTGTCCCCCAAAAAATTATACCAATAAAAACGTCAACTCATCCCGCAAAACACATGCCTGTATACACCTCCATACACAGAATAAAAAAGTTATGGCTCTCAGACTATGGCGATGCAAAATGTGTTTTCCTGTTTGAATAAAAGTGTTTTTATTGTATAAAAGCAGTAAAAAATTAAAAAAAATATACAAATTGGGTATTGCTGTAATCGTATCGACCTGCTGAGTAAAGCTAGCATGTCATATCTAATGCAGAGTGACCGCTATAAAAAATAAAAATCACTACCAGGATTGCTGTATTTTGTTCAAAACGCCTCACAAAAACCTTAATAAAAACTGAACAAAGTGTTGTATGCACTCCATAATGGTACCAATAAAAGCATAAATTCACCCCGCAAAAAACAATGCCCTACACAGCTCTGCACACAGCAAAATATAAAAGTTATGACTGTCAGAATAGGACAACATAAAAAACGCAACAGAGTCAGTCACAGTGTCCTCCCCGACATCAGAGTCAGTCACAGTGTCCGCCCCGACCTCAGAGTCAGTCACAGTGTCCTCCCCGACAGCCGAGTCAGTCACAGTGTCCTCCCCGCCATCCGAGTCAGTCACAGTGTCCTCCCCGACAGCCGAGTCAGTCACAGTGTCCTCCCCGACAGCCGAGTCAGTCACAGTGTCCTCCTTGACAACAGAGCGGACCAAAAAAATAGCTAGTCATGGTGCCTTCCCTCACAGAGTCAGTTACGGCTACCTCCCGACAACACAGCCAGGCACGGTGTGCTCCCCTACAACATAGTCAGTCACGGTGTCCTCCCCCTACAACACAGTCACGGTGTCCTGCCCCTACAACACAGTCAGTCACCGTTTCCTGCCCCTACAACACAGTCAGTCACCGTTTCCTGCCCCTACAACACAGTCAGTCACGGTGTCCTGCCCCTACAACACAGTCTGTCACGGTGTCCTGCCCCTACAACACAGTCAGTCACGGTGTCCTGACACTAAAACACAGTCAGTCACGGTGTCCTGCCCCTACAACACAGTCTGTCACGGTGTCCTCCCCCTACAACACAGTCAGTCACGGTGTCCTCCCTTACAACACAGTCAGTCACGGTGTCCTGCCCCTACAACACAGTCAGTCACGGTGTCCTGCCCCTACAACACAGTCAGTCACGGTGTCCTGCCCCTACAACACAGTCAGTCACGGTGTCCTCCCCCTACAACACAGTCAGTCACGGTGTCCTCCCCTTACAACACAGTCAGTCACGGTGTCCTGCCCCTACAACACAGTCTGTCACGGTGTCCTGCCCCTACAACACAGTCTGTCACGGTGTCCTGCCCCTACAACACAGTCTGTCACGGTGTCCTGCCCCTACAACACAGTCTGACACGGTGTCCTGCCCCTACAACACAGTCAGTCACGGTGTCCTCCCCTACAACACAGTCAGTCACGGTGTCCTCCCCCTACAACACAGTCTGTCACGGTGTCCTGCCCCTACAACACAGTCTGTCACGGTGTCCTGCCCCTACAACACAGTCACGGTGTCCTCCCCCTACAACACAGTCAGTCACCGTTTCCTGCCCCTACAACACAGTCAGTCACCGTTTCCTGCCCCTACAACACAGTCAGTCACGGTGTCCTGCCCCTACAACACAGTCTGTCACGGTGTCCTGCCCCTACAACACAGTCTGTCACGGTGTCCTCCCCCTACAACACAGTCAGTCACGGTGTCCTCCCCATACAACACAGTCAGTCACGGTGTCCTGCCCCTACAACACAGTCAGTCACGGTGTCCTGCCCCTACAACACAGTCAGTCACGGTGTCCTACAACAGATCCATCCACAATGCCCCCAAAACAGACAAAGTCCTATCATGCAAAAAAAACAATAGTTTCCGAGTAGAAGTATATGAATGCATGCATGTAAACAACATAATATACAATCCATCCAATTAGGACATTTGTATGTATCTGTACAGATCCATGTAATGACACAAAACGTCATTTGCACTGGAAGATGACTGGGTGTAAAGGTTTATCAGGGAGATACAGGAGAGAATGATCGGGAAAAAAATACAAAGATGGCAAGCAACCAGATGACCGCGCCATTCATTATATCCTTCATCTTTTTAATGTAACATTAGGCATCTTGGGCACTGTTCTTGTGGTTGTGTGTGTGAGGGGGTAATTTGTATGTGGTTAGAACTGAAGCCCTAAAGCACGGGTGTCAAACTGCGGCCCTCCAGCTGTTGGGAAACTACAACTCCCATCATGCCCACTGTTATAGACTATACAAATGCATGATGGGAGTTGTAGTTTCCCAACAGCTGGAGGGCCGCAGTTTGACACCCCTGCCCTAAAGGGAAAAAGGTTCACACTGGTATCAAGGTTTTGATTTACAGGAGCAATGACAATATCATGGATCCGGTATGTAACAGAACCATACCTATTCCCCTGTCTGTCATTGGGTCGGCCAGGTTTCTACTCCTCACCCCGTTTTCACTGGAATTCTGCACCCGTCTGGCCTTGTAAGAACAACAGAAGCCTGACAGAAGTGTGAAGAGCCAAGTATCCAAGCCCTCTCCCTTACCATTGTACAGATGCTCATAGACCATGTCACGTCTCCCAATCCTTTAGGAGATCAGGACATTTTGCAAGATTTCAACCAGTCTATGTGCAACACAAACTAAAATGGTATTAAATGGGTTATTACACATATTGTCTATAAAGCAGGGCTGTGGAGTCGGAGTCGTGGAGTCGGTGGCTATTTTGCAGGAGTCGGAGTTGTCATAAAATGGACCGACTCCGACTCCCAAAATTTATAATAAGTTAGTCCAGTTAGTTCAATGCAGTGCAAAGAGCAAGAGGAATTGGGTCCGGCCAGTGCTACTGCTCCCATATCTTCAGCCTCATCACATGAGGAGTGTAATTGATGACATGGAGCAGGCAAAGTGCTGCCCCCAGGGGAAAAGATTCTGCACCCATGGCAAACAGATTTCAGCAAAATTTTCACCTGTTTTCAAAGAAGTAGAAGATCAACCATTCATCAAAACTGACTGGCTGAGGCAATTCCTTTATACCCTGACATTGTTAGAGATGTTGCCCCTGTGGTCACTGCTTTGCCCCCAACCCAAGTTAGTGTAGAGAGGCCGTTCTCTAGCCTGGAAATAATGAGATCAGATGTGAGGTCATGTATGCAGGATCTGATGGAGGCAATACTATTTCTCAGAACAAATTCAGAGACTTCACAAATGTTCCTGCAGTGTTTTGCATATTTACAATTTTTTTGTGTCCTAAAGTCATGTCCAATAAATATATTTGACACTGACAAGCAAAATGGTAACAATGGTTTGAACTTGTGACTTTCAGGCTCCATAGCTCACCATCCACTACAGCTTTGTACATGAGGCTACTGTAATTTTATATACAGACATCTTACATCTTATACATAAATGTGACTTATTTAGCATCTGCTTAGTTCTGCAGATTCTTTCCTATAACTGCATTGTTACTGTTTTGCTCCTAAAAATCAAAATGTTAATTTTTATTATTTTGTTAGTATTTGGGAAATCCACCTTTTGGTTTTCAATACTGCCTGAATCCTTCTGGGCTCGGAATCAGATTCAAGCACATCTTGACCAAAATCCGATCCCAGGTCTCTTCTACACATTCCCAATGTTGGTGCAGACTGGACTTGGATACAAATACAGCTTTTTCTTCAACTCTACCCACAAGTGTTCAAAATATCAAAACATTGTTACCCTTTAGCTTGTCAGTGTCTGTTCTACCTAAACAGCTTGATTATTGTATCATAAAGTGATTAACAGCCTGATGTTACCATTTTACTACAGTAAAGTTATCACTTAAACATGCGCCGTGTATGAGGGAGTCAGGAGTCGGAGTCAGAGGTTTGGGAAATTGAGGAGTCGTGGCTTCGGCTTGCCGACTCCACAGCCCTGCTATAAAGCCATAAAATATATAACAGTGATTATGGATTTAGGGTGAGATTCTTATGTATTTAATGCATTACAATTGACAGATCTTTTTTAATTACACCAAGGACACCTCTTACATGATACTGGATATCCAATTTCCTCTCGATTACAAATAATGTTAATCTATAATGTGCTTACACTTAGAAAAATTAAACTGCAAACTGTAGTGTCATGAAAGGCTAAAATTCCATATATTGGCCTCATAGAACCAGACAATAACCCAGGATTGTACTGCGCAGGAGGCATCTGATCTTACCTCGATGCGGCTCAGCTCCTGGCTGTGAATAACGTCCCTCAGTTGACTGTGCATCTGTTGTACGAGGAGCTCCTTATTCATCACCAGATCCCTCAGCTCCTCCAGTTCCCGCACGACCCCTCTAAACAGACACACAGATTAGAGACATGTGCCAGGCAAGCCATCACATGCCATCATTTCACTACAATAGTGTGGCCTCCGGATCCCCTACTGTGGCGGGCGGGCCAGACTATGTTAATAGACATTGCCTGCATTTTAATTGTCATTTTCAGAAATTTGGATGAGAAAGTAAATGAGGAAAATTGGGGAAAAAAAATGCGAAGTGGGGCTTAGTGTATTAATTAGATCTTTAAGGTTAACCCTTTATTTGCCAAACTTCATGAAAACAGAAATTGTAAGACCCTTAGGAAACATCATCTCCTCCCAAAATTCTGCATAGTTTTTAAGCTGTAAGCCCTTCTATGCAATCGAGAAGCTTTTTTTATTATTATAATTTTTTTGTATTTAATTTATTGACCGCGCATCATAATATATTGCATCAGTCCCCATAGGTTAATAAAGAACTGATCTTATGCTTCTTAATTTGTTTGCAGGAGACGACAATTTAGGAACAAAAAATAGACCAAAATTTTTTTTTTAAATAATAATAATGTTGCTCTGATTTTTGTACAGAACGAAACCTGATTTTTTTTTTATATCACCCATTTAGCGGTATCAAATATGTAGAATTTATTTTGTTTCTTATAAAAGAAGTTCCCGCTATTCTATTTATTCCAAAAACTAAAATCCATCAAGTATTTGATTCTGTCATTTAAGAAAGTTTAATTATACTCTGTTTCCCCAAAAATAAGACAGTGTCTTATATTCATTTTTGCTCCTAAAGAAGATCTAAGATTTATTTTTAGGAGACGCGTTGGGTCTTATTTTCAGGGGATGTCTTATTTTCCATGAACAAGAATTCACATTTATTGTTGAACAAAACCATCAACATGTATTAATATAATGTAGTGATTTCATCACAAACATCAGCATAAGCAGCCAAACGCTGAATTGCATAAAAAAATGCACTAGGTCTTATTTTCGGGGAAACAGGGTAGCAAATATTTTCTTAGCATGCCGTTACTATGTAACCTGACATAATGGGTTTTCTGACTGCTGTAGTGCCATATGGATCCGGCCTGCTCCCCTCATAAGAGCACATTCCCATGTTGATCTTCTCTAGAGATTCATGTTTTTCATTAAAATTCTCTATTTCTATATTCGTGAAATAACTTTCATCCCCATTTTCAGTTCTGTGTATTAAAATTCCCAGGCAGATATAAAATGGCTGAATCCAGAAAAACCCTCCACATTCATAATTCTTTTTTTTTTTTTCTCCTATAATTAACGCCACCTCTGATTTTTACAAATAATAAAACCAGGCCAGTCGCAAAAGCCCTTTCATGTCACTGGCTGATGAGTTAAATGGAACATGACAAGTTGCACCCAGGAACTATATGCCCTGCACTGTGGGTTTTCGATGCAAGCAATCAGTGGGCACCTCTTCCAGTATATGAAAGGCAGTAATGACGGCAGAAGGAAATCCGGGAAGATAGATGATGGCCGGAAAAGCACATATAAAAGCTGTTCACGTTAAGAAGCACAACATATGAGGGTGCAGCTTGTAGAAGGGCTATACTGAGATGGCACAGACAGGAATCAAACCCCCACAAAGCAAATCACTGAGAGGAGGGGAAAAAAAAAAAAAAAACGCTTCCAGACTACTCATAAATTATACAGCTCATCTGCATATTCAAGGCAAGAGACATTATGCAAATGTGGGATGATTTGCACACTGTATTCCTTTTTTTTTCCCCTTACCACAGCACAGATTTAGTCTTTCAGGAAAGGCGGGGAGGACAGGACGGTTAGACATGGTGATGATGGCATCTCTCGCCCTACAATCTCTCTTCCCAGACACAGAGGTCCATGCAAAACAAACACTCCTTCTGCAGAACAGCCTCCAAACAAAGCCTGTATTTGCATGGCTAATTGTGCTGTTAATTAACTGGTTCAGTGCTGGAGATGTTGTCTCATACAGAGATGGAAATGTTCAAGGCCTTTTGAGAATGATGCGGGTAGCGTGCGGTGGATGAAAAGAAAAGCGGGCACGGGGATTGCCGTCCCTTCATCAGACTAAATATGGAACGTGCCAACGCACACATATATATACAAATTAGTCGTGATGAGAAATCCTATGGATTTAGGAAATAAGAATGCTGATGGTTAAAGAAGGGGGGGGGGGGCGGGAGTGCGACAGCGCACAACACTTCATAATTATTTCATCTGACGAGGCGTTCTCTGTCCCGGGGGATTATTTTACCTAATTGCAGGGTGTTAATGGGGGGGAAAGATGAGGAGGGGAGGTTTGGTAGAAGTTCAGGATGGCTCTCTTGTCTCAGGGGGAGGGAAAAGGGAGTGCCTAGCTTATTTAGAACAAAATAGAATGGCAGTATATAGTCATGCGGAGGCAGTTTCACCACAATTCCTGTCAGCTGTTCTCCAATAAGCAGCCAACCTCTTCTTACGGCTAGGTTTTTTTTCCCCATTTCCTATGCTGCAGGCTTTGCACAACCCCCTCCTCCACGCCCAGCAGACCCATGCCAGGCTGCCGCTCATACCCTCTGGGAAAAGTTAACTGTAATTTTTTTTTTCAGCTTTTAAATCAATTAGCCCGTCTGTTAATTAACATCAAGCCGACAGGAGGAGGAGAGAGAGCGAGAGCTGCATGGGCGGATGGCAGACGAGCTGGCACGATGCCATCCACTCAGTGGCAACGCCACAGTTTCGTGTGATATCGGCAGCGGGTATATGTCACGGCGGCCAATGAAGTGGGTCTGGAGATCCTTTACAGCTCCAGAGCAGACAAAGACCGGGGCACTGGCAGCCAGAGCAACCCTCCTTACCCATGGATGCTAGTCGCAGAGTCTAGGTAACGAGTGGGAAGCCAGCAATGGGGCATGGGGGTGACTGATGCGGCTCCCCTCCCCCCCAAATGTTCCATCTGCCGCAGTGAGCAAGCAATGATGTATCCTTCCACGCCATGTAAGGCACCGCTGCCAAGCTGCGGGTGCCCGCCTTGAGTATGGAGCCGGCGGTTAAACATGGAGGAAAAAATTTCATCATTGAAAAAGGATCAGTGCCAAGGACCCTGGCATCTTTTACAGCATTCCATCTTCCTCCAGGGACTCTCTTTCCTGCGGCTCTGCAAGCTCGTTTGGCATTCCCTTTTTTTTTTTTTTTTTTTTTTTTACAATTAACACGGAAAGAAATGCCTCGTCAACAACAAACAAAAGGGTCTGGGCCGCAGATTTGCAGGAATGGCACAGGCAGCGAGGACATCTCTACATGTCACAGTATGGCCACTACCAACCACTCCAAGAAGAGGGAATGCCAGCAGCAAAGATGGGAGACCACGGAATTGGATTGCAAGTACTAACATCGAAGGACTCTATACAACACCTATGTGCAGGTGCTGGAGGAGCCCCTTTTGGACAGCAGAATCTTTAGAAAGAGGCACAATCCAAATCCACTGCATCAACATCCAAACATGCACATCCAGTTACACAAACATTTCCAGAGCAGGTACGTGGCAGGAAAAAGGCAGCCTCCCAGAAGCAGCAAGATCAGGAGGCTGAGAGAGATTTATCTGCATTTGCTGCTATCACCAGGGAGATGAATGGGGCCGAACCTAACCCTTTCTCCCAGATATGCCTATGTGGAAGCGTCACTCAAAGGAGCACAAACTTGGGAGGTAGTCAGGAGTGTGCCACTTTGCAAAGAGCATTGCACTGCCAACACTCCAGAGGTGCCCTCGTAATTTGCTGGATGGGTACTCACATGGTTGATGCTGTGTTGGCTCCTGTTAGGTCTGTGGGCACTGGGTGCGGGGTCAAAATCTGGCGCTGGAAACAAAAAAAAAAAATGGATACAGTCAGATAAGTCACGCCAACACGATGAGGATCTTACAAAAGTATGCCGAGTGTTTGTGCTGCTGCCCGTTGTGTAGGGGGTACTGACAACCTGGCTTGGAATATAAGACCCGTTATGGATTTACAGCTGCGCTCATGGCTTCTGATTTAACCGTATGCCAATCGGTGGGGGAATTTTTTTTTTCTTAATAAATCCGCACTGGGTTTTAATGAGGAATAATTGTTTAGCTAACGAGCTTTGGCACACTATGACATAATGAAGTGCCCTATACGCACACTGTCTGGATTACAAAGACAAGCACTAAGGATTCTGCATGTGGATGAGGGAGCGCAGCCCCCTCAGCAGGAGAAACGCAACGATGGGCGATGGGTCCAGGATCTTACTCTTCTGCCAAGGGGCGTTCAGAGCCCCCACCAAGAGCGGAGGGGCGGCAGAGGGTTATTAAACTCACACAGCCTGAAGTCGGCAGCTAATGTCTCTAGTGGTTAATCATCCTACAGTGCTATGGCTTTGTGCATATCTCATTTGCATCTCATTAGAGCTGCTTGTACAGGAGCTTATTCGGAGCAGAGAAAGTTGGGAAAAGCTGGCGTTGAGAGGGCAGCTTTCTATCCGAGTGTATGATGGATGGAAGCTAAGCAGTCCCTACAGATGAGCGGAGGAGTCCTGTCACGACATTCCTGAGGATAATTGGAGCCCTGGCACTCTGATGGCTGCTCATCTGGATATGGCAGCACTGTCCCTAATCACTGCAAGGGGGAGAATGTAATGGGTATTAGTGTCAAACATAGCTTGGGTTACAGAGGCAGGAGAGGAATGCCCGGCGTCGTCATCCAAGCATCTCCCAACTTTCCCACAGTGTCCTAGAACCATAGCCGCTGCAGTGATGTTACACAGGTAAGACTCCAGGCCAGGTGTGTGCATAGGGGGGTGAACGTTATATGTATATATGTGATATTCCTGACACGCTGATATTATGACACATGTAGATGTCGCTGTTGTTCTGCAGAAGGCTGTAATGATATGCAAAAACATAATGACTCCATCTGAATGTTGTGCAACCACAATTCTCAAGAGCAGGGGGAGGGGAAGCGGAAAAGAAAATGGAAAAAAAAAATAATAATTCCGGAACGTGAGACAGATGATACTTTAATTATCAAGCAATTATACCACTGGGGCATTGTGAGCATTATAGGAATGTGGGATTGTGACAGGCAAGAGAAAATGGCAGAAGGTTTCATATAATGTTAATAGCCATAGACAAGTCTGCAAATGACCATTTTTGCAGCTGTTTGCTGTATTTCATGTATGTATTGTTTGTGGGACTGTGCCATCGGGAAGGGTTCTACCATGCACCCAAATGGTGCAGCAGACCTGTAACTATCGGGCAGTAGAGAATAACAGCACATCCAGAGAAGAGATGCTCAATTAACAGCCCGATAATTGTACAGCTCCTATAGTCCTGTCAAAGAAAGGAAAGGAAACATCAAGGCATCACCCTCCCCCAACGCACAAAATGTTGATAGGTTTTGTGCATGAAAAAAAAAAATATATAAAATATATATGTATATATATATATATATATATATATATAAAAATTTTAATACACAAATAAAAAATTTATAAAAAATAAAAAAATAAAATTTAAAATATAAAAAAAAAAAATTTTATATATATATATATATATATAATTTATAATACAACACACACATTAAAATATATTTTATAATATTTATATTTATATATATATAAATTTTATATAAAATAATATATACAAAAAATTTATATATTTATATACACACACACAAAAATATATAACAAATATATACAAACACACTTTATATATATATAAAAAATAATTATCCCCCAAACACACAAAATTTTTTAATATATAACACCCACACATATATATTTTTTTAAACACACAAAAATATATTTATTTACACCCCCACACACAAAAATTTTTTCACCAAACAAACCCCCAAAAAAAAAAATTTTTAAAAAAAATATATTTTTATTAAATATATATATATTTTATACAAAAATTTAACAAACATTAAACAGAGACTAGAAACATCTATATATGAGATTTTTAAATATCTATTTTATCAATAGATATAGACAGACAGATCGATAGAACTAGATAGATAGATAAAAAACCCTAATGCTTTATACAAATAAGCCCCGGTTTTAAATTATAAACACTATCCATTACTATTGTATAATTTATAAAAATGAATAGCCTGTTGCATATTTACTTTCTCAGAAATTGACAAAAGGTTCAATATTTACATTAAGAAACTGCTCTTAATGCTCTTTTTAACAGGCTTTAGGGAAAATTTTTTACTACATTAAAGGGGTTGCCTTTTCTACAGGATTGCTTTTTTTGTTAAAGATTTTTTGGAAAAAAAAAGTCATTTTGCAATATGTGTCCATTAAAAAATGTCCTACCTATTCCCTAGATATCCCCTCTTGTATGGGGCATCAGCTCCTCAGGTTGCTATAGCTACAGACCTGTTTGACCCCATCTGATAGGGTGCCCCGCACTGGTTGTATAGCTACGACCTGGCTTTACTGCAGCCTAGTGGGAAAACATAAACACGCCCCCCTGAATTCTAATGAAACCAAGAAAAAAGGACTGAGGTTAGATAAAAAATGTAGTGAGACAACCCCCTTTTTTTTGGGGGTTTTTTAATTATTATTCATGAAGCATGTATAAAGGGCTACCCGGGGGGTGTTGGGGAAATTTTCAAACGAGGAGTTGAAATAGATTTTTAATTTGGCTTATTTATGACCTGAATTATTAAGCAGCTGTTTTCCCATTTGAAACAAATTCACATGAATTATAGACCCAAACCGCAGGTTTAAAAATTGGTCACCCGTGAAAATGGACCAAAAATGTGGGTGTTCATCTCTAGAAGCCATGTTAGTGGCTAATCTGTCAATTACTCAAAGCAGTGTTAAATATATAATGTTAAAGTATCACTTTAAAGTTATGACCCTATGTTCTTTTGTATAATTGTTGTTTTAGTTGATGATACGGTGTTACAGCTGGTGTGCGTAACCTTTACTGGTCGGAGGGCCACATTGTCATATGGTGGCTTTTCCAGGGGCATTAATAAACCTTAAAGGGGTATTCCCCATCTGAGACTGCAATTTTGAAGGCTGAAAAAGGTTTTTTAAGGGTCTTGTTCCATTCAAAAGATCCCAAAGTAAAATGGGGGTCCCTTTTTGATATAAGGCCTTATTTTTTTTTAGTGTGAGGGTTACAGAAATGCGAAAACCAAAAGGGGCTATTTAAAAACGGTTTTAAATGGGCGTATTCCCCCTGTATGCGCAAAATAGGGGGGCGGATACGTCCCAGAATTACGGTAATCACAGTTTTCTAGGGGAATTGGATTACGCCTCCTCCCCCTGCTCCAAAAATTGCGGGGGGAAGATAAGTGACTGTTAATTACTGCAGTGAATACGCGCCGTAGTAATGAATGATGGGGCTGGGAGTCCCTCCCCCCCCCCCCCCTTGCATCGCGGGAGTCGGCGCAAGCTCCCGTAGTCTGACTAATGGGGGGCGTAATTAGCCCGCAATTATGCCGTGTAACCTGCCAACGTCCAAGCCATACAGTGTCCCCTAAAAGTCAAGCCATACAGTACCACCTAAAAGGCCTGCCAAAACAAAGCCCACCCTACAGTGCCCCCCATAACAAAGCAGCATATAGTGCTGCCCTAACGGGCCCGCCTTGTGCCAGCCCCAAAAAGTGCCGTTAAAAAAGAGCCAACCATAAGTGCCACCCTAACAGAGCCAGCCCTATAGGGCCCGCCACAACAGTGCCCGTTACACCAGAGCCAACCATACAGTGCCCACCATAACAGAGCCAGCCATTTAGTGCCAGCCACACAGTGCCCGCCACAACAGAGCCCAACCCTACGTGCCCGCCCCCAAAAAGTGCCAACCATACAGTGCCCACACAACAGAGCCAGCCTTTGTGCCAGCCCCAAAGTGCCCCTACACCAGGACAAACCCTACTTTCCCACCATAACAAAGCCAGCCATATAGTGACTGCCATAACAGGGCCAGCCATTTAGTGCCAGCCACACAGTGCCCGCCACAACAGAGCCAACCATACAGTGCCCACCACAACAGAGCCAGCCATATAGTGCCAGCCACAACAGTGCCCGCTACAACAGAGCCAACCATACAGTGCCCCCCATAACAGAGCCCGCCAAATAGTGCCAGCCACAACAGTGCCCCCCTACAACGAGCCAACCCTACAGGCCCCCCATAACAAGGGCCCCCAATAGTGCCGCCCCAAAACAGTGCCCGCTACAACAGTGCCAACCAAACAGTGCCCACAACAGATCCAGCCATATAGTGCCATCCACAACAGTGCCCGCTACAACAGAGCCAACCATACAGTGCCCACCATAACAGAGCCCGCCATATAGTGCCAGCCACAACAGTGCCCGCTACAACAGAGCCAACCATACAGTGCCCACCATAACAGAGCCAGCCATTTAGTGCCAGCCACACACTGACAGCCACAAAAGAGACAACCAAACAGTGCCCGCCACAACAGTGCCAACCATTTTTGTCCCCACAACGAGCCAGCCATTTGTGCCGCCCAACGGCCAGCCATCAGTGCCACCACAACATGCCCCCTACAAAAGAGCCCAACCTCGTGCCCACCCTAAAAGAGCCAACCAACGTGCCCACCCTAAAAGCCCCCCATATAGTGCCAGCCTCAACAGTGCCCGTTACAACAGAGCCAACCATACAGTGCCCACCATAACAGAGCCAGCCTATGTGCCGCCACAAAAGTGCCCACTACACCCGAGCCAAAAACAGTGCCCACCTAACAGAGCCGCCATTAGGCCCGCCCACACAGTGCCCGCCAAACAGAGCCACAATACGTGCCCCAACGTGCCAGTCACCAGTCCCCGCCTAACAGACCCAAAAACCATACAGTCCCCACCACAACAGTCCCCATTTCACTGAGTCCCGCCACAACAGAGCCAACCATACAGTGCCCACCATAACAGAGCCAACCATACAGTGTCCACCATAAAGAAGCCAGCCACACAGTGTCCACCATAACTGTGCCATTAATGTCAAAAGATGAATATTAGTTTTTGAATTCTCGGAATAGAGGCAAAGTATGTCTGTGTCCTGATGGCCGAGGGCTGCAAAGAGGAACACCGTGGGCCATTTGCTGTGCATCCCTGCATTTCTGTGATCTATGTTCTGTTTATAGAAATGTGCGAAGTCTTGGCCAAAATATGGTTTCTGAAACTTGAATGTCAGTATTAAGAAAGCGGCTTCTCTCAAGAAATAGAGCTCTTAATACATTGAGGAGTTATGGATAAAAATTATCACAGAGGAGAGAAAGGGATTTCTGGCAACCAATCAGCCACTGTTGTAATGGCAGCTGGAATCTGGTTACAATGGGTGGGGAGAACACAGGAGTTTATACACATACACTGGCATAAAAGAATAAAAAATGGGCATAAAATAGTAAAAGTGACAACAATAAGTACAGCCATATCAGTTGTCACTCTTAGGCTCGGTCTGCACTGCAGCGGACAAAAAACAACCGAAAGTCGACCGATTTTTTTCCGATGCAGGGCCGCGTTTTTTGTCACGTTTTGCGCAAACACCGTGGTCGCTTTTTTTTTTTGCCGTCCCCCATACAATTGAATTGTATGAGAAGACGCTGAAAAAACTAAAAACGCCGGCGTATTATACATCATGTTGTGTAATCCGCTGGCGCTGCAAGACGATTATAGAATAAACCAACATGTGGAGGGCTTACTGGTCGTTTTTTCTATTTGTCGTCTATGGGGCTGCATGAGCCGATCATTATTTTAGGCTTTTTTCTTTACAATTCCTATAAGCGTATGTGCGAAAAATACGATCGTTAATGCTATGCCATGGATCCTATCTTTTATTTAATGAAACCCACTAGTGGTCACTCTTTTCAGTTTGGGTGGCATGCTGTGTGTCAGGGGAGAGGGAGCGAGTTGCTGGGTTTGTGGGGTGTGCATGATATTTGTGCTGGAATTGACAACCTGATTTACGGCAAATCCGGTCATTATATCAGCCACCGGGCATGTAGTATGAGGTCTTTTTACACGAGATTGGAGGGATGGCATGACGGGTTTAATAGAGGCATACGTACGGTCGTTTACCGGTCCTACCTAGCTGTTCATTGCTTCTGGATTTTGAAAGTTTATACGGTTCGATTTTATTGCGTGTGATTTGTATCACGGTTCTTCGTTTGCACTATGCCTCCCCGCAACGCCCTCCCGAATTCAGAGTGATAATTATCATAGTGACCCGCGGATCCGGTATGTATCCTATGACGCCCGTTCCGGTCAGCTGGGGCATAAGCGGAGGGTCTGGGTTCCACTCTAGCGATCGGTGAAACTAGCGCTAGATGTCGGGCGATATAGCAATCCCAGACCTTCTGGAATCTGCCACGTATCTGCTTTGTTTGCCACTTATGTAAGACCAGTCAGGTTATGGGTGTCCTTTCGGGCTTAGCTCCAGGGATGTTTTTCTTGCTGAGTATGGTTACTAGACTGGTAGGTTTTTCCTTTGCATACTCTAAACCGACACCACCTTATAAAAGGCGTACATACTTCGGTGGGTTTTATGTGCAACTATCGAGAAAAGGTTCTGGATATACAGTGGATTTCTGAGTCTATTAGTCTCTTCTGACGGACTGTCTGACGCAGTCCAGACTAAATCCCAGAATAGAGAGATAGTATTAGAAGTTTCGTATTAAATGTATCTTGCTTTCTCTACTCTCGTTTCATTTTTCTTTTGTTCTAAGTGAGCGAGTGTGAGGGAGCGGCAGTTTTCTTTTATCCACAATTCTTTTCAAGTGCGATGATAAAGCAAAAGAAATCTGTATGTGTATAAGTGTTGTTCACTGTGCTGTGAGGGCGGAGGGAAGGGTTGATGTGTTGACCGTTGTGAGATCAATGTGAGCAGTGGAGCGAAAGAGTTGCTAGTTGTTCCACTCATATTTCACAGAGCTCATGATTCTCGCCATCTACAAATACTAATCCCTATATATATCAGAGCTCTGCTTCTATCATCCGACCTTTTATAACATTTTTTTATATGTGCGTCTGCTTAAGATAGAACCGCTCCTTATAACCCTATATATCACAGAGCTCAGAGTCACAGCGAAGGAGTGAGGCATTATAGTTCCCAGGATGATTGTGATACTGTGACGCATCGACGGTAGTAGTAAGAGAGATGTGTCTGCAATTGTGTGTGATATGTTGCCCACCGATTCGTAGAGTAAGAGTGATGTATTTAAAGTGTGCTGACTGTGTTAAGATGTAGGTTTGATCGAGTAAGAGAGATGTGCATAAGTTGTTTAACGTAGTGTGATATAGTGAGAATCTGGGCGGAGAGTAAATAGTGATGTTGTTGAAGTTAGTGTCGATAACTGATGTAGATGAGGGGGGGGGGAGAAAGTGAAGTGTTTAAATGTGTGTGATATAGTGAGATGGAGAGCAACGAAAGAGCGGGGGGGGTGGGCATGCTGATTAAAAGTTGTGTCGATCATGTGACGATGCAGCAAAGCAGCAGAGCAAAGCATGTCATATAATCCATATTCATATCACAGAGTAGCATGATGCTGCGTAACATCTGCAAGGATTAGATACATAACAAGTAAGTAGGGGTAGAAGAGATTGTGTTTCTGGTCACATGTTGCACCGGTGTCGGCTCACCTCGTTTGATTTTTTCTTTTGCGTATACTGTCGCCGTCTTTTTTCAGACGATCATAGAAATAATCCACCTGCCATCGACTGCCCAATTCTACCATTTTTTCTGAGTGATCACAGTCGCTCAGCTTCTCATCTCTAATATCACAGCATCTCAGGTCATGGGAGGCTCAGCAAAAAACCGGGTTCCTTTCTTGCTATCCATTGTTTTTATTTGGCTAAATGTATTTCTTCTCATCTGTTGTTGCTTCGTAAGATACAGAAGTCAGGGAGTGTCCAGTTTCATTGGGGGGGCAAACAAATGAGTACATCAGGTTTTTGCTGGAGGGGAATAAAGGGGTTGATTTAAACGGGGAGGGGGAGAGGATGTGTGTTCTCAAGGGTGTTTATTTGCTATCCAAAGGTATGCTGTTTAGGGTCAGTACACTCAGCTCTGTCCCAAACCCTTTGTTGAATTGCTGCTCCTACTTTTTAGAAATAGGCTCCTTGAGATGGAATGGTCCATGAACGTATCATGCGTGAATATGGAGGACTACAATTCTTGTAATTTGGTACATTTGTTGTCCTTCGGCTTCGTAGTTCTAACCTGGTCTTTTTAGGTTTCGGCCAGTGCTGGCAATTTTACCTGGTTGTGATTTGATTCCAATGGTTGGCCATGATGAGGCAAAGGTTGGGTTATGATGATGATGGGAATTTGTCGGTTTTTTATTCAAGTATCGGTTCAGTGGCGGTCGGCTTTAGCATTGTTTTATTTTCGGATTGTACGAGATTTCTCAATTCAGTCATCTTGCATAAGAAATTTCTGGGGAAAACAGATTTTTGCCTGCACTGCTTTTTGCCTAGAATTTAGACTCTCATGCTTAAGCAGTTTCATGGACATAGCGAGCCTTCGTAGAACAGGAGCAGACCCATTGATTCACTTATAGATGAACGTTTTCTAGGCATGCTCTGTGGACCTCGGAAGTAGAACATGAATGCTTGCACGGGGAGGCAGGGTACAGAGGACCCACACCCAGCGAACTGTCGGCTATCTTCTGTCCTCGTATCCAGGTGCGATCCTGTGTGCACCTTTACCTTTCACCACAATAGTCTGCTCTGTACACCTTCAGTGTATACCCTGCTCGTAATTGATAATGTGTAGTGTTGATGCGAACCGTTTCCGGTTAACAATATGGTTCTTGTTTCTGAACAATGTTCTTGTCTGGTTATTCTCTGAACCCCGAGCCCCCATTTCCGCACATTAGACTTTTTACTGCGGAGTTCAGGAAGTTACGGAAATCAGGTGGTAACGAGGATGTTCGGCTGGTATATGTCCAATCGATCGTGATTTGTTTGTTGGGAAATCGACGCTTGCTGGAATAATTGTGAGCGTAAAGTAGGTATTTGAAGGAGAGAGTATGTTTATTGTAGTCGCGGAAATGTATGGTGTTAGGTCCCAAGACTTTTGGCACATTAGTGGATTATAGATAGGATGGTTCGGTTGTTTTTGTGTTAAGTGTGGCGTTAATACACCCACACAACACAAAATAGTGTGATCTGGTATTGGGCGATTTTTTAATTTTGTTACATTTGTGCGCGGTTTTTTTTTGTTGTTACTTATTGTATTTATTTGGGTTGGATTATCGTAATGTTTTAACATGACCCACCCTACATGACTAGTAGAAAAATAAAGTCTTTTTTACCATAGCTATCTGTGACAAACCAACCGCTCTCGTTGGACGCCCTCCTGGGCCCGTCTCCTGGGGGGGGTTTCATTTAGCTCCGGATCGCCGACCTTTGTGGTGTTAAATCGGACGCGATTGGCACACTGTCTCAGCAGGGTTCGGTTTAACTCTGGCCTTAACCAGCAATTTATTTATGGCAACAGGATAAACAAAATCAAAACTCAAATCACCTCACGGCAGATCTGGCCCCATCTTAATTCACATACGGTAGAACACCCTCTCCTTCCAATGGACCCCTTCGGCACCCTATCGCCGAGCACCATACACCCTTTCCCCTACACACCTGGGGTCCAGGACTTCTCTCCCAGTCTCTGTGGACACATGCGGGGCAGAGGCCTCTTCCAGCTCCTTGCTCCCTACTACCAGGTTGCCAGGTACACGCCCCCTGATCCCTGTAGTAGCTGAGTCACCTCTCTATAGCCCCTCACAGGAAGTCTGGCCCAAAAAACTGGCACTGGAACCGTCGCGGGACAGCTCCCTACCCAACGCTACGACCGTCCCCCGGGAATAGGTAGACCATACCAGGCTGCAAGGCAGCCCCTTTCTAGTATACCTGTGTCAGTATAACTATTGTCTCTGACACCCAGCTAGCATCCTTCCCCCACCGAACCAGACATTCGGTGGAAAGCGATCGATGTAATGCTAGCGGTGACCCTGATAGCAATTCCACTGAGGGCCGTTTTCCAGAGCAGAGGACCATGTAACTACACTACAGGTCAATCTGGCCAAATTAGTTACATAGTTTTTCAACGGTCGACAAAAAAAAAAGTCAGAGTCCCCATCCTGTCTCAGCCCAATTGTGCTACAAGTGTTGCACATCCTCACCACCACCTGAGGTATACGGCAAAAACTCATGAGCTCTAGACGCAACTGGGTCCGCAGTGTGAATGAGGGGACAGGAAACCAGGTTATTTTTATTAGAATGATTAGACGTTTTTGATTTTTATTTGCGGACGCAAGGACTAATACGGCATGCTTTGTCAGGAATCGTTGATGGGACACAAAAATCACCTTTGTACACAGTTAGTAAATCAGCTATGGTCAGGTTAACCGCTCTTTTATAATAAATTGTTGATGAACTCGCTTTACTCCACTTTTTTGAAACCATAACAAAATGGAGGACCTAAGCACTCCAACCTGCGGTACGTTCCTCTTACTTGCCCGTGTCAGCTAAGACTCATAATAGACTAAACAATGCCTTAATAGGAACTCTGAAAACATTTCAATTACAATGGGAGAGCTTGCCCATCATTTGTATTTTGCTGTAGGAACAAGGGACTATGCTCGGCCTGATTTCTACGGTAGTGCATGTGGTCAGTGTTTATATCACTCACTTGAGTGTTGTAGTTGAAGTGGCTCTTTTTTTTTATCTCCAAGAATACAATGTCTAGCGCCTGTTATAGGTAAGCACTGGATCATGGAATTTTCAACAGACAATAAGTTTGCCTACCCTATTCCCTTTTATAACCACCCCCCATCCCCACACTGGGTCATTAGTTGCTGTTTATATATGGGGGTGTCTCTCTACCAATAAGATTTGCTTTTCAAACTGTAAGGTAACATAAATGAAGACTTTTTCCAAATATATCGGTTGTTCATTTTTTTTTGGTTTCTGCTATAAGGAGACTACAAGTGAATTTATCACACTTCTGTGCTGTCTTGGTTTTCCCCAATTTGTGATCCGACCTAAGGTGTACTTCTCCCCTCCTGCTGTTTGTTCTATAATCCAAGATTAGCAGGCAGCAAGAGAATTCATGACAGTGAAGGGCTTGTTTGTTATCTGATCTTTTACAAGACAAAAGGACAGTACCAGTAATTTACTTCGCATAATACTTTAACTCGAGTAAAGCTTCCCTGGTCCTGACAGCATTGAGATTTATCAAATTAAGCAGAAGAAATTCTCACTTCCCTACTAAATATTTAAGTCCTGAATACATGGACAGCTTCATATGGTATTTTCTCAGATAGCTAAGTCCAGGTCAAGTGAATCAGAGAAAAAAACACCCCAAAGAGGAGGCATTTTTTCATGTCTTAGCTCATACTTGTTTTTATAAGGGAGGTTGTAGTATACAGAGGAGGGGATTTGTGCAATGTAGCGATTGGTAGGTACTAACTAATGTTTGAATGTAATGTGGGTTTTTGGGGAGCCTAAGGCTCCCCCCCAACCAACAAGGTTGTGGGGGGCGGGAGTTTATATGCCTGTGCTTGAGGTCGGGTTGGTTGAGGGCCAACATCCAAGTAGGGGTAATTGGGTACTGGTGAATTTCAACGCAGAATTTTTATAAGGTATCTATTAATATAATACATCTCTTGAAATGACTGCTGATCCACCCGCAAATGGACAATTAGAGAATAAGAAGTCAAATAAAAGTCAAATTAATGGGTAGTAGTTTCTACATTTAAAGTTGTGGTTCGTCGGCCCCTCGGGCTCTACATCCTATAGGCCGTTAGAATTTGACTCTAACACTCTCATTCTATTTTTTGTTTCTCTAGAAGATCTAATAAGCATGTTATAGTCATCTATGTTCTTTCATACAAAAAGTGTCAGTACATACAAAACAAATTGCAAGTTTTTTGGCCCATTTGGAGCCACTTCCTCAAGCCATCTCCATCTAAACTATAGCAGTATCAGTGCATTAAATTAACCACTCATTATTACAGCTCCTTCATTTTTCGATAGGAAAAAAAAAGCATCGTACTCACACTTGAGAAGCTAAACTCTATGTGGATACATTCTAGGGTATTTATGATTTTTTAGAGGATGAGAGAAGCTGAGCTTTCTGATATCATAGGGTTTATATGAACTATTAGTGGCTCGTCACCGACGAGAGAAAGATGCAGCTCTGTGATATTAAGCGGTTATCGTGAGAGAGAGACCTTGAGAAGATAGTGCGTCGGATTTATCAGGGTTATTTGCTAGAGGGACGGGAGATAGCTATGAGTAGCTCTGTGATATTTAGGGTTATATGAACTAGAAGGAGAGGGGGAACCGAGGAAGAGCTGTGCTCTGTGTCTTATATAGGTTTTTAGATTGTGGACGGACCCCACCCGAGAAGGATCGTGATCTCGGATATTATTTGGGTTATATGATAGAGGACCAGCGTGAGAAGCTGAGATTTCATGATATATCAGAGTTATTTGAGTAGTAGATGCTGAGCTTTATCCGGGAATATTATAGGGTTTTATGGATAGAGAAGCTTCGAGCTCCTGTGATATATAGGGTTATATGATAGAGGAGTGGAGCTTGAGCTCCCTGACTATATAGGGTTATATGATTAGAGAGAGGCTGCTGAGAATCAGTGATAATTTATTGTACACAACAAAAGAGTATATTGGTTGTATAGCAGTCACAAAGATACATCAGAGGGAAATTTATTTTGACTGGGGTTTCATACGCCTTAACAAAATGAGCAATGAAGGAAGAGGTGCCCAGTATAGGAAAATGCATGCACCTTAATAAGTTTGGGGCATCTTTTTGTGTCTGTGCACCTAAAACTAAAATCTTCTTCAGCTACAATTTATGCCACTTTCTGACATCAAACTATAGCGAATGTGTCAGGCCACGGGAGGCCACTTCCCTCTGCTAAACCCCATCCACTTCTTAGAAGACCAACGAGGAAACCCACCAAAAAGTCACAGATCTTTTCACATCACTTGATAGATTTCCCTATACTTTTTTTTAGCTACTGTCAGGCTCTGGACCTTACTCGCAGGTTTGAGTTTGGGATTTTCACCTAAAGAGATTATGACTGATCTGAGCAACACTTTCCAATAAGTCCTAATAGGGAATATGAATGCCCTAAAGGAAACTGTGAATGGGAACATTCTTCATTATATCCAGAGGCTGATCACGAACCCCTAAAATATACGGCATTTTGCCCCCCCCAGTTTGCCACTGTAAGGGGAAAAGTAAACACCCCAGAAAATGGCCCCCAAGGACTGTTTACACTGGTTTTGGATCTGGAAATTTTTTTTTTGCAAATGCTCCCAAAAACCCAAACAGATCCTTTCACGGATCCAAAACCCCATCCAATTAGCGGATCCACTTATTTTTATTTTTAGGGGTCCTGCTTTCCCTCCCTTTTGGACCGAGAAATTGGGCATGTCAATTCTTTGGAACAGATCCAAAGACCACAATGGAGACCCAAAAACGGGAACACTCATGTTAATGCCCGGGGTGATTTTTAAGTTAAAAGCAAAAGCCAAAAACACATTGCCCATTTTTAGGGTTTCATTTTGGGTCCGTTTAGGGGCCGAAAACGGGTCCAAACCCTATCTAAAAAAGGGACGTTCCCCAAAGGAAATAACCCCACCGTGCGAACATACCCTAAAAATAAACTAAACCAATGTAGACTCAAAGACTTGTAACTAAACCAAAAGACCACGTAAAATAAATATGTATAATAAAATTTAAAAGATAGAATCTGAAGATAAAAATACACCATCAGGAAAAGGCTGCAGCAATCCATTGCTTCAAAGTAATCTTCAATTGTGACGTTTTTTTCTACATAATTGGGTTTTATTTAAAATTTTCAAAAAATAAAAACAAAATGCTCAAAATTTTGGTTTTCCCAAAAAATTCATGATTTTTAAAAAAAAATTTAAAAAAGCAAAAAAATCCATGAAGAAAATAAACAAAACAGATTTAAGGGGGTTTTTCCCCGCTACAAAGGAAAAATTTGCTTTTCAAATTGTAGGGAAAAACCCAAAAAAAAGACATTTTCCAAATATTTGCATTGTTCCTTTTGTTTTCCCTAAAGAGAAAAAAGTATTTATTACCTCCATGGGGTATTTTCATTCCCTCATAACCGACCCGTAAAAAAAAAATTTTCCTGGGGTGTTTGTTAAAGAATAACCGAGGGGTAGGTCATCAACAGGGGCAGCAGTTCAGTCAGTTCCGTGCTTTCCAGACATTTAAAAAACAAAATTTATCTCCCAAATAAAAAACTCTGTAATTAGGGCTTTTTTTTTTGGGGTCAGGTTTAAAAAGGGCCTTTTAGTTGTTTGAGAAACTAATCTAATTTTAATTAGCATCTGAAAGCACAAAGTAGCTGTACAAGCAAGGAGCTTATTTCAAAATTAGTATGAACCAGGAAATGAAAAGAGAATTTCTTTCATGCATTTTTTTGAAAAACCCCGTGGGGAGACAACTCCTTTAACATTAGTATCTACTACACCTGATGGTGTATTTCTGTCCTTCAATTATGTTTTTTTAAGTTTTGCTATAAATAAAAAAATTACATTTTTAGATGTGGTCTTTTTTGCTGGTTTAGTTGCAAGTGAAATGTAGTTTCATGTGGTGGACATTGGGTAATAAGAGCTGCTCATCCAGACCCCTTTCAATGATACCTACATGGTCTAAAGATACAGCATATGAACAGGAATTTTCTTCATGAGAAACTCTAAAGGAGAGCTCTGATTAGTTTCTATGGGCAACAAAGAAAGTCTTAGACCTAGTCAGTTTTTATAAATGTCCCCCTAAGTTTATTAGAGCACTATCATATAAAGAGCCATGTACCTACCCAAGATATAAAGATATAAAGATATAAAGCCAAGAAAAGTTTTAGTCACCGACAACAACTTGAAGATTATTGCATATAGTAGGTGAACCTGCTTTGCCCACGAACATTTAGCACTCCCATTGAGGCAGCAGCATATTAGATATTACAGAGCAGTAATGAGCAGCATAAGCTTTGTGGTCAGATATAATACATACTAGATCTGTGGGCAGCTTCTTTGTGTCTCTTTACCTCTGTCTCTCTCTAGCAACTTCCTCCTCCTCCCCCTCCCTTCTCTATAGGCTTCTAAGGGCAGTATGTAACCTTATCCTTCAACAGTTGACAATTGTTTGGTCTCTCAAAACAGACCTTTTAATATTTTTTCTATTTATTTTGTTTCCTATTTTTTGAGTGAATGTTGAGTTTAGAAGAAGAGGTAAAGGGAGAAAAAAACTGTCAGATAAGAAGAAAAAGCCATTTGTCTAATGAGATGTATCAAAAGTTTATTGAAACTGGTCTAAAAAAAGGTGTAAAATGAAAAGTTCTGTAACTTTCAAATATGATATTGCAATGGTCACCACTGATGGAATATTCACCTAAAATATATTACTTTTATCTTGTACTGATCCAGAGTTACAGTTCAAAACTGCATTTACTGTTCTGATGACTTCAGAGGTGAAGCCTCCAATGAATGTTTGCATTTACACTATTGTAGCATATTCACACGTGGCACATTTGTTGGAGACATTTCTGTCACTGTCCCCTTCAACTAAACGGGGCTCAAAGAAATCCATCCATACGGTGGAGAAGCAACTTATTCAGATGTATGGGATTAATTTTCATTAGTAGAAAGTTCTTCGACAAAAATGAAATTACCCTCAGGGAGATCTGGAATATTTTGGAATAGCCCCTTAAAGTTTAATGAGGGATTTAGCAGGGCTGTGGAGTCTGAGTCGTGGAGTCGGAGTCAGTGGCTATTTTGCAGGAGTCGTCCTAAAAGGGACCGACTCCGACTCCCAAAATATATAATTAGTTGGTCCAGTTAGTTCGATGCAAAGAGCAAGAGGAATTGGGTCTGACCAGTGCTGCTGCTCCCATATCTTAAGCCTCATCACATGAGGAGTGTAATTGATGACATGAAGCAGGCAAAGCGCTGCCCCCAGGGGAAAAGATTCTGCTCCCATGACAAAAAGATTTCAGCAAAATTTTTCACCTGTTTTCAAAGAAGTAGAAGATCAACCATTCATCAAAACTGACTGGCTGAGGCAATTTCTTTATACCCTGACATTGTTAGAGATGTTGCCCCTGTGGTCACTGCTTTGCCGCCAACCCAAGTTAGTGTAGAGAGGCCGTTCTCTATCCTGGAAATAATGAGATCAGATGTGAGGTCATGTATGCAGGATCTGATGGAGGCGATACTATTTCTCAGAACAAATTCAGAGACTCCACAAATGTTCCTGCAGTGTTTTGCATATTTACAATTTTTTGTGTCATAAAGTCATATCCAGTAAATATATTTTACACTGACAAGCAAAATGGTAACAATGTTTTGAACTTGTGACTTTCAGGCTCCATATCTCACCCTCCACTACAGCTTTGTACATGAGTCTACTATAATTTTATATACAGTCATCTGACCCAAATTATACATAAATTTGACTTGCAAGTATTTAGCATCTGCTCAGTTACAATTTTGCTCCTAAAAATCAAAGTGTTAATTTTTATTATTTTGTTAGTATTTTGGAAATCCACCTTTTGGTTTTCAATACTGCCTGAATCATTCTGGGCTCTGAATCAAATTTAAGCACATCTTGACCAAAATCTGATCCCAGGTCTCTTCTACACATTCCCAATGTTGGTGCAGACTGGACTTGGATACAAATTTTTCATCAACTCTACCCACAAGTGATCAAAAGATCAAAACATTGTTACCCTTTTGCTTGTAAGTGTCTGTTCTACCTAAATAGCTTGATTATTGTATCATAAGGTGATAAACAGCCTGATGTGACCATTTTACTACAGTAAAGTTATCACTTAACCCCTTACCGACATTTGTCGTACTCATACGGCAATGTCGGGTAGGGGTTCCCCCAAATTGCCGAATGAGTACGTCAAGGCGATCTTGCGCGCTCACAGGCGGAGCGCGCAAGATCGCGGCATGGAACCGGCGGTATATTACCGCTGGCATCATGCCGCATCCCCCACGCAGGGGATTAACCCCCCGATGTCGCGACATCGCGGCTGCGGGCGGCAGGAGTGAGCTCCTGCTGCTCGCAATCCCGGCGCAGTAACGGCGCTCAGCGCCGGTACCGGTCACCAACCAGACAGTCCGGATGCTGAATGACAGCATCCGGGTTGTCTGGTGACGTCACAATGTCCACAATGCATTGTGGGCAGCGTGACTGACAGTTGCCATGGAGACGAGCATACAGCTATAAGCAGTGTGCTGATCTCCTATTGCATGAACGATCTGACGATCGTTCATGAAATTTCCCCCCCTTGGGGAAAAGTGAAAAACATGTGAAAAAAGTTAAAAAAAAAGTGTAAAAAAGTAAAACAAAAAAAAATAAAATAAAAACACGTACATCGCCCTTTTCCCCCTTTACAAACGCCAATCGCCCCCAAAAAGATCAAAAATAAAAAAAGGTACTCATATTTGGTATCGCCGCGTGCTTTAACGACCCACCCTATAAATCTGTCATGTTAATTAACCCGTACAGTAAAACGCCGTAAAAAAAAAACCCCCAAAAAACAGTCACAAAAATTTGCGGATTTTGTTCATCCCTGCAGCACATAAAATGGAGTATAAAAGTCATCAAAAACTCATATCAACATGAAAGTGATGCCAATTAAAACGTCAGTTCATCCCCGCAAAAAAAAAGTCCTACACAGCTCTTTTATACGGAAAAATAAAAAGTTCTAGCTATTAGAAGAAAGCAATGCATAAATATTGTTTTACACAATAAAAACACTTTTTTTTAAAAAAAAAAAATTGTGCTTTCAAATTAAAAAACTACATAAATTGGGTATCACCGTAATCGGCTCAACCCACAGAGTAAATCTTACTTGTCACGGATACTGCACGGTGAACGCTATTAAAAATAAAAAACACTGCTAGGTTTGCAGTATTTTCTTCACCCTGCCTTCCAAAAAACGGATTTAAAAGCGATCATAAAGTCTTGTCCCCCCAAAAATGATACCAATAAAAATGTCAACTCATCCCGCAAAAAAAAAGTCCCTATACAGCTCCATAAACAGAAAAATAAAATGTTATGGCTCTCCGACTGCGGCGATGCAAAAACGTGTTTTCTTTTTCAAATAAAAGTGTTTTTATTGTGTAAAAGCAGTAAAACATTAAAAAAAAATACAAATTGGTATCGCGTAATCGTATCAACCGCTGATTAAAACTAGCATGTCATTTATACCGCACAGTGACCGCTGTAAAAAAAAAAATAAAAACACTACCAGGATTGCTGAATTTTGTTACAAAATGCCTCACAAAAAACCTTAATAAAAAGTGATCAAAGCATCACAATGCCGCCCGTAATGGTACCAATAAAAACAAAACCTATCTCTAAAAAACAAGCCCACAAGACAGCTCCATATGCAAAAAATAAAAAAAGCTATGGCTGTCAGAATAGGACAACATAAAAAAGCAAATTTTATAAAACCGCTTCTATTGTGTAAAAGTATAAAACATAAAAATATATAAAATTTATATCATTGTAATTGTACCGACCCCCACAGTAAAGTTATCCCGTCATTTACCCCGGGATGGCGAATACTGTAAAAACGAACCCCAAAAACAATGGCGGAATTTGCGTTTCCCCCCTCCATTTCCATGGCCCAATGCAAAAAAAAAAAAAAAACGAGGGAAACCCTGTGCGCCAAAATGCAAATCACCATTGGGTTTAGACCCCTTTGAGGGGTGTTGAATCCAAAATGGGGAAACTTCTGGAAGGTTTCACCTGTTCTAGTACTTTGGGGGCTTTGTAAAATGCGACATGGCCCCCCCAAATTTATCTGTGCGCCAAAAGCCAAATAGGGGCCCCCTCCCTTGTACCCCTCCCATGCGCCCAAACAGCAGTTTACACCCACATGTAGGGTTTTTGCCGAACTTGGAAGAAAATTTCGTAACACAATTTTGGGGTTTTTTTTCCAAGATTCCTTGTAAAAATTAAACATTTTCAGCAAAAATTGCAGATTATTGGAAAAAATATATATTTTTTTTATTTTCAGAGCCGAATGCTAAAAAAATTTGTGAAATGCCTGTGGGGTCAATATACTCACTGCACCCCTGGATATATTCCTTAAGGGTTGTAGTTTCCAATATGGGGTCTTTTTAGGGGTATTTATTGAGTTTTGGAACCTTAGGCTGTCCGCTAACTTGAAATGGCTCCTAAATAAAATCGTAATGAAAATTAGGCCCAGAGTCCCCGTAGGGGCTCCTCCTATTCTGGGGCTTGTGGTTGAGCCAAATAATGCACTAGGGCACATATGGGTATCTCGAAAACGGCAGAATCTGGGGAATCAATATTAAGTTGCATTTACCTGATCACATTTACCGTATTCTTGTCAATAATGTATAAAAATTGAAAATCTGCAAAAAAGTGAAATTTTTAAATTTCACTTCCACTTTGCTTTTAATTCCTGTGAAACACCTAATGGGTTAATAAACTTCCTAAAAGCGGTTTTGAATACTTTAAGGGGTGTAGTTTCTTAGATTAGGTCATTTATGGGGGTATCTAACATACAGGTCCCAAACAAAGTCACGTTAGAACTGGACTGGTCCCTAAAAATTGTATATTGCAAATTTTCTTGAAAATTTGAAATTACTACTAAATTTATAAGCCCCGTAATGTCGGGAAAAAAAAAAAAAAGACATTAAAAAAAATAAAGCCAAACTACAGCAGACATAGTAGATGCTAGTTATAAACTATTTTGGGTGGAATAACCATCTGTCTTACATGCAGAAATTTTTGAAGTTTGAAATTGGTAAATTTTTCACGATAATTTGATATTTTTCACAAATAAACAAGCATTTTTTGGACCAAAATTTCTTACTATCTTAAATCACAATGTGTCACGAGAAAACAGTCTCTGAATCACAAAGGGTAGGTTTTAAAGTGTCAAAAAGTTATTCTGACATAAGTGACACATGACAGATTTAAAAAATGGGGCTCTGTCAGAGAGGCCAAAACTGGCTCCGGCGGTAAGGGGTTAAACATGCGCCGTGTATGAGGGAGTCAGGAGTTGGGAGTCGGAGTCTGAGTCGGGGCTTCGGCTTGCCGACTCCACAGCCCTGGGATTTAGGGCGACATGTATGAACGGGGCTGCGGCAGTTTTCTGGTGTACTTTGAGCCAAAAAAACCTATGAACAGGTGCACTCCAAATGTGTCGCATCACATTCATAGAAGTAGACACATTGATGATTCTTTGATGCCAAACCTAGGCGCAGAACAGCCAGACCAAGTTAAAGGGGTTTTGCCACGATGTAATGTTGACGTGGGATCCTCCAAAATGGGTATTTAATCACTTTTCTAAATATATGCGATTACAAAAAGTGAAGCCTCTGAGATCTACAGCTTATTTTCCATGTCCTTAGTTACCTGACAGTTTACATTAGACACGACCAGGAGCTGATTTGGCTGGGCTTGAGCTGTCTGCACTTCTTATCTGATGACAATGAACATGAAGTAGCTTCCAAGGGACTGTGGAGAAATATCCTGTCTTTTGTATAGAGAATCCACTGGTTCGAATGTAATTATTTGTGTAAACATTGTAGACGCTCCCTGGCACAGCTTGTCTCTGCTCAGACCCCCTTCCTTTCCCGCCCCTCCCCCCAGTGACTCCGCATGCTGAGTTAATATTGTCTGCTGATCAGATAACAGGTAAGGAGCGGACTTCTTGGCAAAACCCCTTTAAAGGTAATCTGCCTGAGCTAGATTTGTATTTGCACTAGACAGCGCCTGTATGTATGACCTGCAGAAGAACAGGTTCATACATTCTGGTGCATTCTATACTACCTTAAAGCTATTTGGAACTGGCCTGTCAGCGCTGATGTTCATATATGTCTTCCATAGTGTCTGTTATAGAGGCTTCTAAACTATTACAACAGTTGTCCCTTTATGTTAGAAGTCTGCACTCCTTTAAATTGAGTCATTTTACGATCATACAATTGAGCAGAGTTTTTTTCCTAGCAGCTGATACGACACTGCCACATTACTTCTTGATTCCATAAGTTCGGCAGCAATCCATACCTGAGGAAGGTCTATAAAGTTTAGACTGTTAGCCTGAAACATCATGATTGAATCGTTGACTTGCAGCTATAATAAAATACTTAACTGGAGTGCGACATTCTAATTTGACTGTGTCTTTGGATCTGCTATCCTATTCCTACACTATAAGATTGCCCCATTATGTACATGGAGCCTCATGCAAGACCCCCAGTGGATATTGTAGATGGCTGCTGCCCTCCAGTGCTCATTGCTGAAAAGCAGCCACAAAGTAACAACAATGCTTGGCTCAATTAGCTACTATCTAAAATCATTACTATGCGTCAGAGGAGGACAGTACAACATCCTAAAGTACATATGGCCTTTAAATCTCTCCCTTTTAGATTTATAAATGACCGCATACTTTAGAATACTTCTTCAGTTACTTAAAGGGTACATAAAAAAAATGGTGCCATGATACCAGCTAGTAATAACAGGGACGCATACAATTACGATGGATCATGCACAGCATCTTTTATTTAACCCTATTCCTTCTTTTAAACCTCATATTTTTCAAACAAATTTGCATAGATGTAAAAAAAAAAAAAAAAAAAAAAAAAAGCCAAATAAGTTTGAGAATATGTCTACGAAAAACACGCAGTGGATTCGTCCCATGTGAACGTACCCTTAAAGTAGTAGCAGACAAACACTTTGCACGTAAAACTTTACAGTGGTCTCCAGTCCTGCAGATTCCAAGGTTCAGCACTCCAGAATAACAGACTTTTTCTTACTCCATATAAAACCTACAAAGAGACCTACCCTGTTTCCCCGAAAATAAGACAGTGTCTTCTATTAATTTGTGCTCCTAAAGACGAGCTAAGATTTTTTAGGGGATGTCTTATTTTTCCCATGAACAAGAATTCACATTTATTGTTGAACAAAAATACACATGTATTAATATACTGTAGTGATTTCAAAACAAACATCAGCAGAAGCAGCCAAACTCTGAATTGCATAAAAAATACACTATGTCTTATTTTCGGGGGTGTCTTATTTTCAGGGAAACCGGGTAAGATGGAAACAACAGTGCAAAACGCGTAGGTCATCTGCTGTTTCCATGTTTGGCCTTCTTGTAT
Organism: Phyllomedusa bahiana; assembly: GCA_025379985.1. Taxonomy (NCBI): domain Eukaryota; kingdom Metazoa; phylum Chordata; class Amphibia; order Anura; family Hylidae; genus Phyllomedusa; species Phyllomedusa bahiana. The sequence goes on from JAODAL010000262.1 coordinate 201,181, forward strand.
GTTTTCTATGCAGTAATGAATAAAATAAAGTATATTTTTTCGTTATTCCAGAGTGCTGGACAATGGAATCTTTGTATATTGCGTTGCACTGCTATGGAGTGTTTCCGTGCACTGGATATGCAGCTACGAGTGTGACGGGAGAGCTGGATGTCTCGCAATATATTGTCTCCAGCCCTATACCCTGAAGCCTGCAGTTATTTCACTTAATAATGACAAAAATGTCCTCACTTCCATGATTACATATAAGGTCTTTGATACCTCAATATGGCCACTAAAGAGAGCACCTGACGAGAAAGACATCCCACCTGATCTCATAGAAGGAGGTTATAATTTATTGAATTAATAAGTGCTATGTAAAGGCTTGGAGTGTAGATGAATGCGGTCTGCAAGAAAGTACAAAGGTTTAACAATACCTTAAAGGGGTTGACTCATCTCAAAGTTTCATAGGATGCATGAATGAAGTAATGCTGCTTTGCTCTGTCACTTCCCGGTCAAGCTGTCTGTAATTAGCATACGAGCTCCGTGTATTCAGACCTCTCTGTTTATCAGTCTAGATTAAATAAATTACCTTCTCTAAGGTCTGGAGAAGCTTCTGAGCTAATGTAAACAGTAATTACTGACTTTTGTCTGAAAGATCAGATAACAAACAAGCTCTCACACTGCGGGCCCATGACCTGTGTGATGACTTCACTCCCTGCTATCAGATAGAACAATTAGCAGGGGAGAAGGAGTACACAGGTCACCCTTTGGAAACCTAAACCCCCTCAAATTGAAAAATCATTTGCACTCCTTCCCCAAAAAAAAAAAAAAAAAAATGAACAAAGCAATTTTTAGAGAACGCTTTATTTTTCCCACATTTTAAAGCTTTTCTTGTAGTGAGAAAACCCCCAAAAACAAAAAATAATGTTATAAATATTATACACACCCCCCGGTTTAAAAAACGGGATAGGGACGTAGGTTTTTTCAATTGAAATGTAGAAAGTGGAACAGGTAGTTTTTAAAAAGAAATTCCCGCAAGGGAGCGTTTTTAATTTGTTTTGCTTTTGTCCCTTTTTTTTTTTAGAAGATTTCCCCTAACTTTCTGTTCCATGTCAGCGGGGCATGCTGGCATTTGGTTTAATTTGGGGGGACTGTGTTAATTCAGTCACGCCCCATAAGTCTCCATTTGTAACAGGGGACGTTGAAGTGGGAACGACGGGTGTTTTTTTTTTTTTTTTTTTTAAATATATATATATATATATATATATAAATTAAATATAAAATAGCCCCTTCTCCAATTTTAAACAAAATTGGGGTCACTTTTCTGATGTTTTACCTAAAAAATCCACTTTTGGAATATTTTTTTAAAATGGTTTTACGTCTAGGCCCCTGCCAGGCTATTTTCCCCGGTATTTACTTTGAATCGTCAATCCGTGGAAAAACCCCTTCCGAAATTCAAGCCTTTTTTTTTGCCATTAAATAAAAAAAGGCTCGTTTTTTTTAAAACGATATTCCTTGGTCTAAACCAATTTCCAAAAGGAATGTGAAAACCGTAAGAATTTCGTTTTGCCCTAATTTTCCATTGCCGAATTACGGACCGAAATATTCCAAATTAGGTGTGAAATAGCTTTTAGGAGGACAGTAATGACGGCGGGATAAATGACAAAGTCCTTGCACCATGTTTTCCTACACGCAGCTAAGTGTGAAAAATGCGTTTGGCTGCAGAGTTATGCCAACTACTTTGAAAAGAGTTTGAAAACAACAGAAGGTCCAACCTGTTACTGATTAAGACTCATATAGTGACCCAGTATTAGTAAATCTCCCCCATTTAAACAAAAAAATGTTTGGTGTGTTTATGTTTAAAAATTTTAAACTCACATCACTGAAAGGCATGTTCACACAGCGTTTTTGGGTGAGTTTCGGACAGGGTTTTGAGCGTTTCCGACCAAAACCCTTCCAAAACCCCCCAGTTAATTTAAATTACCTATGTAAAACCTCGTTGTAGTTCACACACGACGAGGTTTTTACACGCTTCTTTGGAAGCAATGAAAAAGAAGTATCATGTCAATTCTTGAAGCGCGATGTAGGCGCGGTTTAGGCACGGTTTTCAGTGCAGTTTTTAGCGTGTTTTCAACGCAGTTTTTGTCCCGATATCATTTGTTGGGTAAAACCTGTCGAAACTTGAAACCCAAAACCGATCAAGCCTCTCGAAGAAGCATGTTTTAGGCGAGGTTTTGTTGGTTTTGGCGAGGGAAAAGCCCCCAAACCCGCCAAAAACGCAGTGTGAACATGCTCTAATGAAAAAATGCATCCACTTTGGGGGAAAAACCATCCTAGGCAACGGCAACAAAGATCAAAAAAGCTGCCGCTACATTTCTCTGCATGGCACAGTGGAGGAGTTTGGATGAAATACCACTGCTTACCCCCCTCTAAATCACGCTACATTACTGACAACTTCAATAAGGGCACGTGGTGTACAAGCTCCTCGCACACTGGGAGGGGTGGCACGTCTTGTTGTCCCTTTGTGTCCTTAAAAGGGTTTTCTTGCTACAAAGATCATATCTTTAAAGATGGGGGAAGTAAAAAAAAAAGCCTTTTTAAATTGGGGTTTTTTACCAAGTCCTTAGTTTAGATATGAGCTAAACTGTGCATCTACAGCAGCTGGACGGGACATGCCCACTTTTCTGGCTGCCTGCACCCTCTGTGTTTACTCCCCTCTGAGCAGTGAAAATCAAGCTGTCTGAGATGGCTGTGTGTAAGAGAGAAGCTGGGACAGCCCTATGTGATGGCTCTCCAGTGATAGTTCTATGTACTGAGTAACTGCTAATTCACTCTCCCCTCATAAAACACAGTCTTATACCCTGTGCTCTCCCCATATAACAGCCATACTGCTCTATCTCCTGCCTGATAACAGAGGGGGAAGGGAGTGGGGCAGAGAGCATTTCTCACACTTGCTTCATCAGTTCAGGCTGTGTGTAGAACAGCAATTACATCAAGAAAGAGGTACTGGTTACAAGGAGCTTGTGCAGCCTGGAGCTGAGAACTCTGCAGCCAGAAGCATGAGAACTCTACTGTACAGCCAGAAGCATGCAGGAGGTCTGCAAAGAGTGACGTCCTCTCCCTTCCACTGCACACACAGAATGATTATGTCACCAGTCTTCTGTGAGGGGAGACTCGCCTCCTGGCAGGAGAGGCACACCTACTGAGAGAAGAGACCCCTGTATTTGAAACTGATAGAATCAGCTCAAGTGTACGAAAGCTTCACATGATAAAACCTTTTTTAAGGCTGTATCTACACAACAGTGGACAAAAAGTGACCTGAAAACCAAATCCTAAAAACGTTCATAAAATTTAGTTTTTTTGCCCACTGCCTGACAAAAGCAGGCCGTTTGTTTGCGCTTTTTTGCAGAAATGCACAGCATTAGATTTGCTTTGTATTTCTGCAAAAAAAATGCTCAACAAATGCGCCAAAAACCATCCGCCACTTTTACACAGATTCCAATAGTAAATTTTCTGCCCTGCGCTGTCGTTTTTTGCAACATGTTTCAAAAAACGACCAGCAAATAAAACGATCAGAAAAAAGACGTTCCGTGGAGACGTTTTTGCTATAGAAGTCTATGGGACCTCTTTTCAGTCGTTTTTAGAAAAAAAAAAACGCTGAAAAAAACGGCCGTTTTTCTGTGCTGTGGAGACATAGCCTAACAGTATAAACAATTAGGTGACAAGTCCACTTCTGTTGTTCCACATTTATAAATGCCTCTTTTCTTATTTATTAATATATAATTTTCACTAATACTAGTATGATCTTATGTTTATTATTTTTTTTACATTGGGATACGCTCCTTAGTAGCATTTCTCAGTACTCCAGCGGCATCTTTTCTTCTTGTATTTGATTTGATGTATTTTCTAATAAAATATTTTTTGAGTTTTTCACATATTTGTATACTGCCAATTTGCTTGCCATTTACACAGCCATCAATGTCTAAAGCACTGGAAACAAAAGTGAGTATACACTTAAGTGAAAATGGACAAATTGTGCCCAATTTGCCATTTTCCCTCCATGTTATGTGACTCAGTGTTACAGGGCCTCATGTGTGAATTGGGGGCAGGCGTGTTAAATTTGGTGTCATCGCTCTCACACTCTCTCATACTGGTCCCTGGAAGTTCAACATGGCGACTCATGGCAAAGAACTACTCTACATAAAGATGGCCTAGGCTATAAGAAGATTGCCAACATCCTGAAACTGAGCTGCAGCATGGTGGCCAAGACTATGCAGCAGTATGAAAATCCCTTTGACTGAATTCTGAAAATTGATTTTTCATAAGTAACAGTTCACCTGTAAAAGGTATACATGTTAGCTTCCTGTCCATTGTGTAATGTGCCAAAATTCAAGGGATTTGAATTTAGCAACAGTGAGGGGATCTGAGGTAGAGGAAGTCTCACATCATCAGGGAGATTAAACGGACTAATGCAAAACTGGTTCCTATAGCTGTACAAATAAATAGATACAGAAACTTAAAGCTTTTTTTCATCTACACCAGTGGATCTCAACAAGGGTGAGGACTTTTTTTTGGTTTCAGGGGGTATTTTTGCATTTGTGCAATCTCCCCATGCATTATCCTGTGGCTTTTCTGCGTGCTGGTGTGAACAGGTATTAAACTGATGTGCAGTTTTTTATCATCTAATTGTTCCCCTAGCAGTGGGATATGTGAGCTTCTGCTCAGCAATTAGCTGCACCTGTAAATTTTTCCCAGCTAGCATATAAGCCAGAGCTGCCTGCTACTGAGTTTAGTCTAATCCAGCCATCGAGCTGTGTATATGGCCCAAAAAATTGTAGTGTTTTTTTTAGGAAACTGGGACCACTATCCAACAAAGTATGCGGTCTGTGCAATTGCAGTTTGTTTTCTAATTTAATATGCAACAATCAAAGGTTCATTGAATATAACGGATTAAAATAGAGCAAAAAGGGTTAAAAACAACAGTCTGCATAGATGTAGCTCTCACCACTTCATGACAGTCATAGTGTAGATATGGTTAGTGCTCAGCCTGCACATCGGCACACTCTTCAGGCCAAGTGTGGTAATGCAACTTCACTGAACAACTGCATCCTAAATCTCTCCAGTGCATTTTATATCTGCGATAAACTGAACGTCAAACTGTGGTGCAATGAATTTCCACCACACTCCTGTGCATTACTTAGGTTTGGTTGTAGTAGAGAAATTCTAACAAACCCATTCATTCATCCTCCTTTGCTCAGAAAAATGGGCAACTCAGCTTAAGGGTGGTAGCAAGAGATCAGAAATGTGAGAAATTTATATTTTGCTGACATATGCTGCAAGCAACATTCCAGTTTATAAATGGGAAGCTGCTGACCTCAACCTATGGTACATTATATGTTTCATGTAAAATTCCATAGTACATTGACATGTAGCAGTTTGATGCAACTTAAAATCTGTTAAACATATCCAAATGTTGTTATGTATGCACCAAGCACGTGGATTTTAGCAAGGCTTATTCAGATCAATAGGACAATCTGCAACAAACCTGGCATGTTTAAATGTGGAAAGTGAATATTTTGTAGAATAAGGATGAGGTTATTGTAGGGTTAGGTTCCTGACAAGACCGCCTTTTTTGGGGCGATTGCCCTGTGGTTGTAGGGTAGGGTACGGTAGTTTTGTGTAGTGTATATATAGGTTATATTTGCCCATTTTTTACTGTATTCGGTGTATTTATTGGACCTTCTTGTAGTTTTAAGTTTTAATACACGTATTTTCTGTTGGCGTACATTTTAATTTTTTTCGTGTATATTTAGGATTCCTGACAGGATTAGCTTCCCATATCCTTTTTGGGTTGTTGTCATGTTTAAATACACCCCTAAAGTGCACCCAGGAAAGAGAGAGTGTTACTTACATAATAAAATGCAATAATAGAAATAATGATCATCAAACTGAAAAAAATACTAAACACGCCATCTGCCAGCACCATGTTATAGAGCAAGCGGAGCTGAGCGGATCAATATAATGTTTTGTGGGAAAGATTCAATAGAACTTGTAGTTTATTCATTTCAATTTCTGCTCATTTCTGGTTAAGGAGTCCAGTAGGCGGTGTTATGAGTGATTGACAGCTATGTCTGTAGGCAGACTCAAAGAAGGAAGGCTGTCAATCACTGATAAGACCGCCCACTGGACTCCTTCACCAAAAATAAGCAAACATTTACATAAATTAATCACATATTCTTTCCCCATAAAACTATACATCAAATCTGCTCAGCTTCGCTTGCTCTATAACATGGTGCTGGCAGATCAGATAGCATGTTCAATGTGCCAGGTTCCCTTTAATGAGCTAGTTCAGGCAACGGCATATGACGTCCTGTTCGGACAGAGCCAGGAAGGAAACAGAAGACCAGCGAAGAGGGATGATGGCGAAAGCGCTGCATCTGAGGTGAGAGGAGAGGTAAAGGTTTTTTACTTTATAAGGCTTTTAGTATCCTAAAAAAAATGTAATAAAATTAAGCAAACAATTTATTTAAGGTCCATTGATTTAGCTAACAAAATTTGTGATTGGATCCAAAATCGATAGTCTAACTGTTCCCCTAGTGGTGCGGTATGTGAGCTACTGCTCAGCAATCAGCTGCACCTATTTATCTTTCCCAAGTAGCATAGGGGCCAGTGTTGCCTCTTTACTGGGTTCAGTTTTCAGTCCAGCCTTTGAGTTGTGAGTATGGCCTGGTTTCTGTTTTTTTGGATCCAAAATCAGCTTGAAAGCCATACTGGAAGAAGAGTAATAAGTCATATTCGAACTGCAATAACATTATAAGTGGAGTACTCCTAAGATGTACTCGGACTTAAACCTATACATGGCACAGAATTTGGACTTCATAGTACTTTCTCTGTATTTAGTGATAATACACAGCACTATATCGCTGTAGATACAATACAGAAACTTCATATCCTTACAGGGCGATCCTGATAAACTAGCCAAATGGACATTAAAATGGCAGGTAAGGTTCACCGTATAGAAATGAAGGGTTATACATTTTGGTGCAAAAAACAAACATGCTATTTATTCACGGAAAGGAGCACCACTGGACGAGTCTATGACAGAGAAAGATTAAGGTTTACTTGTTGATTTAAAAACTAAATGATAGTATACAATGCCAGTCTGCTGCATCAAAAGCCAACAAGATATTAGCTAGTATAAGGAAAGGCATAGCTTTGAGAAAGAAAGTATTATTTTGCCCTATGAAATATCAGGGCAACAATATCTTAAAAGGGACTGTGTCATCAAAAAGGGACTTATTTTTTAACTCATGTTTTTGTGTTTAACATTTTTTTTTTAAAGAATTTCTGTGTTTTTTTTTAAATTTTCATATCACTTTCAATATTTGAAAAAATGTAAGTCCTGCAGTTTTCCGATTGGCCACTAGGCCCAATAATAGCCTGATACTTCCTGTAGAGAAAGATTTTCAGCAGTCTTCTCATTATCAGCACAGGCAGGGTTACACTGAAAGGTGATACCATTGTGTATAGATAACACAGGATCCACCATTCACAATAGGAGATGTCACAGCTCTCCCTCTCCCCCTCTCTGCACACTGACTTCTTCTCAGGTCACAGAGCATGCCTAGAAAACTCTCCTATGGGAGTCAATGGGACTGAACCAGTCCATAGGCTCCTGTGTCCATGAAGCTGCTGTAAAACATTTTTCTAAATGCTGTTAAGAGAAGCTCAGGCAAGATGGCTGCCACCAGAATCATATACAGATGACAGAATTGGGAACTCTACAATTAGAAAATAAAAATGGTTAAGGAGAAAAGAATATTTATCACTATCTTGTTTTAATTAGTAATGAAAAAAATCTGGAGAAAGATTCCCTTTAAGTATGGAGTCCAGTCTAAGACACTACTATATAAGGGAGCTGGAGCAAGTTCAAAGAAGGGCAGCCAAATTAATATACAGAATAAAATACCTGAGTGATAAACATATGTTATGAAAATTAAACGTATTTGCACCTAAGGGAGAATGTGATATCTTTATATAAAAATGTAAAATGCCCCATATAAAAACCAACGCAATAAACTATTATAAGCTGCAAACCCAACAGAGAACACAGGATCAATATTTACAGTAGAAGCATTTACATTTAGAAGCATTACTTCACTGTCCAAGATGTAAAGTCCTGGAAGATGTTCCCACAGGGATAGATTTTAGGATGTTTAACAACATACAGAACTACTGGTGTTAATTTAGGGATCTGTTTGCCAGTAGGGACATTTACTATTTAATTCAATCTACTTAAAAGGAATCTGTCAGGTTATTGATGCTCCCCTATCTGAGAACAGGACGTGATAGAGGGAGAGAAGCTGAGCTCGGTGGTATATAGGGTTATATACTGGAGAGAAGCTGAGCTCTGTGATATATAGGGTAATATGAGAGAGGAGAGAAGCTGAGCTCTGTGATATATAAGGTTATATGATAGAGGAGAGGAGCTGAGCTCTGTGGTATATAGGGTTATATGCAGGGTTGTGGAGTCGGAGTCATCATAAAAGGGACCGACTCCCAAAATATATAATAAGTTGGTCCAGTTAGTTTGATGCAGTGCAAAGAGCAAGAGGAATTGGGTCCGGCCAGTGCTATTGCTCCCATATCTTCAGCCTTATCACATGAGGAGTGTAATTGATGACATGGAGCAGGCAAAGTGCTGCCCCAGGGGAAAAGATTCTGCTCCCAGAGCAAACAGATTTCAGAAAAATTTTTCACCTGCTTTCAAAGAATTAGAAGAGTTCAAACATTCATCAGACCAGGCTGTGGCTGAGGCAATTCCTTTATACCCTGACATTGTTAGAGATGTTGCCCCTGTGGTCACCGCTTTGCCCCCAACCCAAGTTAGTGTAGAGAGGCCGTTCTCTAGCCTGGAAATAATGAGATCAGATGTGAGGTCATGTATGCAGGATCTGATGGAGGCAATACTATTTCTCAGAACAAATTCAGAGACTCCACAAATGTTCCTGCAGTGTTTTGCAAATTTACAATTTTTTGGTGTTCTAAAGTCATATCCAATAAATATATTTTACACTAACAAGCAAAATGGTAACAATGTTTTGAACTTGTGAGACTTTCAGGCTCCATATCTCGCCATTCACTACAGCTTTGAACATGAGGCTACTGTAATGTTATATACAGTCATCTTACCTATTTTATACATAAATTTGACTTGCAAGTATTTAGCATCTGCTTAGTTCTGCAGATTCTTTCCTGTAACTGCATTGTTACTGTTTTGCTCCTAAAAATCAAAATGTAAATTTTTATTATTTTGTTAGTATTTGGTAAATCCACCTTAGGATTTCAGCTCTGCCTGACTCCTTCTGGGCTCTGGATCATATTCAAGCATATCTTGACCAAAATCTGATCCCAGGTCTCTTCCACACATTCCCAATGTTGGAACAGACTGGACTTGGATACAAATACAGCTTTTTCTTCAACTCTACCCACAAGTGTTCAAGAGATCAAAACATTGTTACTATTTTGCTTGTCAGTGTCTGTTCTACCTAAATAGCTTGATTATTGTATCATAAGGTGATAAACAGCCTGATGTTACTATTTTACTACAGTAAAGTTATCATTTAAACATGTGCCGTGTATGAGGGAGTCAGGAGTCGGAGGTTTGGGAAATTAAGGAGTCGGGGCTTTGGCTTGCCGACTCCACAGCCCTGGTTATATGATAGAGGAGAGAAACTGAACTCTGTGATATTTAGAGTTATATCATAGAGGAGAGAAGCTGAACTCTAATAAATAGGGTTATATGATAGAGGGAGAGAAGCTGAGTTCTGTGTTATATAGGGTTATATAATAGAGAAGAGAAGTTGAGTTCTGTGATATATAGGGTTATATGATTTGAAGCAGAATGTATTAGTAAAAAGCAGAGGAAAAAAAAAGTGAAGGTACTGCTGACCCCACCACATTCAGTGATTGACAGTTCTGTACACACACTAATACAGGGAAAGCTGTCAATCACTGTACATTGGCAGGGTAAACAGGATCTGCACTGTCACTTAAGTAGCCCTGTCAGGATTTTCTTTTTTGTTCCACATTATATAACAGAGCTCATCTTCTAAGCCTCTGTTATATTCTGCTCTCAGAGAGGGTAGCATACACCACCCTTTAATTCGATCCATGCCATTTAAAGAGTGTTTTTTGCCTTCCTCTGGATCAATTGTTTGTATCTATAAAGTGATAACCTAAATGGACTTGATTGTTTTCAGCCTACTATGTAATTATGTAATAACTGAGGAATGGCCATAGAGCAAAGCATCAAAGGCAATCTATGTCTATAGACGATGCAAGTATATCTACAGTTGCTTTTATAGCACCAGCATTCGACAGTGCTTCTCACTTTTTCGTCACACACATCAATTCCTGTTCTCACTCTAATTCCTTTAAAGAATTTTTATTTTTGATGTGATAGAAAACATGGAAGACATTTGCACACGCCTAGGAAAGTATACAAACTCAAGGCCAATATTCTGCCGGATAGATTAAATTATCATAGTGTATGTAGCCATTCTGTTGACGGAACTAACACTCATGTGATCACTGGTCTGACAATATGGCTGCCGCCTGTGTATATCGGAGCTGTCAGAATACGTGTAGGAACGGTTGCATTGAGATCTGCACATATTTCCCAGTCTTTATTTCATATTTGTGATGTGGCGCAGCTTTAAGCTTAAGGCTCCCTTTCTGCCGGCCTCGTACCATATCCACACAAATTAAGTATCTGCTATTCGTCTCCCAGTACTAAAGTCTCTCCCTTCTCCCGTGCTACTGATTTACCATTTTTATTACAAAGTGAAAGCTCTTAAGAGAAGGCAAAAAAAAAAAAATCTAATCAGGCTGAAGAGATAGAAAAGTTGTGCAGCTTGTGTGTGCCCCCTCCAGATTCTATCACAGCTCCATCCTCAATTCATTGCTTCCCGATGTCGTTATGACACAGTTCCACAAATCAATGCAGACAGCGGAGGCAGGGCCTCGCGCTCCAAGGCAGCAACACGGACGGGTTGCCTGAACTCCGATTTGCTAATAACACATAATAGCGGCTATTTGTGCTCGTGTTAAATCATACATTTCACTGCAGCTTTATTAAGGGATTTTTAAAACTCCTTTCCAAATTGAATTTTCTAGTAGCTTCCTATTTTCAAGATCAATCATTTCAAAATAAAACTCCCTGGCAAAGGGGACTGCATGTGCCATAGAGCTGTTCGGCAATGCTTCATATTTGCTGTGTCTGGAATACAGTTGCAGAATTTTCACATATTACTCATTAAGTACAAAAATAGGTTTGTCATCCAACCTTTCTGGTGTCCTGAAATCTGACTACACGTACTATGAAGAGATACGGTTTTCTTGTACTGCAGTATAACTAGGCACATTTGCCTTTCAGGAATCTGGAAATGAAGGGTGACCGCTCCTATAGAAGCAATAATTACTAACCTATTGGCGGTCCTCCAACTTTTACCAAAAATAGATGGAATAGAGCAGACCTGCACAACTTGGCGGCTAAAACTGCCCGGGATGGGCACCTGACTACCCAGGATCTCCTGCAGACTGCCCAAGAATGGCCCATTTAGGGTATGTTCACACAGCGATTTTGGATACGATTTTGAGTCCATGTTGGATCCGAAAATCACATCCAAAAACGTAGCATCGATCGGATCTAAACAGATCCAACACGTTTGGATGCAGCAGGATCACACCCTACAGTTCATTATAGGGCTCATGCTGTGTCTTTTGGACACGTCAGTTCTTGGAACGGATCCAAAAGACACAGTAAGACACTCATCGGCGATCACTCGTGTGAACGACGATGCGTGTCTCATATTAAAAGCAATGTAAAATCACATTGCTATTTGTTAGCTGCATGTTTGGTCCATTTAGGGTCCAATAGAAGGATCCAAACACACAGCTAAAAGCATACGTTACACAGAGTAAAACATGCCATGTGAACATACCCTTAAAGGGGTTTTCTCACTACAAAGATCATTTCTCAGATTATGGGGACAGTAAAAATAAGCACTCTTGTAGTTGGTTTGCATTACCCAAGTCACTTAATATAGCAGATATGAGCTTTTCTGTGCATCTGTTTTCTATTTCTGCTGCTGCTGCTAGTCGGGACACGCCCCCTTTTCTGTGATTGGCTAGTCGGGACACGCCCCCAGATGGACACGCCACCTGCACTGTGATTGGCTGACTGACCCTGTTGGGATACACCCCCAGACAGGAAACACCCCAGACACGCCCCCTGCACTGTGATTGGCTGCCTGCACACTCTGTGTTTACTCCCCTCTGAGCTGTTAAAACTGAAAGGGAAACCAGCTATGTGAAATGGCTGCTGGCTGTCTACTCATCCCCCAGCACTAAGGCGAATGATCTGGGTAATTACCGACTGTTTAACTCATAGATACCCTCATATAACACAGTCTTATGTCCTGTGTTCCCGCCATATAACACAGTCATACAGCCTTCTGCCTGATAACAGAGCGGGAGAATGGGGGGGCAGTGTGCATTTCTCACATGTGTTTCATCAGTTCAGGCTGTGTGTAAAACTGGTTATAGCCCAGCAAGGAGCTTGTGGAGCCTGGAGATGAAAGCTCTGCAGACACAAGAGAACACTGCAGGAGGCTGCAGATCTGTTCTGTCCAGACAACCTTCCCCTTCTACTGCAAATACAGAATGATGTCACAGCTCTTCAGAGAGGAGATACACGCCTGCTAAGAGAAGAGACTTGCCCATGGATTTCAAATTCAATCTCATAGAATTAGGTGAAGAGCATGAACACTTCAACCGATAAAACCGCTTTAAGGAAGAGGTTAACAAATCCTCGCCCCTTTACGGGTTGACAAAAAAAAAAAAAAAAAAAAACCTTTGGTGGGTCATATGTTGTGCAGACCTGTAATAGGGCATTGAAGGGGTGTTACCATCTCAGATATTTAGAGCATAGGACGTTGATATGCAATAGCGATCCCTCAAGTTACAAAGACCTCAGGATACAATATTTTCACTATGGTTTGTCCTTGGGTATTGTATCTTGAAACCAGACTCCCCATACAGCTTTTTCTGACTGTATGTAAGGACTTGCTTTACCTCTATTAGTTATCTGCTCCATTTTCTTTCATCATCATTTTGTATTATACTGGTTTGCCACTTCGGGAGTTTTCCATAAAAATATACAGGCAGTCCCCGGGTTACGAACAGGATAGGGACTGTAGGTTTGTTTTTAAGTTGAATTTGTATGTAAGTCGGAGCAGGTATATTTATTAAATGTAATTCCAGCAAAAAAACATGTTTTAGTTTTTTTTTTATAGTGCAGGGAAGGGTTTTTACATTTCTTTTGTGGTCTGTGCCCTTTTTTTAGAAGATTTCACCTAAAGTTCTGTATCTCCTGTGCAGCTGTGGCATGCTGACACTTGGTTATCATGGAGCGTGACTCAGTGTTGAATGTCAGCCACGCCCCATAAGTCTCCGTTGGTAACTAGGGGACATATGTAAGTCGGAACAATGTAAGTCGGGGACTGCCTGTAGTTTCAATATACAATGGAACCATTTACTATTGTATGAGGGACCATTTTAAAAGGTCATACAGGTGCAGGTCACAGAGGTCACCTTACCCCTTGTTCTCACTTGTGCCAAGGTTGATGAAAACAGTAAGGTGGATGACCATGTGCGGCACTCTCTGTTCATTTCAGTGGAAGTACAGTTGAATGGGTATGTTCTCACCAGTCATGACTATGGCGAGGACAGGGAGTAAGGAGATCCCAGTTCTCGACACAGATGTGGGTCTCAGAGGAAGGACTTGCATCAGACCTTAATGAAATATCCTGAGTTTATGTCATAAATGTCAGAGATGGGAAAACCCCTTTAAAAGCTATTTATAACTACTTAATGACCTCCAGAGAATCTTATGAAGTAATAGAAGACTAAGGGCTCATCCCCACGGCACAGGTTTTCAGTCGATTTAACAGACGGTTTTCGGATTTGAAAAACGTCTGTAAACCGACTGTCAACCTTTTACATTGATTTAAATAGAAAATCCGTGAAGTAGTCCACAATGAACGGATTTTCCGCCACCGCTGGCGTTCCTAAAAACTTAGAACATGTTCAATTTTCCGCCCAGTTTTCGGGCAGAACATGAACATGTGAGTGTGAAGGGGAACAGCTTGAATCCGCAAACCGCGGACAAAAAGCGGCCCCCTTGCATGCCAAAAAAGACAAAATAATTTTGTCTTTGCCGTGGGAACACACCCTAAAATGTAAACACTTTCTCAAACATGTTTAATTAGTGAAATTAAAGCATTTAATATGTAATTCAGTTTTTTGAAAAATTGCAGGACTGAAGTGAGGCCAAGTATACACCTGACAGCATGATGGATCTCTATATTGACAGCTATGTTAAACTTTCTGCTTCAGTGCTGGGAGAGTCCACTGTGCAGAGGGAGCCTGTAAGTCTGGATTTTCTGTACACTAGGAAGCTCCATGCTGCTATCTTCATGCTGGGTGTTATTACACTAGCAGCAATGTAATATGGATGCCTATGTGCTATGGAGGAAGAAACCAAAAGCAACAGTTAAACCCTGTCAGACATATGTTCTCAGTGTGCTGTGATTTATGTAGTGTATGTACAGTGAGAGGCTCAGATTAACCCTGTCCAAGCTGCTATGTCCTCAGCTCTCCCTGAACAGTTGGTAGCTTCTTCTGAAGGAATTTTACCAGATTGTGATCTTTGCCTGACAAAGTGAAAGTAAAACCTGTTTCCCTTTAATACTGAGGGAAATCCTTGCATTTGCTAATGAAATCTGTTTGAGAAAAGTTTTATAATTTCATCTACTATAAACTTTTGCGTGTTTGTGTGGTGCTGATAGATATTAAATAGGACTTGTGATACCTCCTGACAGCTTTAGTAAATCCTTTGTTCCCTTTTGAAATAAAAATTCTGGAGCATCTTCTGCTATAAATCTGTTGTGATGTTCCTTGGTTATTCCTTCTAGAAATATATTACTGAATTAGTCAGTTGGGTGTTACCATTCCAGTTTTCAAAGGGGTGTGTCCTTGTATACGGTTACTGTCAGCACTTATTGGACAATATTAGACGACGCAGAGACACATCCACAAATGATAACACCCAGCTGACAGATTTGTAATTATTTTGTTTTTTTAGACAAAATAACAGGGTAACCACACAACAGACATTTAAAGGGGTTGTCTCACTACATCGATTCATCTCACCTCAGTCCTGTTTTCTTGGTTTCATTTTGTATTCAGGGCCGTGTTTACTGGCTTCCACTAGGCTGCAGTAGAAGCCAGGTCTGTAGCAATAGCGACCAGTGCTGGCAGCCTATCAGGTGAGATCAAACAGGTCTGTAGCTATAACAACCTGAGGAGCTGATGCAGCCCATACAAGAGGGCATATCTCAGAATAGATAGGACACTGTTAATGGACATATATTGCAAAGTGACTTGTTTTTGCAAGATCTTTAACATAAAAAGCAATCCTTGTAGTGAGACAACCCTTTTAAGGAAAGATTCTCCAGAATGACTACTTCCTGGGGAACACAAGTATTTACCAAAACAGACATGTCAGGAATGGTCTCTTTAAAGTTGAGGATACAGAGTTTAGATGGGTATTCTAAGGATATCCATGATATTACAGTGTCGGTTAACTGTAGATTATATACTGCTCTGTCTATACTAAAGGCATTATTAAAAATACTGTGTCATATACTTTTAGTGTACATGTAGCCAAAAGTGGGGTACCAAGCAGGAATCCACATAGGATATCTAAATACTCTAAGCGGGTAGGTAAACTAGGTGTTCTCCAAATCAGATCGGGCATTGTGTCACTGCAAACTGCATTGTTATATCAGGCTATGTATGGCCACTGTGTTATTGTGGGATGAAACACTGTACAGCCTTCTAATACAGGTTATGTTTAAAATGTCTCAGGTTTTTAAAATCTGAATGAAAAGGTTGATTTCAAGTAAAAATTAACATTCTAATTTAGATCCTGTTCACATATTGATTTCGGCGCCCGATTGTGGTGACCATTGGAATACCGTAAAAAATTATCCCGATGGAAACCACAGCGAGAGCACAATGGGGCCACAGTCTTCTACAGAGCAGACATATATGGGTCCTACTCAACGAATGTGTACAGTGTTTGCAAAAGCGTGGTCTACAACACTTTTGTATCTGATGGATAAAATGAACAGAGTGAAAACGCTATGTGAATGGGGCCTTACACCAGACATTGAAAGCCTCTTCAGACCAAAGAATCCACCCAGCTGAGAGGTTGCTACAACTGTGTCCAGTATAGGCAATGGTCTATGACAAATACAGGAGTAACACAAATCTCTCTTGTGCTGATGGTTTGTATATCAGTGTCAGAGGTGAGACCCGCACCTATCAGACGATAGTGGCATATCCTATCAATATGCCATCAAACTTCAAGATGGGAAAATCACTTTAACTTACCCCTAAAACGATGATGGGAACTGCCTCTCTTCCTGATAAGATGCACACTGCTGAATGGATGTGTACATCAGCAACAATCCAAGGCATGTATTAGAGTTGTAACTGACCCCACATTGAGTTCATATGCAATGCACCCAAATACCTTTTCCCCCAATGCCATGTCGTCCAGCCCCTTTCTGCTTTGATGTGCAGTGGTATATCAAGGCAGAAATGGCATGGACTAGAACTGATACTTGCGTGCTTGATGCCTGTAAGTAAACAAACAAATTGTTAAAATTTTTTAAAAGACCAACGCAAGCGCATTTGCAGGGCCCCGCTTGCACTGTTCCTTCCTGTTATGCCCCTGACGCTTGTTTGCTGACACAGGAACATCATGTACCGGACCGAATCAAATGAGATGGAAATCTTAGAAACACGAAGTTTGTGAAAAAGTTGCCAAGGTTCTCATTTTTTTCTAATAACAAAGATTGACAAAAGAACTTTCCAACAGTCAGGAAAAACCCAAAACCTTTTTAGAAAGAAATGGAAAACCAAACGTCACTAAGGGGGTTTTGCCTCTCTCCAATTTTACACATTTTAAATTTTTTTGGGTCCCCTTTCCCCAAAACCCCAAAACAACTCAATGGGCCCCCCCATGTACGATATATTTTGCCACACAAAATCATTAGGAAAAGCAGTGATAAATTAGGAGATTGGCCTAACACAATTTTTAAATTATTGGAATCTGCATTAGCGAGCAGCGTCCCCGTGGTGCATGTGGTGGTGTCATATGAAAATATTTTGGGTTGGGCCTCCTGTGAAAAAAAAAACCCCCCCCCTTTTGCGCAGATGAACATATTGGATGGAAAAACCATCATACCCCCCCCCCCGGGGCCCCCGCAGCCCCCCCCTTGGGCACCCGATTTCTTTCCCGCTGTTCTGTTTTTTACAGTTTTTAACCTTATGAAAGCAAAAATGTCCTTGTGCTTCATTGAATTTTCAACTACTGATTGTAATACTATAAAACTCAGAAAGGGCCTTACCAAATTTTTGATTCGGACGGCAAAAGGCCGTGTTTAAAATATGTTGGTATTATACAACCCCACACAGAGCCATTTGCTCTCCAGAATCTAATATAAGGCTTTACAGCTTTTTTAAATTTATAAAAAAATTTTAAATTATATATTTTAACACAAAACCAAAACCCCACACAAAAATATATAATAAACACACACAAAATATATAAATTTTATAAAATAAAACACACACACAAAAATAAATAAAATATAAATTATATAAAAAAAAATAAAAAAATATATAATATATATATATATATATAACACACACAAAACCAAAATATATATATATAATAATATAACACCCAAAACAACATATTATTTAAAAAATATAAATAAAATATACACACACACACACATATATAAATATATATATATATATAATAAAAAAAATATATAAAAAAACAAAACAAAACATAAAAATAAATTTTATATATATACACACACAAAAAAATATATATATTTTATCATAACACACACACAAATATATAAATATATCTATATATATAAAACCCCCCACACATATATAAATATAAAACAAAACAAAAAATTTAACAAAACACACACATATATATATATATATATAAACACCCCCACACAAAATATTTTTATATATATAAAAATATATATAAATACACACCCCCACACACAAAAAAAAATATATATAATATATACACCCCACCCCACAAAAATATATATATATAATTAAAAAAATAATATATATAATATAAATACAAAACACACAAAACAAATAATATATATTTTTAAAAAAAAACCACACCACACATTAAAAAAAAAAATATATATAAAAAAAAAATATATTATATATACACACACACACACATATATATATATATAAAAATTTAAAATTTTATAAAATAACACACACACAAAAAATATATTAATTTTATATAAAAACCAAAAAATATATAAAAAAATAAACACACACACCCCCCCACCCCTATATATATATATATATATATAATATATATATAAAATATTTTATTTTATATAAAAACACAAATATAAATTTTATAAAAATAATAAATAAAATATACACACCACACATATATAAAAATATATATAAATAAAAAAACACACACACACCTATATATTAAAAATTTTAACACAAAACAACACAAAAAATATATATATATATAAAATATATATAAAACCACACACACATATATATTTTATATATATAATTTTTAAAACAACACAATATATATATTATATAAATATAAAAAATAAAAATATATAAATAAATTTTATAAAAAAACCCCATAAATATATTAAAATAAAATATATATATATAAAAAACAAAAAACATAATAAAAAAATATAAATATTTTAAAATATAAAAACACACAATAATATATAAAATATATAAAACACACCCAATATAAAATATTTTATAAAAAACCAAAACACAAATAAATAAAATTTTATAAATATACCCCACACATAATATAAAAAATATAAATCCCCCCAAAAAATATAAATATAAAAAAAAATACACACCCCATAAAAATATATAACCCACACAAAAAAATATATAAAACACAACAAATATAATATATAAAAACCACACACACAAAAAATATATATATATATATAAAAAAAATATATAAAAATAAACACACACAAAAATATATATAAATAATAACCCCACAAAATATAAAAAATAATAAAACCCACACATATATAATAATAATATATAACCACACATATAAATATATATATATATAAAAAAACACACACAAAATAAATTTTATAAAAAAAAACCACACATATATAAAATAAAAATAAACACACACAAATTATATATAAAATATAATATATAAACACACACACCAAAAATTTAAAAAAATTTATAAAAAAACACACAAATAAATATAAAATTAAAATATAAACAATCACAATATATATATATTAAAAAAAAATATAAACACCCCCAAAAAAATATATATATTAAAAAAAAAAACACACAAAAATATAAAAATAAAAAATATATAAAACACACAAAAAATATAAATTTTAAAAAAACACAAAAACTATAAAAATAATAAAATAACAACACAAAATTAACTTTTATATAAAATTTAAAAACACATATATATATTATAAATATAAAAATTTTATAAAAAAAAATTTTAAATATATATATATATATAAAAAAACACACACACATATAAAAAATATTAATTTTAAAAAAATAAATACCCCACCCCACACATATATAAATAAAATTAAATAAATAAAAAACACACACTTATTTATATAAATATATAAACAACACACACAAAACAAAAATATATTATATTAAAAATATATATACACACAAAAAAAATATATAAAATTAAAAATACACACAATATAAATATATATAAAAAAACACACAATTATAAAAAATATAAATATAAATTATACACCCCCATAAAAAAAAAAAAAAATACACACAAAACAAATATAAAAAAATTATATTTAAAAACACACACACATAAAAAAATAAAAAAATATAAATACACACACCAACATATATATATATATATTAATAAATATTTTAAAAATATAACACAATATATAACTAAATTTTTAAAAAAACAAAATAAAAATATAAAAAATTAAATATATTTTAAACACACACAAAAAATATATATTAAAAAATGTAAAAACACACAAAAAATATTTTATAAAAAATATATACACACACACAAAAAAATTATATAATTTAAAAAATATATATATAAATACACACCCCAAAAAAATATAAAATATAAATAAAAACAACCCCCCAAATATAATTATTTTAAAAAAAAAATATATAAAAACACCCCAAAATAAATATATAAATAAATTATTTCCAAACCAATTAAAAAAAATAAATAAAAACCACCATATAAAATAAATATAAAAAATTATTTAAAATAACACACATTAAATTTTTATTTAAAATATAATTAAATATTTTAATTTTAAACAAAACAAAAACCAAAAAAAAATAAAAATTTTTATATACCCCAATTTATATTTAAATATAAAAATAAATTAAACACACACACAAAAAAAATAAAAATAAAAAATATTTTATTAATTTGTATTAAAAAATTTTTAAAAACACCAACAACATATAAAAAACTATAAAAAAATATATAAAATACACAAAACAACAAAACATATAAATATATATAAAAAAATAAAACCACAATCTTTTAAATAAAATATAATATTTTTAAAAATAAACACCCCACAAAAAAATAAACATTAAATAAAAATATTAAATAAAATAATACAAAAACCACACATAATATTAAATAAAAATAAAAAAAAAAACACACACACATTATATATAATATATAAATATAAAATTTAAATATACACAAAACAAAAACATATATAAATATCAAAATATAAAACACACCACAAAAATAATAAATAAATAATTTTTAAATAATAATATAAAAAAAATATATATAATATAAAATATATAAATATAAATAACCACACAAAAAAATATTAAACACACACATATATAAAAATTTTAAAAAATATATATATAACACACACACATATATAAATTTTATAAAAATATATATATAAAAAATATTTCACACACACACAAAATATAAATAAACCACACACATAAATATATATAAAATAAAAACACACACAATATAAAATATTTTAAACACACACAACACAAAAAAATTTTTTTTTAAAAAACACACACAAAATATAAATATAAACAAATTTCACACACAAAAAAATATATAAAAAAAATATATATAAAAACATAAAAATTTAAAAAATAAACACAAAAACACACATTATATAAATATATATTAAAAAAAATTAAAAAAACAAAATATAAAAAAAAATATATATATATATAAAAATAAATAAATATAAACATATATACACACACAAATTTTAAAAAAATTAAATATAATAAAACCCCACAAAAATAAACACCCCATAAATATATATATATATATAAATAAAAAAAAAATATATAAAAAACACAAAAAATAAAAAATATATTAAAAATAAATATACAAATACACAAAAAATATATATATATAAAAATTAACAAAACACATTATATATAAATAAACACAAACAAAATATATATATATACACAAAACATAAAAAATATTTTATAAAATATATATATCAAATAAAATATAAATATATATAATATATAACACATATAATATAAACCAAAAAAAATATATAAAATACACACAAAATATATAAAAATAAATAAAACACAAATTTATATTTTATATAATATCAAAATAACACCAACACAAATATAAATATATTTTCACACACACACACACAAAAAATATTAAAATATATAACCCCCACACAAACACACATAATATTAAAAATATACAACACAAAACACACACAAATATATATATAAACACACACACAAAAAAAAATATATAATATATAATTAAATATAAAAAATATAAACACACTACAAAAAAAATATAAAAACACAACACCAACACCCAAAATATATAAAATTTTAAAACACAACCCCCCCCAAACAATATAAAAAAAATTTTTTTAAAAAAAAAATATAAATATAAATACAACAAAACATATATATATATATAATTTTTTATATATATAATTTTTAAAAAAAAATATATAATATATTTTAATAAAAATATATATATATTTTTATATATATAAAAAAATTTTTAAAATATATATAAAAAAACTATTTTTATTAAAATATTTTTATTTTTATAAATTAAATAATAAAAAATAAAAATATAATTTTTTATATATATATTTTATAATTTAAAAAAAATTTTTAAATATAAAAAATAATATATTTATATATAAAAATATATATAATTATTTTAAAAATAAATATTTAAAATATTTAAAAAATTTATATAAAAAAATTTTTATATATTTTAAAAAAAATAAATATATAAATTTATATATAAAAAAAATTTTTTAATATATTTTTATATAAAATAAAAATTTTTAAAAATATATTTTTATATAAAAAAATAAAAAAAATTTTATATCCAAAACCTTTTTATAAATACAAAAAATAAATTAAAATAATAATTTTTTATATATATTTAACAAAAAAATTTATAAATAAAAAAAATATTTTTTAAATATAAGAAAATAAATTTTTATATATAAACATAATAATATAATATATAAAAAAAATATATAATATATTTTAAAAAATCTAATAAAAAATAAATAAACACCCCACAAAAAATATAAAAAATACAACAAATTTTTAAAAAATAAACACACACACAATATTACTATAAAAATTTTAAATAAAATATAAAAATATTAAAAAAACACCACACAAATATAAAAAACAAAATTTTTATTTAAAAAACAAAACAACACACACACATATTTTTTATATAAATACCTCACAAAACAAACCTTTAAAATATATTTTAAAATTTTTTATATATTAACACACAACAACACAAAACCAAAATATATACACCCCCCCACAAACACCCCAACACAGAAATTTATCCTTTTCCCAAACGCCCAAATTTTCTCCCTTTAATTTTAAAATTTTTAAGTGCCTGGACCCGGGGAAAATAAAAAAAATTAAATAAAAAAAAAATTATAAAATAAAATAGTTTATTTTTAAAAAAATAATTTAAAAATAAATATTTAAATAAATTTTTTTAATTTTTAATTAATAAAAATTAATAAATTTATTATATTTTTTTATAAAAATTTAAATTTTTTTTTTTTAAAATTTAAATAAAAAATTTTTTAAAAAGAATTAAAAAAACTATTTAAATTTTTTATTTTTTTAAATTATTTTAATATTTTTTAAATTAAATTTAAAAATTAAACCCCTTTAAAAAATTTTTAAATTTTAAAAAAAAAAATTTTTCCCCCCAATTTAAAAATTTTTTAAAAAATTTTTTTTTTTTTTTTCCCCCCCCCTATTTTTAAAATTTAAAATGTTGTTTGGGGAAAAATTTTTCCCAAACACATTTTTGAAAGGGGGGATTAAACCACCCCCCACAACACCACCACTTTAAAGGGGTAAATACCCACCCCATTAAAAAAGAAAAGTGGGTGTTGAATCAAAAGCCCAAAAACCCCCCCAAAAACCCTTTTTAAATGGCCCCTTTTTTTTGGCCCCCATGGGGGGATTTGGGCCCTTTAGAAATTAATTTTCGGGCCAGTTAAAAAAGGTTTTTAAAAAAATTAAATGGCCCGGGAAAGGGTTAAAAAAAATATTCCCCACACCAACACCCCCACCAACCAACCAACCAACAACAAATCCACATTATTTTTTCCCGCCAAACCTGAAACCCACCCCTTAATTCCATAAAAATAATACAACCCCAAAAACCCCCCACACCAAAAAGATATTAAATTAATGGCCAGGACCAAAAACCCACAATATATATAAAAATTAAAAAAATAAAATAAAATATATATAAAAATATATTAAAAAAAAAACACACAATTAATTTTTATATGCACGTAAACCCCACCAAAAAAATAATAATAGAAAATAAATAATATATAAAAAAATTATAAAACACACAAAACACCACCTTTTATATAAAACCCCACACCCTTATTTTATAAAAAAAAAATAATATTTAAAAATCCAAAAACATTTAAAAATATATAAGCAAATTTTGTTTTACCCCATTTATATACCAAAAAACACAATATTTATTAAAAACTTCATAAAAAATTAAATATTTAAACACAAAACAAAATATATGTAAAACGGTCAATTTTTTTCAACCTTCTCGTGCTATGTGTGTATGTGTATGTTTATGTGTATACATATTATATACACACACCTATATACCCTATACAAAACACAGCACGAAAGGGCGTGCAAGCATGAAAAAATTTCGGGCACGGTATAAAAAAAAGAATAACAACTCGATCTTAATAAAACACAGATTAATAATTTTTCCCTTTTGTATTTTTAAAACAAAGGGAAAAGCATCCCTAGGGAAGGTAGTGCATTTACAACCCATTAGAAAAATGAATTTTTAAAAAAACCCGGGAAATTTATTCTAAAAAACAGCGCCACTCTTGTCAAATTTGCTGTCCCCTGGGACTGTAACCCAGACTCCCCCACTTGAAAAAGGGGCAGAACCCTTTTAAAATCGAAGCAATGCAATTTCTAGATAGGTACACATTTTCATGACATGCAAAGATCTTTTCTAGGCTCTAAAAAGCATGAGAGCCATTTATCATTTTAATGTCTGACATCTTATAACAAACATATAATATTGTTTTCACATGGATTTTACCAATTGTACCAAAGTGATGACTAATTTCTTTTGCCTCTGTATGAGTGGCTAGAGATACGCAGAGGAGTCTTCCAATCATATTAAAATGGCAAAAGGGAGATACCTGCAACTATACTCATGAGCCAGAAATGTGTTACATAGACCCAAAAAGTGGGCATGCTGAAAGGGAACCCGTTACATTAAGCATGCTATCTGATCTGCGGGCAGCATGTTATAGAGCGAGAAGAGCTGAGCAGATTCATATATTGTTTTGTGGTGCAAAGATTGAGTAAAAATAGTAATTAATTTATTTGAATTTCTGCTTATTTTTAAAAAGTGTAGTGGGCAGTCTTATCAGTGACTGACGGCCTTCCTTGTATAAGGGTGCTTTCAGCGATACCTGTCAATCACTGATAAGACCGCCCACTGGACTCCTTAACCGAAAATAAACAAAAATCTAAATGAATAAGTTCTACTGAACTTTCCCCACCAAACTATCAATCTGCTCAGCTCCTCCTGCTCTATAACATCCTCCCCATAGAACAGATCAGCATGTTTAGTGTTGCTTTAATCATATTCCAATCTGCTATAGCAGTAGCATGCCAGTGAAAATTGAAACCAATTCATTTTTGCAATTGTACCTAAACATCTTTGCATGATTGTTTGGCTCAATACCGGATTTTTCGACTTACCCAGGAAGATCATGACATCTATCTTAAAGGGGTTTTGCCACGATGTAATGTTGATGTGGGATCCTCCAAAATGGGTATTTAATCACTTTTCTAAATATATGTGATTACAAAAAGTGAAGCCTCAGAGATACAGCATTGCTCAGTCCTCCATAGTTTCCTGATAGTTTACATTAGACATGACCAGGACACAGACAGGAGCTGATCTGGCCGTGCTTGCATGTTCGCACTTCTTATCTGATGACAGGGAACATGAACGAGCTTTGGAGAGACTGGGGAGAAAAGTGCAGTGTATGAGGCTGTCTGCTGTATAGAGAATCCATGGCAGTAATGTAATTATTTGAGTAAACATTGCAGACGCTCCCTGCTACCTCGCTCTCTGCTCACACCCCTCCCCCTCATGACGCTGCATGCTGAGTTTATCTTCTCTCCTGAGCAGATAAGAGATAAGGAACTCACTTCATGGCAAAACCCCTTTAAATGGTGCGTTTACACAGCAACCAGTATTTGGTCCTTTTTTTTGGCACGCAGGGGGGCGGATTTTGTCTGCTGATTGCGGATTCAAGCCCTCCCAATTTGCACCAACATGTTCATGTTCCGCCCGAAAACAGGGCTGAAGATTGAACATGTTCTAAGCTTATTGGACCACCGGCGGTGTAAAAAAAACGTCCGGCGGAAAATCCGTGCACTGGGGACTGCTGCACGGATTTTCCATTGAAGTCTATGGGGAAGCGTTGCTTGACGGTTTGTAAAACTGCAGACTGTCTGAAAAACCAACAAATAACCTGTGCCGTGGGGACAAGCCCTAAGAGTAAAAATTGTGTTGTTATCTCATGCTATACAATGTACTATCCTACACAGTACGAGGTACATATAAAATCCTGCCTTACTGAGCTCTGTGAATGCACTGAAATCCAGAGGCATAAACCGCTGACGTGTCACGTACACATATATACACATTTATCTGCTTGTGCCAGCGGCTCTGTGTGCAAATGTCAAAGTGCGTTAGGGTACGGTAAGACAGAAGATGCACACTGCATTTGTTAAAATGTCGCCATGCTAGATGTATCCTGAGAAGCGGCTTGTGAAAATGGCGAACTCAGCAAAGCCGGCATGCATATATATCTTTTACATCCCGTCCTGGAGAAATCTAGGTTACTGACAACGAGAAAATAAAAGACAAAGACAGCGAAAAAAGGGAAAAAAAAAAAAACACACAACAAATCAGGACTCCCCCGCTCTTCAGGGCGACTCTGGCCTTTCACAAACCCCTAAAGATTGCAAACATCTAACCCCGCACCCCCCTTCCCTCTGCACTGAGCACCAGCCAGTGTGATTGGTGCGTGGAGCGGTAAAGAAGGCATGGAGAGGAAAAGAATAGAAGTAATAAAAATGTAATTACATAAAAATGCTAACGATATTCCATCTGTTCTTTCACTTGGCCTAGTGGGCTTCTCAGCTCCACGTCTTGCCATTACTGCAGCTCACAGCGACAGAATAATGGAAGTATTAACAGAGGGGGGCAGAGGAATCCTTATTAATCTGATGCATGAGGAATAGCAGCCATCATTACAGGGACGGGAAGGGACTCACGGATATTCCTGCCTGCAGCCGCTTGCTGTTCAGCAGGGAGCTTGTCACTGGTTCACTCTCGGTTGCCCTGGAAACTGACTCCTGCAAAATAAAGATTATTAAAGCGCATATGATTACGGGCCGCTGCTGAATCACATTCTTATCACACAAATTTCATTTTTCCGCCCAAATTGCATTTCAGAGCCCCCCCCCCCCCTTCTTTCCCCTCCCCAATCACACACAAAAATCTGACATAACCTTCTAGCCTGAATAATTAGATGCCAGGGTTTTACAGGCACAATGGATTCAGACAATTACAATTGCACACACTGTGATAAAAACACAAAACACACAAATAAGACCCATTTTACTAACACTCACACGAGGGACCTTTGGAGAGTGAAAAAAAAATGTGCAAAAATCCCCTGGATGACATTAAGGAAGGGAACTGTGCATCTAAATGTGGTTTGTGATAACTAGATCATACACACGATGACACGGGCAGGACATCGCTTGCACTTTCTACCTATGCCAGTGGCAGGAAGGTACCGTCTATCCACCTTCAAGTCAATACAGTCCCATATACTGCCACATATTGATATATAGGTAACAGTACAAAACAAATAGACCCTCTCTTTGTCAGGATGGGATTGCTGTTTTGCACAGTAAATAGAAAGATGTTGCATGTAATTCCTTGCACTTGTCAGCAGAGGGAGCTCCAGATCTTCAGGGGAGACCATCTCGGCGGCGTTAATGATCACACCCAGTGACACAGAGAGCATAGGCCCAGTAAATAAATCATGTAACCCAAAACCCTGCTGTAGTCCTTCAGTATACACAGATCTGCTGCAAGCCTTTGTCTTTATAGTGAAGGGTAGGAAAACAACCTTTATTTTGCTGTAAGTAATAACATGGCTGGAATATAGTATAAAATGCAGTAAAATTAAAAACAGATTTTCTTTATTAAGACAAAGGGAGGTAAAAGTAGGTCACAATTTAGCTGGAATAAACAGCACGCTGCTTAGGAGTGTTACCCGAGTACCACATCCAGTGATTTACAGCGCAGGGCGACTTGTAAAATACAGACGGCAGAACCATTAATATAAATCACTTGGCGGATTTGTGGGGCGTACTTGCGCTGCAATGCGTCCGAAGTACATCCGCAAATACGGTAAAATTGAGAGCTATTATTTCCTGGTTTATTCCCCAGAGCACATGTCACTTCTTTCGGCCGCTTACACGTGAATGGGAGTTATGCCGGAGCGCTGTTGAAAGTAAGCACTGGCCAGCGCGTACTTTCAACAGCAGGCATATGGTGGCACGCACAGGTACACACTGCTATACACCGTGTAAACTCACCCTTAGAAATCACCAGTGTATTTTTTTTTTTTGTGGGATAGTGATATAGGACGATAAAGAGAATGCTGTTCACAAGAGCTTACAATCTAAGGCAGGGGTGGGGGGTCATTTTCAGAAAGGACCATGTCAGCTTTACATTGCCATCTAAGGGCCATGGAAGGTGGTCAGAGCTGTGCCACCGCCTGCGAGTTGCTGAACAGAGCAGTGTGGAGGTGCCTTCTGGAGCTCCAAATCCAAGATGTCATCTACTGTATATGCTGGTGCTGCCGCCTCCGTTGCATCATGTGGGGAAAGTGCAGAGCTGCGCCTACTGTGTCCAAACTTTCATCATCTCTGCTTGCTGTATGCAAGTTCTCGCAGGCCACATAAAATGACATTGGGAGCCGGAGTCGACCCTCAGGCCTCGAGGTGACACGTGGAATAATGAGGTCTGCATATGAATAACTTTATGCCATTTTATGAAGACTCCGCCACATAGGTTGATAAGGGTATATTGTGCAAATGTATTTTTTTCTTTTGCGGGAAAATATTTTTTGGAAAGGATTTTTAAAATTTAAACGGGTTTCCCCTTTTAGTTTGGGGTTAAAAAGTAGCCAAATATTTAAATTAACCACTTTTTTGTTAGGGTTTTTTTTTGGGCCCTTTTGTTGATTACAGATTTTTATTCCGCGGGAAAGAATTTTTATCCGGCTTTTTCCCCCGGGTTTCTTATGAGACGGGACCAAATAGAAAATTTCCCCCTTTAACCCTTATTGTTTAATTCCCCAAACCCAATGTCCCTTTGGGTTTTCATTTAAGAAAATTGCGGACGTTGAGGAGAGGAGTTTTAAGGTTTGAAAAAACCAATTTTTAACTTTGTTTTAACCCTTTTTTTGATAAAGGGGGAAAAAATTTTTTTTGATATGCCCAAAAAAAAAAAAAAAACTGAAAAAAACCCCACAAATTTCTGGGTTTTTTGCAAATTTCAAAAGAAATTTTTCCCTTTTAAGGGAATAACGGGAAAGAAGCTTCCTTTTTTGAATTTTTTTTTTTTTTTGGGGTTTTTTAAAAAAAATTTAAAATTGGTGCGCTCGGTTGCTTTTATTTTGGGGATTTTTCAGGGGGTTTTTGGGGGGAAAAAACCCATTCCGGAAAAAACGGGAAAAAAAAACCTTGGGAGGACCCAAAGGTCAGAGACGGGTTTAAACTGTTAGCCCCCCAAGCCTAAAAGGGAAACCCCGGGGGTTTTAAGGCGTAATTGGGCCCTGTACCGCTTTTTGGGGGTTTTGGGGAATGGAAAACCGAAAACTCCCGGGGGGGGCTGGGGTCCCCCGGGATTTTTTAAAATGTGGGTTTTGACAAAAATTGCGTCCTCCCCCCCAAAAAGGGGTTTTTTAAAAGGGGGAACTATCCCCTTATGGTTGTCAAACCCTTTTTTTACCTGAATGTACGGGAAAAAAAAAGAAAAATTTCAAAAAATTTGCTCATTCGGTTTGGGGGTTTTTGCCCCTAAATTTTTGGGGGGATTTTGGTTTGGTGGGGGGAAATTGGGGGGGTTTGGGGGGGAAAATCTCCCTTTGGGTTCCCCGGGGGGGGTTTTTTTTTGTTTTTTTTTCCCAACCAATTCTTTAAACCCCTTTGGGGAAAGGACTAATCACGGCCCCCTTTGGTTAAAAAAAAACCCAAAATTTTTGTTTTCCTAAATCTTTGGAAAAAAAAGGAAAATTTTGAAGTTTTCCAAAAAATCCCGGTTCTTTTGTTTTCATGTTGGCAAAGCGTTTTTTATGGGGGACAAAAAAAAGGGGGGGAAATTTTCCAAATAAGCCCCAAATTTGTGTTTTTTTTGCCTTTTTAAAAATCCTCTTTAAAAAAAAATTTTTAAAAAGGGGTGAAACCCTGGTTTTTTTTTTAAAAAACCCAAATTTTTTATTCCGGAATCTTTGGGAAAAAGGAAATAATTGAAGCCTTTGTTTACATTGCTTTGGGGGTTTTTCCCTTTCATCAGTTAAAACGTTATTTTTTTTGGTTGGGGGAAAAAAAAGGTAGGGGGGAAACTCCTTATGGAAAACCAAAGGGTTGAGGGTTTTTTGCCTTTTTAGGCCCCCAATTCGGGCCTCAAAGGTTTTTGGGAAAGGAAAAAAGGGCCCCTTTTTAATTTAAAAAAACCCTTTTTTTGATTTGTTTTTTGGGAAAAAAAGGGGGGTAAGTCAAGAAATTGCTCATTCTCGCGTTCCCTTTAAATTTTTCCCCCCCAAAAAAAATTCGTTGACGAGGGGGGGGAGGGGGAATCCATTTTTATTGGAAAAGGGAATTCGTTTTTGGACGGGGGAATAGCCAAATGCCGTTTTTAAACCCCTTGAACTACCCAAAAACCTGTGATAAAAGGCTTGTAAAAAACGGTGGAACATTTAATTAAATTTAAAGTTGCATTCGGGACAATACAGAAAATTTTTTTATAACTGTTTGATAAGTGAAATTCCCAGAGGTGTGTAATAACCTAGTGGTTTGGGGGGAACAAAAGGTGCGGTTAATTTGGGGAAGCGCATTAAAATCCATAAAATTTGTTGTTGGAATACACAAGCTGTTGATGCCGCCTGACTGGTGTCTATGTACTAACCTTACACATGTACATCATACGCTACTTTATCTGCAATAACTCACCTCGGCTTTCACAGCTACTGCCGGCTTCTTACCTCACTGCAGCGGCCAACATTCAGCGTTTTTTAAATAGAAGGGGTAGTGGGCAGGGCAAGCTTTCATCATAGATCCCAAAATGATTACTTTAGAAAGGATTCTGCTTAGAAATGGTATAGTTGCCCCAACCCCCCTGGTGAAAGGGTGTGGGAGGGGGGGGGGAAAGTTTGTGACCTTATCAATTTCAGAAATGCCTTAGCAAATGGAGCTTGGTAGGCTAGTTGGTATTTTAACTTTACTGCAAAATACTGAATCCGCTGAAAATCCGACGAGAATCCCGGGGGTGGTCATGCCTCTGTTTTAAAAGCTTGTTAAAATTTGTGTTTTTCGAACGTTCGAGAAAGTTTTTAAGGGGTTGTCACTACTTGATTTTCTTACCTCAGTCCTGTTTTCTTGGTTTCATTTTGAATTCAGGGGGGCCCCTGTTTATGGCTTCTATTAGCTGCATTAGAAGCCAGGTTGTAGCTATAGCAAAAAGTGCTGGCAGCCTTCATGAGAGATGAACGGTTATGTTTTTTGCGGGCTGTGGAGTCGGAGTCGGGGTCGGGGCTATTTTGCAGGAGTCGGGTCGTCTAAAAGGGACCCCAAATCCCCCCAAAATTATAAATTTGTTGGTCCCGTTTTTTTTTGGATGAAGGAAGAGGAATTGGGCCCCCCCAGTGCCTTGCTCCTATCTTCGCTTATACTGGGAGTGTAATGTGAAATGGGCGGGTGCTGCCCCAGGGGGAAAAGATTTTTTGGGGAAACAAGCGCAAAAATTTCACTGTTTTCAAAGAATTTGAAGAGCTCAACATTCATCAAAAAGATGTGGTGGGCAATTCCTTTATACCCGGGGCATTGTTAGAGTGTTTCCCTGTGGTCACTGCTTTTCCCCCAACCCCGTTGGTAGAGAGGCCGTTCTCTAGCCTGGAAATAAGGGGATCAGTGTGAGTCATGTGATGCAGAAATCTGATGGAGGCAAAAAATATTTTCAGAAAAAATTTTAAAGGATCCACAAAAGTTCCCGGTGTTTTTCACATTACAATTTTTTTGTGTTCTAAAGTTATCAATAATTTTTTTTTCCCCACTGACAAACAAAATGGTAAAATGCTTTGAACCTTTTGGCTTTTTGGTCCAATCTCTCCATCCCTCGCTTTGTAAAGAGGCTACTGTAATTTTTTATCGATCTTACCCTTTTTACATAAATTTGACTTGCAAGTATTTAGCACTGCTTGTTTTGCGATTTTTTCCTGTAACTGCATTGTTTTGTTTTGCTCCTAAAAATCAAAGTGTTAATTTTTATTATTCTGTTAGTACTTGGAAAATCCACCTTTGGTTTTCAATACTGAATGAATCCTTCTGGGCTCTGAATCAGATTCAAGCATGTCTTGACCAAAATCTGATCCCAGATCCTAATATTGGTGCAGACTGGATTCGGATACAAATACAGCTTTTTCTTCAACTCCACCCACAAGTGTTCAAAAGATCAAAACATTGTTACCATTTTGCTTGTCAGTGTTGTTCTCCCTTAAATAGCTTGGTTATTGTATCAAAAGGTGATAAACAGCCGGATGTTCCCTATTTTACTACAGTAAAGTTATCACTTAACATGCGCCGTGTATGAGGGAGTCAGGAGTTGGAGGTTTGGGAAATTGAGGAGTCTGAGTCGGGGCTTTGGCTTGCCAACACCACAGCCCTGGCTATAGCGACCTGAGGAGCTGATGCAGCCCATACAAGAGGGGATATCCAGGAATAGGTAGGACACGGTTTATGGACATATATTGCAAAGTTACTTGTTTTTGCAAGATCTTTAACATAAAAAGCAGTCTTTGTAGTGAGACAGCCCCTTTAAGTTCGAGTCGAACTTCAGGATTTTTTAGAACTCGAGCCAAACTGAACATTTTACTGTTCGTTCGAGTAAATGTTCTAGTTCGAAATTGCGTTCGACATGCTATTTTAATAGTTTTCATGTCCAAAAATTGCCGTTGCCGCGGCAGTTTCTAGGTGCATTAAATCAGTGTAAAGTGTGCCAGAAAGTACGATCATCAAAAATCTGGCATCAGGTATACCTTGCATAGTAAACATAATGCGCCTAAAAAGGCGCATTGCGCAAGTCGCGACACTTAGCATATCATTGGTAGTGTGTGTAATGCACCTATAAGGGCCGTTCACACGGCTTATTGCAGGGACGGATTGCAGCCGTATTGCGCGCCGTACTGCGCTGCAATACGGCTGGAATCCGTCCCAGCCATTATGGTAATCCACAGTTCTCATAGAGAACTGTGGATTCCGTCTCTCCTCCCCGCTCAGCGAATCTGCCGGGTGGGGAGAAAGTGACATGTTCATTATCCCGGCGGGATACGTGCCGTGGATAATGAAAGTCTATGGGGCCGTCGGGCAGCGCCCCCGCCCTTTACTCAAGCCGTAATTGCGGGCGAAATCTGTCCCGCATTTACGGCTTGAATAAGCCGTGTGAACCGGCCCATAGAGGCGCATTGTGTGACGGAGGCATATAACCCATCATTACTAGTTTATGTAATGCGCCTCGATAGGCGTATTGTGTTATGGAGGCACACAGCATATAATTTTTAGGTGCATTTCAATGTGTCGTGCCCGGCGTATAATGCGCGTAGTGTTGGTGTACTGTTAGGGATGGTAATTCCTGCTTCTCCTCCCCTGTATAGGTATGAAAATTAACCCGAACATCTTCTCCCATTGACATTAATTGGGTTAAAAGTTCAACTCGAACTTCGAACCGAACGCTTCTAAGTACAAAGTTCGACTTGAACTTTTTACGGTTCGCTCATCACTAGTTAAACTGCCTTCCAATATCCAATGGCATTTTAAAATCGCCGTGCCACGTTTTTTGCCGCGAGATTGTGCAAAAAAAACGCAGTCGGTGTGCAGATTTCCACAGTAGAAAATCCATGCAGTACAGACTACAGCATGGATTTTGTACTGCGGTCTATGGGCACAGGAGTACAGTCAGATTGTTGCGGATTCTAAATCAATCTGCTTAAAATCCGACTGTAATCCGGTGCTGTGTAGACATAGCCTAAAACCTCCGAGCAACTTGGATGTCTGATGAAAGGGAAGAAGTGAGGACCATAAAGAAGGGCACATGCCAATCCAACATTCATAGCGTATGAGAAGGCTATGATTCTCTGGTTTGGGGCATGTCGGATGACTACAATAAAGTCGCCCACTTCCTTTACCCCGATTTGCCAACGTCTCGGGGGGGAAAATGAAGAAAAACAGCCGAGCAGCTTGTAGAAATAGAACCAAAATGTGTAAATCAGGCTTTCAATAATGTGACAGAACAGCAGTGAATATTACAGTCACCTCCAGGACAACATCTGCTCGTGCGGCAGCACCCCCTCCTGCTTTCGCCTGTGGATATGGCGGTTTAGAATAATGTGCATAAATGTGGCTACAAAACCGATCTCCAGACATATTTTATTTGTGTGTGTGGCAGAGTCTACCATTTATCTGATAAGAACAGGCCAGGGAGACAAGTAAAACCTCACAGAATGCATCTGCCCAGGAGCCCAGTAGAAATATGTGGTTATACTGGGAGGGACCAGGGGCAGGGTTATTTAGGTGCACGCTTTAATGTATTCTATACTATAGTGTTATTCTCCAATTCACATTACCTAATAAAGTCTATCTGAAATAAAACATCAGATAAAGGCTGAAAGAAACAGAGTGCAGAAAGCAAGTACTATAGTAGAATATACATGTATTATATACAAGACACTGACCTCTCTCTAAGGTGCATCCATTCAGTGGACTACAACTATGAGGCGGGGAGGGGGGTTTCTTTACACATGTGGTCCATAAGCTAGCACTATGAACATAATGGGGCACACTTATCATGGCAGTTGAGCCAGTATTCTGACACAATCGGCACCAAAAATTATGTTGTACGTGCTTTACACCATATTTATTATGTTTTACACGGTTCCCAGACACTTCTGCGCCTTGTCCGCCAAAGGGGTGTGGCCTCAGAAAATGGGCGTGGTTTTGGGTGGGAAAAAAGGCATGGCTTGATATGCACCAAAATGTTGCTGTAGTTAGCATAAAAGTAAGCCAGCTATGAAGTTTGACTAGACAGATTTATGAACACTATGATTAAAGGGGTTGTATCATTTCATTAAATGGTCTTCAGACTAAGAGGACAGTGAAAACAAGCAACTTTGCAATTGGATGTCATTAGCAAAGCTGTCTAGTTTTCACTGGATCCTTGATCTTCTGTTTCTGTAAACACTGTTCCCCAGTGCCGGTCGGATCCCACCTCCTTTCATTTCATTGGCTGACAGCTCTACTCATTTACATTCTGTCCGGCACCCGGTCGTATTCACGCAGCGAGCATTCCTGCCTCTCTCACTCAAAGTAAGGGACCGGCACAATTTCACTCTGCACAGCCAGCAGAAACACAGAGGCACTGCACCTGCTTCTACAATCAGAAAACAGCAGAATAGTGCGTCAGTGCCTAATGCAAACATAGACGGAGCATTAGGCTGCCTCTCTCACTCAAAGCAAGGGAACGACAGCAATTTCACTCTGCACAGCCAGAAGAAACAATACTGCAGCTGTTTCTACTATCAGAAAACAGCAGAATTGTGCCTTGATACCTAAATGCTCCTGCATGTAAATATGGAAGGGATATCTGGGGTGCTCTGGATGAGTTCATAGAAGACTGGATTCAATTGTAACAAACCTCCAGCTGTGAGAGGAGAAGAGATCAGTGCTCAGTAGAGTTCATAGAAGATTGTCTAGACTGAATGCAAGCCTGTGGTATGTAAACATACTTACAAAATAAGACTGCATTGGGAGAACGACACAGTGACATGGGGACTCGGGAGCAAGCATGAACAGTGATGGAGGGGATGATGTCATCCCCCTTCAGTTAAGAAACACCCAGCTGGGAGGGGAAGAAACGCCCCTGAATTTGTAGAGCTGAGAAACTGAGAGCACAATGAAACACACAAACTGAAGAGGCGATACATCCCCTTTAATGTGTCATATTGAAAAACTGTCTAGTCTAAGTTTACTCTGTCTTACAGTTAGACACTCTTGATAAATGTGCCCCAATGTCTCCATTTAAAGAGGACGAGCTACTTGTAGACTAACCTGCTGCTATAGTCCACAAAATCAGGAACCAATCTTGGAAACATTGCCATCTTGGAGCATATCTAAAGATAATCTATTGTGATTGGCAGACTGCCCTCCAACATCAACCATGTTAGGGGGGATACCAAGGCTGAACTTGCTACATTTGAAATGTTTGATCCTATCATTTCCATTGAGATTTTACCAGGAGGTGTCTACAGACACTTATACAGCTCAGTTAATGAAAAAAACATACTTTTTAGTTTGGGTTTACACAATGTTTATCGATTTTAGCATTGTTGGTAAGCCAAAACCAGGAATGGGTCAAAACCATACAGAAGAGGTAGAACCCTTTCCAATATACTTTTTTTTTCTGTAGGCGCCACTCCTGGTTTTTGGCTTATAAACACAGATACAATATAAACGTAAAAAAACACTGTGAGAACCCAACTTGAATGGGCATGTTAAAGCACGAGATCAGAATGTAGGGGAAAATTAACGGCAGCCTAGGGACGTTCACACGGTTATTTCGGCGCGTTGGGCCATACTGCGCGCCGATTTGCGTGCAGACGGCAATCTCGCAGTAATTTCGGTAATCCCTGCTTCAAGAGAAAGTGGATTCCGGCTCCCCCCGCAGCGAATCGCGCGGGGGAGAAAGTGACATGCACATTATCCAGGCGCAATACGCGCCGTGGGTAATGTAAGTCTATAGGGCCTGCGGGCCGCGCCCCCGCCCCGCACCTCATTCAAGCCGGAATTGCGAGCGCAAAGATGTTGTATCCTCAACCCATTTCTCTAAAAAGAGCTGTGATTAATTAAAGGGGTTGTCTCACTACAAGGATTGCTTTTTATGTTAAAGATCTTGCAAAAACAAGTCACTTTGCAATATGTGTCAATTAACAGTGTCCTACCTATTCCTAGATATCCCCTCTTGTATGGGCTGCATCAGCTCCTCAGGTCGCTATAGCTATAGACCTGTTTAATCTATTCTGATTGGCTGCCAGCACTGGTTGCTATAGCAACAGACAACCACTTTATATGCTCCGGCATGGGAGCCTTATTTACCATATGTAAATCCCCCCTTTCATGTAAGTATTTTTTAATGATGTGTGAAAAGTTTTTTCCCCGCCCTCATCAATTTACATTTTAGTTTTTTTAAATTTGGGGAAATTTAAAGGGGGAAAGGGTTTTCTTCCTGAAATCTTGGGTTTTGTAAAAAAAGCTAATTTCTGTCCTTTTGAAAAAATGGATACAGCAGATCACAGTTTGTAACAAATTTTAATGGGCCTTAATTTACCGATTGTTAAATCCCCTTTGCACGGTCAAGCTATTTTTGAACTGATGTGTGAAAAGTCTTTTCCCACACCTTATCCATTTATCCTTTACGTTTTTAATCTAGGGCAATAAAGAGGGAAGGGGGGTTCTTACCATTACCTCCGAAACTCTTGGTTCTTGATAAATAAAGCTAATTTCTGTCCTCTTTGAAATAATTGATCACAGCAGATCACAAGTTATGCTAACAAATTGAATGCAGGCTCTTGAATTATCACTGGGGTAGACTAATTAAAGGGGTTGTATCATGTGATTGAATGGTCTTCAGAATAAGAGGACAGTGAATACAAGCAACTTTGCAATTGGATGTCATTAGCAAAGCTGTCTTGATATCACAGGATCCCTTATCTTCTGTTTCTGTTTACACTCATCTCCAGTCCTGGCCGGATCCCTCCTTCTTGCATTTCACTAGCTGAGAGCTTATTGACATTCTGTTCGGCCCCCCCCCCGCACCCCCCCCCCCCTGTTGGCCATTTTCATGGAGATTGCATTCCTGCCTCTCACTCAAAGTAAGGGACCAGCACATTTTCACTCTGCACTGCCAGAAGAAACAGCATAACACTGCAGGGCTTCTAGAATCAGGAAACAGCACAATTGTGCGACTGTGCCTAAACATAGAAGGAGCATTAGGGGCCGAGAGCATTTCACTCTGCGCAGCTCTGGATGAGTTTATACAAGACTGGATTCAATTGTAACATGAATGCAAGCCTATGGTATGTAAGCAGCTCTTACAAAATACGACTGCAAAGGGAGAGACACAGTGACATGTGGAGAGGGGAGGGGGGGGACACACGGAGCCAGCATTAACAGTGAAAGGTGGATGATGTCATCCCTTCGGTTAAGAAAAACCAAACTGGGAGGGGAAGAAACGCCCCTGGATTTGAGCTGAGAAGCTGGAGAGCACAATGGAACAGCCAAACTGATGAAGTGATATATCCCCTTTAAAGCGATTTTATAGGACGACGGTGAAATATAGGAGCCAGTGGGATCTACTGTTTACCTAGGGTATGTTTACATAAGCGCCGCAATACGCGAGTGTTGGCCAGCACGTACTTCTAAAAAGGTCTGGTCCAGCCACCATTCACTTTCCTTGTTCGAGGGAAAGAAGTGAAATGTCACGTCTTTCTCCTGGCACGTAATGTGCGTCGGGGAAGACGGCAGGAAATCATAGTTCTCTATGAGAGCTAGAAATTATCGTAGTTGGGGGGGGGGGGGCGTATTTCGGACGTATTGCAGCGGCATTATGCCTTGCAAAGACGCCATGTGAACATACCTTTACAGCATGTTTTTTGCCATGATTTCCACAAAACTAATCGGTGAATAAATCCTCAAGGAGTCAGAGAATATGGTGAGCTCTAATGAGGTGACAAACACACAATGGACGGCACCACTAAATTGTTAGGATATGTTCACTTTCGGCGTGCATTTTGCGTCGTATATGCGCTCTAATACGGGTGAGATGCAAGCCAAAATTACGGTAATCCATAGTTCTCATAGAGAACTATGGATTACGCCTCCTCTCCCCGATCGTATTGTATGCGCTGGGAGATAAGTGACATGTCAGTTATTTGCAGCAAATACGCGCCGCGAGTAATGAATGTCAATGGGGCCGGCTGGCTGCGCATATTAGCGCAGGCTCCCGAAAGACAATGCACTGCGGTGTGTACTGTACGCCCCGCAGTACATTGTGCAAACATAGGCTTAAGGTGTATTGACTGCGTCACACATTTTCCCCAACAGATTTGAAATCAATGATGAAGTAGAAGGTGGGGGTTGGGGATATCACTTCTTTGATGCGTAATCACATCAGATTCCATTTCGGGCAACTAAAATAGGGAATAGCGCCACTGAAATGAGCTATGGCAACCAAAACAGCAGAGAAAACCCACTGATTTAAACTGAAATTTTAGGGCATCCTCTCGAATTTCTGTCACAAATCTCACAATACATTTTTCGTGTGAGCATACCCTAAAGTAGTAACCTGTAACCTTATTTCTGCAGCGGAACCCCTAAAAAATAATGCCATTACTGGTGAATCTTAATGACATTCCTGCCAAAAAGAAGCTTGGTTTAGGGACGGGTTAAGCTTTCTCTAATTCTTGTTCAGTCCCATAATTTGTCCCATATACAGTTGAAACCAGAAGTTTACATACACTATATAAAAAGACACATATGCATGTTTTTTTGCCATTAAACTATTTGGGACAGCCCATATGATGATGTTGTGTCTTTAGAAGCTTCTGATAGGCTTATTGGCAACATCTGAGTTAGAGACACACCTGTGGATATATTTTAAATCACACCAGAAACACACTGCTTATGTGTGTAACATCATGGGAAAGTCTAAAGAAATTAGCCAAGATATCAGGAAGAGAATTGTGGACTTGCACAAGTCTGGTTCAGCCTTGGGTGCTATTTACAGATACCTGAAAGTGCCTTGTTCATCTGTACAAACAATTTTATGCAAGTACAAACAAGATCGTAAGATTGTGTCATTATCCACAGTGAAACGAGTACTGTATCAACATGGGCTGAAAGGCCACTCTGCCAGGAAGAAGCTGTTACTCCCAAAGAAACATATAAAACCAGATGTTTGCAAATGCACACAGGAACAAAGACCTACTTTTCTGGAGACGTGTCCTGTGGTCTCACGAAATTTGAACTATTTGGCCATAATGACCATCGTTATGTTTGGGGGGAAAAGGGAGAAGCTTGGAAGCCTAAGAACACCATCCGAACCGGATGGGTGGCAGCATCGTGTTGTGGGGTTGTTTTGCTGCAGGAGGGACTGGTGCACTTCACAAAATAGATGGCATCAGAAGAAAGAAGATTATGTGGCGATACTGAAGCAACATCTCAAGACATCAGCCAGGAAGTTAAAGCTTGGGCAGAGATGGGTCTTCCAAAAGGACAATGACCCGAAGCATACTGCCAAACTGGTTACAAAGTGGCTTAAGAATAGCAAAGAAAATTTTTGGAGGGGCCATCAGAAAGCCCTACTCTCAACCCTATAGAAAAGTTATGGGCAAAGCTGAAGAGGCAGGTGTGAGCACGGTGACCTACAAATATGGCTCAGTTACACCACTTCTTAATGGAGGGATGGGCCAAATTCCTACCAACTATTGTGAGAAGCCTGTGGAAGGATATCCAAAACGTTAGACCCAATTCATACAGATTATATATCTATTGCCAAGAAGAAAGTACCTTACCTAACAGGATGATGCTCCCCTCTTGAGGCTTGAAAAAAGGGGCGTTGTGTTGCGGTGTTTAAAAAACAAATACCTGCTCTGTGATGTCATTGCGCCACCTCCCATGCACGCTCCTGATATTCAGTCTCTGTAGTTGAGTAAACATTGTTTGGCTAATCCACAGGGGATAACTGTATTGTGCACAGGAGAGAAGATAAGCTCTGAGCAGGCAGCGTTCTTTCATTTGTTCACAAACTGATGCAGGGAGCATCTACATGTTTACTCAGATAATTACATTACAACCAGTGGATTCTCTATAGAAAAGACACAGGATCTTTTCACCCCACTCCCTTCAAAGCTCGTTCATGTTCCCGCCATCAGGTAAGAAGTGCAAACAACGCAAGCGCGGCCAGATAAGCTCCTGTCAGCTCCTGGTCGTGTCTAATGTAAACTGTCAGGAAACTAAGGGCATGTAAGGAAGGCTGTAGATCTCACAAGCTTCACTTTTTTTAATGACATATATTTAGAAAAGTGATTAAATACCCATTTTGGAGGATCCCACATTAGATCGTGGCAAAACCCCTTTAACACCAATACTACCAAATACTAATGAAATGTATGTAAACTTTTGACTTTGCAGAAAGTAATAAAAATGCCTATATATATATATTATATTATATTATATATATATTATATATTATATATATATATATATATATTATATATATATATATAAAAAATATAAATAATTTTGGTAATCCTAATTGACCTAAAATGGGAAAAACATGTGTGTGTCTTTATATATAGTGTATGTAAATTTCTGGTTTCATTTGTATGATTACTGCTTTGACAAGCATCTTTAAACAAGCTAAAATTAGTATGCCTTTCCTATGATAAAATTGACAGGTATTGTTGCTGCTATGTTCTGTGGACCCCTTTTCAAGGTTCATGGAGCCCTGCCTGGGGAACACGGACATAGATTCACACAGACATCATCCACTGTATTGTATGATACTGTAAATGGGCAACTTGACCTTCAAAGTGTGTTAAATATGGTTACAGTACTAAAAATATACTAAAGTATGTCAACCTCATCCCAAATTAGAGAACACCATGGCACTAAAACATCAATAAAGCAACTTTTTGACTGTTTTCAATGGTCATCTAAACATTTCTAACCTGTTTGTAAATACCTCTTTTATGTCCTTCGCGAGAGAGATGTGCAGCCTTCACAAAGACATACATTAACACAAGGACACACTATGGGGTCCTGGCCCTCCCCCACGTTAATAGTTGAATCAAAGCCGTTACTGCTAGGGAGGAAGAAAAAATAAATAAAAGCAACAAAAAAAAAACCCACTAACATACTTTGCAGTTGGAAACCTGTTTCTAATCAGGACGGATACTCCTGTGGGGTCAGATAAAAGTGATTAGCTTATTAAAAGCATAGCTTTGCTATTTAATAAGCAAAAATGATTATAAATTCTACCAGAGAAGCTGATAATTTCAGCCTTTCTAGTTAAGACAGCAAAATTGCATTCATTATTAGTGTCTAGATTCATTAACAATTCAATTTATAGATATTAATGCTTATAATGCATGCTTCGCTTGCCAAAACTTGGAAGAGAAATTGTTTCAATTAACTTTCATGGATCACAAGTCCTACAGGATAAGTATTTTTAGACAAAAAGATACAAACACTTCCCTCCAGCAATGCTAATGCACAGATGGATCTCTCCTGTAAGGTCACCGGGACGCTTAGAGACAGGGCCGAGGGATGTGGGGAACCAAATTACTTTCTGGGGAGATAAGACAAAACAGATGCCCCCCTGATGTTCCTGTCCTGGTAGAAGCACATGCACATTCAGCAACTGTATATTTGGATTATTTCTTTGGATTATTTGAGAAAAACAAGTCAATTCGGAAGGCAACTTCTTAAGCAGGACTTGCATGGTAAGAAAGAAATGGATTTTAAATAAGCAGCACAGCCCTGAATGGGATGGTTTCCAGTTGGGCTGGAGTGTACTTCAATGCACCAGTAAGGCCCCATGTACTTGGCAGAGGGTTACAACTAACACAGGACCTGCATGGAGGCATGCTGATTTCCAGGGGCTCAAGACTATGGAGCCATATGCCTGTTTTTCTGCAATTAAGGGTTTTTCCCCTAAATTGAGCATGCGGAGAAAGAGACATGTCTGGTTACAGAGGGACAGGGCACATTGCTTTTATGGGTGGTGTATTACAAGTTATACAGAGCTATAGTATAGTAGGGTGCAAAAGGCTGAGGTTTCATTTGAAATGCCATAAATTGTTGAAATCTACATAAATATCACTAAAACGAAATAGTACATGGAAGATTAAAAATAAAGTTATTCCCATTACAAGGTTTTCATCCTTCCTTGTGCTAAGGTCTGTTATCCTGGCAAACATTATGGAACCAGCAAACTTAAAGGGTGTTCCGGGACCGATCAATGCTCGTTCATCCATCGGGGTGTGAGTAATATAAGGAAGCATACTTACCCCGACGCCCCGCCCTCCCGATGTGTTCCGGGACCGTTCATGTCGTTCGTGTGGGGATGGAGTAATATATTAGGAAGACATATATACTTCCCGACGCTCCCGCTCAATCCGTGTGTCCAGGACCGTCAATGTTTTTCCCTCCATCGGGGTGTGAGTAAAAGGAGAGAAGAAAATACTTACTCCCAGTGCTCCGCCACTCCGAGGTTTTCCCGGACGATCAATGCTCGTTGTCCTAGGGGTGTGGAAAATATATTAGGGGGGGCATTAACCTCCGGCGTCCCGCTACACTCCGGGTTTGGGACGACAATGCGAGCGGGTGTGAGTAATTAGGAGAGAGGACAATATTACCTCCGACGCTCCGTCACTCCCGATGTGTCCGGGACCGATCAAGTGCTTTTCCCGCGGGGTGTGGTATATAGGAGGAAAAGACACATATTACCCCAGGGAGCTCCCGCTCACTCCGATGTGTTCGGGACCGATCATGCCGTTCGTCCTCGGGGTGGAGTAAATAGGAGAGAAGACCAAAACTACTCCGGACGCTCCCCTCACTCCGGGGTTTTCCCGGGGACGATCAATGCTCGTTGTCATCGGGGTGTGAGAAAATAGGAGGGGGAAGAACTACTTCCTCCCGACGATCCCACTCCTCTGAGTGTTCGGACGATCTGTTTGTCCTCGGGGTGTGGAAAATATTGAGAAGACATAACTTACCTCCAGACGCCCCCGCCCCTCCGGTGTTCGGGACCGATCATGCTCGTGTCGTGAAGTGGTATATAGGAGGGGAAGAAATACTTACCTCCCAGACGCTCCGTAAACCGATGTGTCCAGGACGATCATGTGTTCGTCCACGGGGTGTGGTAAAGGAGAGAAGGGACACATATTTACCTCCAGAGCCCCGCCACTTCCGATGTGTTCCGGGACCGATCAATGCTCGTTCGTCCATCGGGGTGTGAGTAAAATAGGAGAGAAGACATATACCTCCGGACGCCCCACCACTCCTGATGTGTTCCGGGGAAACGGTCATGCTCGTTGTTGGGGGGTGTGGTAATATATTAGAGAAGCAATACTTACCCCGGACGCTCCGCTCATCCGGTGGTGTTCCAGGACCTATAATTCGTTTCCAATGTGGTAATTAGGGGAAAAGCTATACTTCCCTCCGGGACGCTCTTTGCTACTTCCTATGTGTTCCGGACCGATTTGTGTTCGTTTTCGGATGTGAGTAATTAAGGAGAGAAGAAATTTATCCCGACCCCGTTATTTTGGTTTTCCCCCCCCTTTTTTTAATTTTCCCTTTTTTTTTTTTTTTTTCCCTTGGCCGGAGCCAGAGTGAATGGAAGGCGGGAGCTAAGTATGAGGTTATCTTCTATTTAATCGGTCCCAGAGCACCCCTTTGAAGGATGTTCACAGAGAATTTTTTAAAACTATGCAGCAAATACAAATATGACACAAAAACAATGTTAAATAGCTGATCATTCTGGCTTCGTGAAACATTTCTCAGACAAGTAAATTGGGTCTTATTTATCAAAACTGTCTAACAGTAAAGTGATGCCCAATCAGAGCTCAGCTTTCATCTTTCCTGAGCTGTATAAGAAATGAAAGC
The DNA here is from genome assembly GCA_025379985.1 of Phyllomedusa bahiana. Classification (NCBI taxonomy): domain Eukaryota; kingdom Metazoa; phylum Chordata; class Amphibia; order Anura; family Hylidae; genus Phyllomedusa; species Phyllomedusa bahiana. The sequence continues at coordinate 246,043 of JAODAL010000262.1, forward strand.
TGAGCTTTGGTTGGTTGCTATGGGCAAGGCAGTCCTACTACTGTTAGACAGTTTTGATAAATGAGGCCCATAACTTTAATAAATGGCAAATGTTTTACTACATGAAGTAGAGGAGAAAATTATGGACTCGCTCCACAATGACTAAAACAAAAAAAAGTTTGGACTCAGCAAAAAAAATAACCAAACAAATTCATACTTTTACTTTGTTGCTCCTCCTCAGACTCTTGAAGCATGGACTTCACTAATGATAAACGACATCCCATCCCAAATTTGGGTTAGTTTCCAACATAAATTAATTCTCAGTGAGGAGGTGTCCAAAATTTCTATGTATACCTGTACACTGACTGTTCAGCTGATGACTGCTCTTCCATATACCTCCTTTATCTTCCCTATACCTCCTGAATCATAAACGAGTAATGAAATGTGATGGTTTTCTTCAGTCATCTTCATATCTTTGATTAGAACAGCACCAAACATAAGCCCCAGCTTCATTTCCTCCAGTGCAGACTGGGGATTGGTCAGTGAATACCACTATCATCCCGTCATCCACTCTCCATAATGGCTTCTCTTTAGGCCATTGTGACCTTGTTTTCTTCTGTTTAGTTGTTACTGCTGGTTTCATTTGGCTTTTCTATATGTAAATCCCATCTCATTCAGATGATTTAGGCCCGGTTCACACGGCTTATTGCCGGCGTAACTGCGGGGACGGATTTCGCCCCTCAATTACACCGGCAGCCGTGCAGCGGGGGCGGTGCGGGGGGCCGGAAGCTCGCCGGCCCCATAGACTGTCAGTATCTACGGCGCGTACGCGCCGTAAATAATGTGCATGTCACTTTCTCCCCCCCGAGGCGGATTCGCTGAGCGGGGCGGAGAGACGGAATCCAGATTTGGTTTTTGTTTGTTTTGTTGTGCATTTCCTATTTTCAAGGCATATTTCTTTGAGTTTTCTATCCTGATACTCACATGTCTTCTTTGATTTACTTGTATGTTTTCTTTTTAGAACTTTCCCCTTTTATTTACACTAACACTAAATTATATACAAAGATTACTGGGAACAACCAACATCATTTGTCACACTCCATGCTTTATTCCCATCCTGAAGGAGTTCTATAATTATTTCCATTGATAAAAGACACAACTTTTTTGTTGCAACCAGGTTTGCTTTCAATCACTCAATTCCAGGGGCTCAGTTAGGGTGCTGTCACACAGAGCATTTTTTTATGCATTTTTTGTGTAGAAATGTACAGCATTAATTGTTGTGCCTTTCTGCACAAAAAAAAACGCACAAAAAAATGCTCCGTGTGAAACCACCCTTAGGGTAAGTTCGCACGGCTGATTTGGATGCTGAATTTTCAGTGTCCAAACTCGCTCCAAAACCTCGTTTGAAAGGTGCCTCAATGCAGCTCTTTTCAGGCGGGGTTATGACGAGGACTTGATCAGGTTTTAGACGAGGTTTTCCAACATTGCTTTCTTTCTGAAACACCCTTACAAATTAATAGCCAGGGCAAAAACCGCGCTGAAAACCACGCGGAGGTTTTGGACGACGTTTTGAGGCTCTCCATCGATTCCTTCAAGAATTGATATGACATTTCTTTGTCAGCACCCAAAACAGCTTCCACAGAAGCGTGGAAAACAAGCAGAAAAATCTTGTTGTGTGGGAATTACAACACTGTTTTACATAGGAACTGATCAAAATGTTTTGGAGGTTTTTTTTACGCTGCTTTTGGTGAAGAAGCACTCTGAAAAAGGCATCAAAATCAGTTGTGTGAACAGACCCTTGGGGTGTTTTGACATGGTCCGGTTTTGTGATGGTTTTGGTGCAGTTTTTTTTCACTTGCAGCATTGCACAGGAATTAAACGGCCCTTATTAGCAGCAAGCTTCTTTCAGTTATCTTAATTGTTTAGAAAGGTGTAAGGGTTCATTCACACAGTGCAGTTTTGGTGCAGTTTTAACTGCACTCCAATTTAACTGCCTTTATTACCAGCAAGCTTTTTTCACTTATCTAAACTGTTTGGAAGGTGAGTAATCCGCTAGACTTCGAACACTGTAATTGATCACTTACTTGAAACAGCTTTCTGAACAATTTAGACAACTGAAAGTTTGCTGGTAATAAAGGCAGCTTAATTGGAGCACAGTTAAAACTGCACAAAAACTGCGCTGTGTGAAAGCACCCTAACGAGTAATCAATTATTGTATTTGAATTCTTGGGGTGCTTTCACATGGAGCGTTTTTGATGCATTTTTTGGTGTTTTTAGTGCATTTTTTTGCAGAAATACACAGCACTAATTGCTCTATAGTTCTGCAAAAAAATAAAAAACGCACCAAAAACGTACCAAAACTTTTTTGGTACATTTTTTGTGCAGAAATATACAGCAATTAATGCTATGCAGTTCTGCAAAAAATAAAAATGTATAAAAACACGCACCAAAAATAACGCATTAAAAACGCTCTGTGTGAAAGCAACCTTACAGATTCTAAGCACAGTAATTGATGACTTACTTGTAACACCTTTCAAAACAGTTTAGATAACTGAAAGAAGCTTGCTGGTAATAAAGGCAGTTTCATTGCTGTGCAGAACTGCAAGTGAAAAATAAACCAAAAACACCACAAAACTGCACTGTGTGAAAGCATCCAAATGAGCGTTTTTGGGTGCGTTGTTTTGCAGAAATACACAGCAATTAAGGCAGTGCATTCTGCAAAAAAAAAATGCACCAACAAAAGCGTCAAAAACGCACCAGAAACGCTCCATGTGAAAGCACCCTAAGGCCTCATTCACACGGCTTATTTGGGGACGGATTGGCGCCGTACTGCGCCCCGGGTTTTGCGCTTCAGTACGGCGCCAATCCGTCCCTGTCATTACGGTAACCCCACTGCTCTCGTAGAGAACAGTGGTTTCCGTCGCTCCCCCCTGCTGGGCGACGCCGCCGCGGGGGGGGGGTAGAAAGTGATATGCACATTATCTACGGCGCGGGACGCCCCGTAAACAATGCATAGTCTATGGGGCCGGGAGGGGCGCCCCCGTCGCGCTCCGGCCCCGCCCCGTCCGCCCCTTATTCACGGCGGATTTGTGAGCTCAATACGCTCACAAATCCGTCGGGAATAAGCCGTGTGAACATGGCCTAAAATCTGTAAACATTTTCAATTTTAACTGTAGACTAATTAGCAGTCTTTCCACTTGTGCTTTTACAAGATGATTCCATAATGGTTTCCTCTACTTTATCTGGAAAAGCATGCCATTAAAGGGGTTGTCTCACTACAAGAATTGCTTTTTATATTAAAGATCTTGCAAGAACAAGTCAATTTGCAATATATGTCCATTAATAGTGTCCTACCTATTCCTAGATATCCCCTCTTGTATGGGCTGCATCAGCTCCTCGGGTCGCTATAGCTACAGATATGTTTCATCTCTCCTGATAGGCTGCCAGCACTGGTTGCTATAGCTACAGACCAGGCTTCTACTGCAGCCTACTGGAAGCCAGTAAACACAACCCTGAATTCAAAATGAAACCAAGAAAACAGGACTGAGGTAAGAGGAATCAATGTAGTGAGACAACCCTTTTAACTCAACTAATTTTCTTTCATGTGTTTGAGGCAGGTCTCATTAATCCAGAATCTTGCTATGAAACATTGGGCTTTATGTATGAGAACGATTTAGATATGATACAAAACAATAGGCCTTATGTATGAAAAGTGTAATACTGTCTTTGTTGCCTATAGCAACAAATCAGCGCTCAGCTTTCATTTCATATTGTGCTCTGAAAAAACGAAAGCTGAGCTCTGACTGGTTGCTATGGGCAACAAAGACGGTCTTACACTTTTCATACATAAGGCCTATTGTTTTGTATCATATCTGTAAAAGTAAACAGGCAGTATCTAACATAGTTATATAGCATGTACCGTATCTTAAATACACTCTGAACGGTCTCAATTTAGCAAGGTTGTTTCTATAGCTCCAAGTATCGTACTATACAAACAGGGCCAAGATTGTTTCTCTTCAGATTGATGCTCTACACAAGTCTGTATCGTTACCTAAAGACGTAGTGAGCCAGGCATGGATTCTCAAGGTTGCCATGTACATATGACATAAACCGAGGTAGCTTATTTCTAGGCACCATCAGGTAATGGCTCTTGGAAATACCACTTAATGTCCTTACAATTTTCAAAATGAAAATAATATTTGTCTTATACTGTAAATGTATGTACATCTATGTTCCAATGCTGGATTCGAATATTGAATACCAAAGCGGAAAGTAGTATAACTAATCACTGGAAGGGTGAATTCACCTGCTATGGAATGGCTGTGGGATTTTAATGTGGATTTTGCATGTAATCAGCAGCAATTTACAGTACAATACATGTAGATGGGGTTTTAAAAACCCCATTCACAAGTGGCAGAGAAAAAAAAAACTTAAAGCGGTTTTGCCACGAAGCGAGTTCCTTACTCCTTATCAGCTCAGGGGAGAATATAAACAAATCATGCTGCATCATAAACGCTGCAGGGGTGAGAGGGAGTGGTGAGCAAGAGTGAGGAAAAAGGAGCGTCCCAAAAAATGTACTCTTAAAAAACATTACAACAGTGGATTCCAAACAGCAACAGACTCATCACTGCACTTTTCCCCACCCCTAAAGCTCTTCTGTTCACGTCATCAGAAAAAATGAAAACACGGCCAGACAGCTCCTGTCAGCTCCTCGGGTTTTGTTCAATGTAAATTTTTAAAGTAACAAGGGGGATGAGCAATCTGTAACTCTAGAGGCTTCACTTTTTTGAAAATACAATTAAGAAAAATTAATCCCCTTTTCCCACTTTAACATTACATCGTGGCAAAACCCCCTTTAAAAAACAGTGTTAAAAAAAGGGCATGCTGTGGATTTTGGCATTTGATTTGTCATGCATTTCATACTTTACCATGCTTAGGGTGAAATTTGCACCAAAATCATCACATGTAACGCATTGCAAATCCACAGAGGAAAAAAAAAAAAAGTCTACCGTACATAATGGTTTTAATCACAAAAATCTGTTGTGGACGACAGCAGAAATCGAAGGTGGTGTCCATGATTTAAAACCACAATTTTTATTTTTTTTGGGTAGATTTGAACATGGGGCAAACCCCATTTATTGGGGTTTAAACCCTTAGTTTTTCCAAAATTGTTTCAATCCCAATGGGACTTGGTTTAGAAGTGTAATTCACACAGATTTTGTTGTGGAATACATGCGGATTCTACATGAAGATACACTGTGTCAAGAGGGCACAATCAGAAATGTTGTTAAAGGGGTTTCGCCACGATCTAATTTCTTACCTCCTGTATCCTGCTCTTCAGCCTTTGCTAGAAGGAGGGGTTGGGGCTTTGTTTGAATTGCAATCATTACCCAGCAGGGTGACATCACCAAGCCTTTCCTCTCCTAGTCAAAGAAAAGGGCTGTTTATGTACGCATTGGAGTAGCTGGAGGGAAACTTTTGCTGCAGCACAAGGGTCTTTTGGGTTTAAATCCGGCAGGGAAAAAACCTGTGGGTTTTTTTTTCTCTTTATCAATGCCCAAACCTGATTGAGGTTTCTTTTTTATTTATTTGCACTGTTTGACTAATTATTAAAGGAGTACAGAGGACGGGAGTAGAGTGACAGCACCTGGGGTTTGAAGACTCAGTAGCTGCCTGAGAGGAGCGGTGATGTCTGAGCATGTCTGACCAGGACAGAGGAGCTCTCATCCCTGGTCGTATCCCCTGGAGACGAGCTGTAAACAATGGATCACCAAAGGAGCAACTAAAACAAAAACCGTACAGAATTTTTATTAATAATGAATGGTGAAAATGTATGGTCTTTCATTTGCAAGCTTCCAACGTCAATTTTATTTCGTGGCAAAACCCTTTCTAAGAACAAAGCACAATTTTTACTGGATTTGTATTAAATCTGACAAAAAAAAACTACATATGATATTGAAGATACAGAGCAGTACAGAAGGGGCCTACAGAAAAAGGCTTCTGGAGCCATAATACAGTGTATGATCCCTATAAATTACATACAAACCAGAACACCATTGGTCAATATGCAATGTTTTGTATGATGTATCCTCTGCACTACAGTCCCACTAACTGGTATCCACTAGGAAACTAAAAATGCCATGTCCAGCAAAAGTAGTCATTACTGTTCTCTTTTATTTACAGGCTCAACACCCTACATCCCGAAATGTCTTGCCAAAGCAATGATCATCTAAAAAGAACCTGCACCTGGTTTTAGACTTTTCTTATCTCAATTTGTCCTTGCAGTAATAAAGTATGGATGTGAGGTCTATTACATACATAACATAGGTCGAAGCAAAGCACAATAGCAACACTAAATAACAACATGAAGAGAGCATCCTGACCACAAAGGCTTACAATCTACAAGAGAGGAGAAGAGAGACAGAAGGTGAGGGTCAGACATGTTTGTGGGGTGGGGTAGGAGGAGCAGTGTTATTGTAGGTTATATGCAATTCTGAAGAGATGGGTTTTCAGGTTGTTTATGAGGCTAGTGAAAGTGGAGGAGGGTCTGATGTGTTGGGGTAGTGAATTCCAGAGTATGGGGGAAGCACAGGAGAAGTTGTGGAGATGGTTGTGTGAGGAGCTGATAAGGGGAGAGCAGAGGAGAAGGTTCTGTGAGGAGCGGAGATAACTCAAGATTAAGGGTACGTTGACACGGCTTATTTGGACGCTGTTTTGGACGAGGTTTTCGGAGCGTTTCTTCGCCAAAAAACGCTTCTAAAACACCTACAAAACACACCCAGTTCAGTTAATTGATTCTTATGTAAAACAGCGCTGTAGTTCACACATGATGAGGTTTTTCCGCGCTTCTTTGGAAGCTGTTCTGGGTGCTGAAAAAGAAGTGTCATGTCCGTTTTTGAAGCGTGTTTGAGGCACGTTGTTAGGCACATTCTTAGGCCCGTTTCTCTGCGCACTTTTAGACCTGGCTATTATTTTGTATGTGTGAAAACAGTGTTGAAAACCTCGTCCAAAACTTTGTCAAAAAACGCGCCGAGAAACGTATGTAAAACCTCTTCTGAAGAAACGTGTTTCAGGTGAGGTTTTGATGCTGTTTTTGGAGCGGAGAGCAGTGTAGGTTATGGTTTGTGTTTAGGAGTCTACAGTTTGCTGTGCGTTGTGTTTTCTTCTATAAACCTGTACAGGCTAAATGATTTACCCCAACTGCCTTTTAAAGGGGTTGTCTCACTACATCGATTCATCCTACCTCAGTCCTGTTTTCTTGGTTTCATTTTGAATTTAGGGACGTGTTTACTGTCTTTTACTAAGCTGCAGTAGAAGCCATGTCTGTAGCTATAGCAACCAGTGCTGGCAGCCTATCATGAGAGATCAAAATAGGTCTGTAGCTACAGTGACCTGAGGAGCTGATGCCGCCCATACAAGAGGGGATATCTCAGAATAGGTAGGACACTGTTAATGGACACATATTGCAAAGTGACTTGTTTTTGCAAGATCTTTAACATAAAAAGCAATCCTTGTAGTGAGACAACCCCTTTAAATGCTTACCTTCCTTTGCTGCCCCCCACCCCCTACTTTCTGTATTGGTTCTTGTAGCCATCTGTAACACTAGGGGGAGAGCAGAAACAGCCAACAGAAGCAGTACTTTGATGGATTCCTCGGATAGTCTGCAGGACAGTCAATAAGAACTTGTCTAGAAAACAAACAAAAATCAAAAAAGTAATGCCCCAATAGCACACATGGTCAATTTTTAGAAATAAAACCGGGAAATGTGGAACTGTATAAAACCTCGTACCGACCCAAAAAGGTATATTTTTTAGACTCAAATTCTGCAGTCTATTAGATACAGTTATATTCTAAGCTCAAGGAAAAAAGGAAACAGGTCGACAAATGAACATTTTCAGGGCATTTGGCACACGGCATATACTTGGCTCGATTCTAGAGCCAAGCAAATGAGCTGCACTTGACTCGCTGTCATTCTGCTTAAATAATGAGCTTTTGGTTGATCTAGTTCATTAGAAAGAGTAAACACAACGAGAAAGCATCTGAATAGGGGGCCTTTTCCACTCTGCCTGTTTTATTGCTGCTTATTTGGTTAGGCATATTAGCATGAGAAAAGCATTCTCAGCATATAATTAAATAGCTGGGAGAGACACGCGTTTCGAGGCCGGAAACAACAATAGGGAGAGATTTCTGGGTATATCAACCTTTCCCAATAAACATTTGGGTAGAGAGATTTATTGCAGATTCCTGAAAAGGACTCAGTACACTTATTACTTAGTGAGCGGGTAGAAGATTATCTCAAATGACAATTATGGGCTTGGAGCCCACCAAGTGGTCTGTAAGAGGTGATTCTTTATGGGTTTTTACTGTTCTATTCAGTAACTCGCTGAAGAACAGCCGTTGAGCCTGCTTACAAAGCCCCATTTCAACGGTTGCCTGTAAACTAGGTGTATAATCATCAATTATGCCATCTAGTCCATTACTAATCAAAAGGGAAATGATCTACACGAGACGCTGTATTCAAAATTATAAAAGGACAAATCTATAAATCTCCATAATTCTGTGTCCAAACCGATATTTATCAGTGTAGACATAGCTTGAAGTCATGCGTGTTCCAGGTAGTATTACATCTGTTTAATATAGTGTGTAAGGACTAAAGACGAATTGGATTACTTACAAATAAATAAAAATTATATATGTTGGGCCCATAACTTCCACAGGTCTACATGAACAATAGAAAAAAAAAGAAGCTACTACTAGCAGAAAATACATTGCCTTGTAAAAGTATTCGGCCCCCTTGAACTTTTCAACCTTTTGCCACATTTCAGGCTTCAAACATAAAGAAATAAAATGTTTTTTTTTTGGGGGGGGTGAAGAAACAACAAGTGGACACAATTGTGAAGTGGAACAAAATTTATTGGATATTTTAAACTTTTGTAAAAAAAAATAAAAAATAAAAATAAAAGTGGGGTGTGAATGATCCACTGTTGTCCTTAATGACTGATAAATATAATCCACCGGTGTGTAATCAAGTCTCTGTATAAATGCACCTGCTCTGTGAAAGTCTCAGGGTTCTGTTTAAAGCGCCGAGAGCATCATGAAGACCAAGGAACACACCAGGCAGGTCCGTGATACTGTTGTGGAAAAGTTCAAAGGGAACCTGTCACATAGGTTATGCCCCCCTTGCCGAGGACAGCACAAACTAGAGTCAGACCTGCTGTTTCCAGCACTGTGTCCCTTATTCTGTAAGATGCTGTAGTTTTAGAGCATTTAATGCTTAAATCTTTTTCATGAGCAGGTGTTAGCCCCGCCCACCAAAGGCTAGCCCCGCCCACTGGCAGTTATTCACATGTTTCTACCTATTCAAATTAATAGGTTTATCATTGAGGGGGGGGGGCTAGCCCAAAGACTCTTTTTTCATGACTTTTTGGCTAAAAAACTGCAGATTTGGCAAAAATACTCCAAAATACGCATTTTTCCAGAAAAGGGGAAACAGTGCGGGGAAACACAGGTCTGACACACCTTGTTCTGCCCTCAGCAGGAGGGATAATTATGTGACGGGGATCACTTCAAACCCGGTTTTTGGATAAAAAAAGTTTTCCCCAAACTTTAAAACACCCCAAGGGCATGTGAAGGATCAATTAAAATGGAAGGTATCAACCACGCAAATTACCAAGCCCCACGGCCGTCCCCCTCTAAACTTCATCTCAAACAAGGAGAAACGATAGAATGCCCCAAAGACCCCATGTCACTCTGGGAACGCGAGATCTACAGTGAGGGGGAATCTGTCCAAGGCAAAAACATGACACTGCACAAATCGGGCCTTTTATGGAAAGAGGAAGAAAAGCCATTTTTTAAAGATATCCATAAAAAACCGGTTTTAAAATTTCCCCAAAAACCCCCCGGAGCACCAAAAAATGTGGGAAAAAGGGGGCCCGTCAGAGAAACCAAAACCAAATTTTTTCCACAATGCAAAACGATATCTTGGGGTAAAAACAACACAGCTCATCACCCTAACCACCATCCCCACTGTCAAACATGGTGGGGGCAGCATCATGGTTTGGGCTTTTCTTCAGCAGGGACAGGGAAGATGGTTAAAATTGATGGGAAGATGGATGGAGCCAAATACAGGACCATTCTGGAAGAAAACCTGTTGGAGTCCGCAAAAGACCTGAGACTGGGACGGAGATTTATCTTCCAACAAGACAATGATCCCAAACATAAAGCAAAATCTATAATGGAAGGTTCACAAATAAACATATCCAGGTGTTAGAATGGCCAAGTCACAGTCCAGACCTGAATCCAATCGAGAATCAGTGGAAAGAGCTGAAAACTGCTGTTCACAAACGCTCTCCATCCAACCTCAACTGAGCTCCAGCTGCTCACAAACGCTCTCATCCAACTCATGAGCTCAGCGTGCGCCAAGAAAATGGGCAGAATTTCAGTCTCTCGATGTGCAAAACTGATAGAGACATACCCCAAGCGACTTGCAGCTGTAATCGCAGCGAAAGGTGGAGCTACAAAGTATTAACTTAAGGGGGCCGAATAATATTGCACGCCCCACTTTTCAGTTTTTTTTAAATAAAAGTTTAATATATCCAATAAATATCAATTCACTTCACAATTGTGTCCCACTTGTTGTTGATTCTTCCCCCAAAAATTAAAATTTTATATTTTTATGTTTGAACCCTGAAATGTGGCAATAGTTTCAAAAGTTCAAGGGGGCCGAATATTTTCGCAAGGCACTGTACAAGCATCCCAGCTGCTAGCCACTAGGGAATAATTATGTTGCTTACCAAAAAAGGGAATATAATAATACTAATTACTGTATAATAATAATAATCTTTATTTATATAGTGCCAACATATTCCGCAGCACTTTACAATTTAGAGGGTATAAGTACAGACAAACCAGACATTACACAGATCAGACACAAGGTGCGAGAGCCCTGCTCGCAAGAGCTTACAATCTATTAGGGTGTATGGGTGAAACAAAGAGTAAGAAGTGCTTGGTTCACATAATGGTCCAGCCATGTTTCAGAAATATGGGGTGGCTTACATAAAAATTGGATCAACCTACCACCCAGACAGAACATCTATATACAGATAAGTGCCCAAGTGTAGGGAGTGACAGAAGTGTGTGACAGACAGTGGGGGGTATTAATTAGGTATCTTGGAAGGCCTGCTAAGAAGTTGTATTCTTATGGCGTGCTTAAAAATGTTATAACTATTTTTACTATTTTGCCATAGGCAAACTTAAACTCTATCAGTTCTCAATCTATAAAGCACTAAAACTTAACTTTTATTATGTACAACACTTAACCTCTATACACACTTTTTAAAAACCTGATTCCTAATTCCTAACCTCTCAATTTATCTCATAACGTTATCCCTTTCTAATTCTGAAAGAATAACTCCTTTTCTATTTTCAAATCTGGTGGAACACCACCTATTAGCAGGAAAACCCAATATATACAGTGATTTACTAACTGCAAAAAGCATCCAAAACATCTTACTTGGGCAGTCAACCCTAATCTGATGGGCAGGAAACATATAAGGTTTCCTTGTGAAACCCTCTGCAGCGGGGAACACAAAAAAAAGAGGTAGAAAATCACAAATTAATATGTAATGCCTGACCTCCCCACCATGTTTCACCAGCTAACTGGCTTCATCAGGGGATAGAGGTCCGTTATTCTTTCAGAATTAGAAAGGGATAAAGTTATGAGATAAATTGAGAGTTAGGAATCAGGTTTTAAAAAAGTATGTATAGAGGTTAAGTGTTGTATATAATAAAAGTTAAGTTTTAGTGCTTTATAGATTGAGAACTGATAGAGTTTAAGTTTGCCTATGGCAAAATAGTAAAAATAGTTATTAAAGGTCGCTCTTTGTTCTCTTAGTAGATTCCCTCATTTTTGAAACTATTTAAAAATGTTATATACTCTTTTTTTCTTCGGTAAGTTTTGTCAATATGGTATATATTTAGGAGTCTAGCAGTATTCTGAAATATGATCTAGCTCCTGTAACTGTGGGTCTTCAGAAATAATGTTGCCACTAAAAAGTAAAATAAATAAACATAGTCGAAAATCATTAGCTGTCCACTAGAGGATGGATACCATATTATCACCCAGAATCAAGACATATATCACTGGAATACCTGGACAAGAGGACTTTATTACCACAACAAGACTCAAACCTACTACTGTCCAACAGAGAATTTAACACTCCTCGGCATCAGACTGTATCATGTATACCACTCCAGAAAGAGGTCATCAATACCATTGGCCCCCATGGCCAAAACAAGGTATACAAGATAAACCTTCATGACTTTTATACTTTGTTTACTGGTGAACACAAGTGTCCCTTTAGGGATGAAACAATGGACCACCAGAAACTAGATGACTTGGGGAGCAGTACACACCCTAGGAGATATGAGGAACAATATACACCCTAGAAGATATTGGGAGTAGTACACACCCTAGGAGAAATGGGGAACAATATGCACCCCAGAAGATATAAGTAGCAGTACACACCCTAGGAGATACGGGGAACAGTAAACACCCTAGGAGATAAGGGGAACAGTAAACAACCTGGGAGATAAGGGGAACAGTACACACACTGGGAGATAATGGTAACAGTACACAGCCTGGGAGATACGGGGAACAGTACACACCCTGGGAGATACGGGGAACAGTACACACCCTGGGAGATACGGGGAACAGTACACACCCTGGGAGATACGGGGAACAGTACACACCCTGGGAGATACGGGGAACAATATACACCCTAAGATATATGAGGAACAATATACTTCCTAGTAGAAATGGGGAGCAGTACACACCCTAGGAGATATGGGGAGCAGTACACACCCTAGGAGACATGGGGACAATACACACCCGAGGAGACTTGGGGAGCAGTAGACACCCTAGGAGAAATGGGGAGCAGTACACACCCTAGGAGATATGGGGAGCAGTACACACCCTAGGAGACATGGGGAGCAGTACACACCCTAGGAGACATGGGGAGCAGTACACACCCAAGGAGACATGTGGAGCAGTACACACCCTAGGGACATGGGGAGCAGTACACACCCTAGGAGTTATGGGGAGCAGTACACACCCTAGGAGAAATGGGGATCAGTACACACCCTAGGAGATATGGGGAACAATACACGCCCTAGGAGAAATGGGGAGCAGTACACACCCTAGGAGAAATGAGGAACAATATACACCCATAGGAAAGATGGGGAGCAGAACACACCCTAGGAGGTATGGGGAGCAGAACACACCCTAGAAGATATGGGGAACAGAACACACCCTAGGAGATATGGGAAACAGTACACACCCTAGAAGACACTGGGAACAGTACAGACCCTAACATATGGGGAACCGTACACACCCTAAGAGATAAAAGTTTTGCAGGTTTGAACTGTTGTTTTAACAAAAGCTGAAATAAACTAGCAATGGTTTTAGCTATTGTCAACTTCAAAGTGATTGATCAGATAGGGAACGGAGACATCAATAGAAATTTTCAGCTTATGAGTGGATAGGTTAGAACTGACTTGAATACACTTATTTCTTCCCCTTTAGGGCAATTACAGAAGGAAACAAATGTCCATATCAGACAATTTTATTTTTGCTGTCAGATGCCTTCAACAAACTGTATGACCTGACTGACTGAGGCCTAACAGATGTTTGAGATTAACATTAAAATGAAGCTCTTTGCTTTTCAAGCTTACACCAAATCCTCCCCACCCCTTATAAAAAGAAGAGGAAAAAAAAAAAAAATCACTTATCCGGTTAAAACAGAAAGGAAAGACAGCCGTTGATATCACTATGCGGATCAATGAGCTAGCCGTAAAGGGAAGGCTGTATTGGCAAATCATTTTAAAGCCTCTCAATAACTGTCTGTTACCATTCTCACTTGTACAACAACCCTCAGGACGAGCCGTGGAAGAGATCATGTGCGGAAAACACAGGAGGATAATATTTTACTAATAAAACAGACATGTCTGCCCTACAAAGCCCCCGTTTCTGCAGCCGGAAAATTCCTCGCGGTTAAATACGTGGCTAACAAACAAAACATTTTGATGCATCTCCTGAAGGGATACACACACAAGTTAAGAATAAAGCAAATGTATCTCCAGTCAATAACAGTTTGCAAGACTGCTACTTTCCAGATTGTGAATTTGAGGAGATGCACTGAATGTGAAAAGGGGCCGAGCTGTGCGCCTGCTGCCGTTCTGCGGATGGAAGAATGAACGACATACAGGAGGGGGGGGGAAATCATTATCTCGCTACGACCAGAAAAATCCATTGCAAAGACTCGAGTCATCTGTCTGTTAAATCTCGCTATGTCACCAGATCTCATTAATTCCTTGGCAGAGGCAGGTACCTGAAAATATTAGTTCATCAAAACTCGTGTTGTGATTACGAAGGACAAGACAGAGGGGTGGAATGCTCGTAATTACGGCGGTATATAGCGCGCGAAGGTCGCTTGACAAAAGGAAAAAAAGAGCAAAGACTGCATTCTTCTCCGCATCTGAAAGGAATATTCATTCTCCATATAATACCGCCACATCAGACAGCTGCAATTAACATATTACCTTTATAGAAATATGCGATTAACACATTCAAATTAGAAAGGACTGCGCGCTACCTCTACATTACAACCTTTTATATCCTAAACACAGAGATAAGAAACAGAAGCCGGGGAACCCTTGTCATCTAGGCAGCACTTTACATGCCATTCTGTAAAGGAAGATTTCTATAGTGTTGTGATAGAAATAGGCTTCACCACGTAGCTAGATGGCTGCATGTTAACGCGTTTCACTTGTACAGCCTTGTTAACACGCTTTAAAGGGGTTTTGCCACGATGTAATGTTGATGTGGGATCCTCCAAAATGGGTATTAATCATTTTCTAATATAGGTCATCAAAAAAAAGTGAAGCCTCTGAGAGCTACAGCCTGACTTACATGCCCTTGGTTTCCTGACAGTTTACATTAGACACGACCAGGAGCTGATCTGGCCGCTCTTACATTGTTTGCACTTCTTATCTGATGGCAGGGAACATGAACGAGCTTTGAAGGGACTGGGGAGAAAGATTCTGTGTCTTCTGTATAGAGAATCCACTGCTTGTAATGTCATTATCTGAGTAAACATGCAGACGCTCCCTGCTCAGCCCTCCTCTCTCTCCCCCTGCAGTCGTGAAGGAATGAAAGAAGGCTGCCTGCTGAGCTTATCTTCTCTCCTGAGCAAATAAGAGGGAGAAATAAAACTCATATAGCTTGTGCACAATACAGTTCTCCTCTGTGGATTAGCCAAACAATGTTTGCTCAACTACAGAGACTGAGTATCAGGAACGTGCATGGGAGGTGGAGTGATGACATCACAGAGGAGGTACTTGTTTTTTTAAACACAGAAACACAACAACCCTTTTTCAAGCCTCAGGAGGGGAGTATCAGCTTGTTAGGTGAGGAACTCACTTCTTGGCAAAACCCGATTAAGGTTGTACACAACTTTGTATGCGCCATCCTTCAACTTTTACTCAATACTTCCCCATTTGTAGCACCTCTGCGGATACCTTCATTTGGCCTGATGCAAGGGTGCTACCACTGTATTGAAAGGACGGCCAAAGTACAGGCAGTCCCCGTGTTATGAACGGGATAGAGACTGAAAGTTTGTTCTTAAAGGGGTTATGTCACTAAAATTGATTCAGAAAGGGAAGATCTCTCTCCTTAGGGAGAGCGCCATATAGGCGTGTGGAGATTCAAAATTGCCTTTTGCGCTAAACAAAGCATCTGCATATCACAAGGCATTATGGGAAAGGAGCTGAGAAGCTCAAGCACCCTCTATTGGATGTATCAAATCCTCAATTTGCTTTTGACCCACTGGGTCTTTGGAAAGCAAAAGGGATATTGGCCAAGCCAGCATCACCCATCTCATCAACCACTCAGCCAAGCCAGCATCGCTCTGCTCTGTACTGACAAGGGGCAAACAACCCGAAACGGCTGTATACAGATGGGCGATGCTGGCTTGTCCAATATCCCTTTTGCTTTAGAAAGACCCAGTGGGTCAAAAGCAAATTGAGGATTTGTTACATCGAATAGAGGGTGCTTGCGCTTCTCAGCTCCTTTCCCATAATGCCTTGTGATATGCAGATGCTTTGTGGAGTGCAAAAGGCAACTTTCAATCTCCACACGCCTATATTGGTGCTCTCCCTAAGGAGAGATATTCTTTTTCTGAGCCACTCATTCCCTTCCACTTAGCCAAGCCAGCATCGCTCTGCTCTGTACTGACGAGGGGCAAACACCCCAAGCCAGCATGGGTGATGCTGGCTTGGCCAATATCCCTTTTGCTTTCCAAAGACCCAGTGGGTCAAAAGCAAATTGAGGATTTGTTACATCTAATAGCGGGCGCTTGAGCTTCTCAGCTCCTTTCCCATAATGTCTTAAAATTTATTCATTTTACCTCAGTCCTGTTTTCTTAGTTTCATTTTGAATTCAGGGACATGTTTAATGACTTCTACTAGGCTGCAATAGAAGCCAGGTCTGTAGCTATAGCAACCAGTGTTGGCGCCCTGAGGAGCTGATACAGCCATACAAGAGGGGATATCTCAGAATAGGTAGGAAACTTAATTGAGACATATTGCAAAGTGACTTGTTTTTGCAAGATCTTTAACATAAAAGGCAATCCTTGTAGTGAGACAACCCTTTTAAGCTGAATTTGTATGAAAGTCAGAACAGATATATTTATTGAATATATTACTTTTTTTCAGCTTTGGATGGTGCAGGGAAGCATTTTTACATTTGTTTGTGCCCGTGTTAAGAAGATTTCACCTCATGTGCTCTGTGGCATGCTGGAACTTGTCGTTCCACAGCTACTATCTGCTATAGAACTACAACTGCCATCATGACACATACGTCTCCGTTTGTAACTAGGGGACAGATGTAAGTCGGAATGGTGTAAGTTGGGGACTGCCTGTATTTGTATATAAAAAGAAGCAACCTATATCTATAACAACGACCAGAGGAATATTAGGGTATGTTCACACAACGTATGAATAGGGCATACTTCGGCACATAACTGCGCTGCAATGTGCCCAAAGTAGGCCCCGCAAATGCGATAAAATTATAGCACTCGTTGAGTGCTATAATTACCTGACGTATTCCCCAGCACACAGTACGCAACCATAAAAATAAATCACGTGTCACTTCCTTTGGGCGAGTACATGTTGGGGAAAGTATAGAAGGCAGTAGCACTGTTGAGAGCATGTGCTGTTTTGCATGTACTTTCAACAGCAGGCATACAGCGGCGCACACAGGTATGTGTACTGCTGTGTGAACTCACCCTTATTGTAAAACAGTTCACTAGTTGTGGACATGTTTTCTTCACTTAAAGGGGATTTCTCATCTTGCAGTTTCAGAGAGCCTGCTCTTCCCAATCAGCTTCAGGCACCCATTTCCTGGTTAACCTGTGGGTGGCTCTACAGCAGTGATAAGTATATCGGCTCTTCTATTCCTAGCTGAGCCTGTTAAAGGGATAATGGTGATGGAGGGGTCTGAACAGCAGAACAGAAGGCTAGAGAGCTCTTAAGGGTTAAAGTTTGTCAGTAAGAAAGATAAACAAGCTCTAGTGCTGCTGATAAGAAAGCAGGAAGTGATGTCAACCATCCCAGAGCCTATTAGAGCACAGAGAAGTGGTCAGAAACCTAGGGAAGCTTGTACACACAAGCAAGAGATAAGAACAGATCTATTGCTAAAGGATAACAAAATAAGAATAGCAATATATTTGGTATATTTATATATACATATATATATATATATATATATATATATATATATATATATATACACACACACACACTAATATATATATACACACACCACACATATATACACACACACACACACGTATATATACACACACACACATGTATATACACATATATATATATATATAATAATATTATACTTTCTTTACCTACGTGTTTAATGCTAATCAATGATATGGCAATACCACTTTAGGGTATGTTCACACGGCAGGATTGGATGGCGATTCTGGACATGTATTCCACATCCGGAATCAGCATCCAAACTGACTGTAAAGTGATTACCACTGTACTCCATGGAAAATCAGTGTCATTGCGCCGACGACGCTGATTTTCCACGAGCATTATCGATGCGTAATGTCCTCCCCTACAAAGAATTGACACATCAATTCTTTGAGGAATTTTATGCGCCAATATCAGTCAAGTATAGGAAGAAGAAATCTGACTCGGGCAGTCCGGGTCAATTAATCAATTAAATTTCACACTGGCATGCGCAGAATTTTCAACGAGGAAGCAATGCTGTTTTGGCGTCATGTGAACCTACACTTAATATTGTCAATGACGTGAGGTCTACTATGAGGACTATTGCCGAGCAGCCGCGTATGGATATTTGGACAGCAGCATCTTCATTCCATAATACTAGACTCATGCCTACTTAATAGCCCAACCTCAACAGGTCTGTGGCTTTTTCCTTTTTTCTATTTTACCCCATGAGAAACTGCACATCTTCCTGTTTTATTCCCCTTAAAACCTACTTTATATCACTGGAGGAATTGTAAAGACAAAAGGAGGCTTGATGCGAGTATAAACCAGGGTGCGTTATGCAGTAAAACCCAAAAACACCCAATATAAGAGGAATCCATTCCACAACAGGGTACAAATATGCGAATAAAAATGAACATATGTAATTGCATTAAAGGCTCTTCTAATGGACTCAATAGATCCAACTTTTACCATTTCAAACATGTCAAGACGTCATAAATCAAACATGGGTGAGGGTCGGTTCACATCTGCATCGTAGATTCTTCCAAAAATGACGGAAAAATAGCACAGCATGCGGAGCTATTTTTTCCTGTCAATTGATGGACACCCCACTTAATTGTAGTAAGTGGGGTCTGTTGGGTGCCAGTTGTGTTCCTCATTAAGCAGCTACGGTCACATCCATTAGACTGAGGTTCCAAACAGAAACTCCGATGTGGATGTGAACCGGGTCTTAGGCCACTGATTTTAGGACCATGTTCTACCTTTTAATCTACTAGTTACTGGTACATTCTAAGGGTATGTACACGCCGCAATACGCTTTGTGTTTTGGAACCACGCGCCTAATTCCAAAGCACGGGGGAGGGGGAGCGGCCAGGTGCCAGCCCCATAGACATGCACTGTCAGTGGCGCGTAATCGCCGCTAACAGGAGGGGGCGGCCAGGTGCCAGCCCCATAGACATGCATTGTCTGCGGCGCGCAATCGGCGCTAACAATTGACAATCCCCCCCCCCGTGTGTACAATACGATCGTTTTGTACGCGCAGGGGAGGACAAAGCGGAATTTATAGCTTTCTATGAGAGCTATAACTTACCGTAATTTCCACACGCATTTCGCCACGTATAAAGCATAATACGCGGCGAAATGAGATCGCAATTATACACACAAAGATGGCGTGTGAACATAACTTTAAGGGCGCGTCCACACTGCATAGGACAAATACCGGCCGGTATTTGTCCTGTTTTGCGGCCGTCCCCATGGCTGTGGAGGGGGGGGGAGGGGGGCGGCTTTTCTCCGCGATTAGCGGAGAACAGCTCTCCCATTGAGGTGTTCATATTCTGTCCGGAAACCGGACAGAAGAATGAACATGCTAAATGTTTTTTTGAGCGGCCCGCAGGCGGAAAAACCGCCCGACGGAAAACCCGTGCAGTGGGGACTGCTGCACGGGTTTTCCATAGAGCACAATTGTGCTCATTTTCGGCCGGTTTTTCAGGCGGTATGAAAAACCGCAAACCGGCTGAAAAACCAAACGAAAACCTGTGCCGTGCTGTGAGTAAAAACAACTAGACATAAAAGTAATATCTGCCATGTAGAAGGACTAAGTACACTTTTCTAAACTGTAGTAACATAACATGTTATACATTTCCTGGTGATGTATGCTTCCCCTTTAAGAACCCTGGGAGCCTCCAGTGCGCTCGCTCTTTTCATCATGCTGGCTCAGTTATAAATGTCTCCGGGTGTATAAATAAGAGAGATATACATGCATACTGTGTGCTTGGAGCTCTTCTGACACCTCTACACTCTATTTGTTATGTGAATTTGTGGAGCCAGACAGAATGGATGTCTCAGGGGATCTGAGGCAGATAGCTCGGTGTATGTCGTAGACACACAACTCCTCCCCTAGCCAAGCACGCAGCTTTTGTATGTAGGCTTAAATGCAGAATATTTCAGAGCAAGCACGTGCCAAAACAGCCTGCCTTCTCCGGGACACGGATATTCAATAAAAAGCTTTTAAAGGCATATTTTTAAACTTGTAACAGGAAAGCTTTTCTGTGTTAAGACAATAATTCTTTTAACAGCATTGATCAAAATGTCATTCTTTTATGAGTGTACAATACCTTTTAATGGCATACAACAAGCCATTAAGGTTATACACCTCCGTAGCGCGCATGGCTTCCTGGAAAAATGGGTACAGCGGCCAAATTAGAAGGAATATTTAGATGCTCTTAATAGGTTAAGCTGCGATTCCAGCTGTAACTCATTCGGAGGCTCACCGTAGAAAATTAGATTTGAGGGGGGGCGGGGGGAGGGTTAAAAATAAATGAATAAAAACACCATAGCTTATGGTGACTGGGGTCAGTTTCCCTAAGGCAAAACCTTCATCTAAATTTATCTTCAGAGGATTTAAAATCGTACAATTTACTCCCGAAATAGTATTAAAGGGGAGAAAAAAAAAATACAATACCTGCACCACTAAGTAGCTAGCAGACAGGATTTCCTCAGAATGGCAATGCAAAATATATGCCCTCAACATGACCCAGACTAGGTTTCATGTGAATATTTTCTTGCCGACCAAATTTAGCAAGGTTCTTCAGGTCAGTAAGTGGTTTTTGGTTGTACGAATGCTTAAAGAGTAAATATACTTGTGACGAGACTAACTGGGGTTCTTTGAGCCTAAAGGAGGGAGGATTCTCATTGTCCATTTATACACTATGCATGTTTACCTTGTTTTTATTGTGGTCTACAAGGCAAAATAGCTCATCGGAGATTTGAGCCCAGCGGATGATCTTCCAGTAGTCCCATGGGCCAAACACTTAGGGTATGTTCACACGGCTTAACGGCGGGGTGTACAGTATTCCCACGACGCGGGAGGGCCAGCAGCCCACCGGCCCATAGACTGCCATTACTCGTGTCGCGTACGTTCACACGGCTTATTTTGGACTCTCTATGAGAGCTATGGATTACCGTAATGATTGGGCCGCATTTTGCTCGTATTAGGCTATGTTCACACGGCTTAATTGCGGGACGTAATTTCGCCCCGCAATTACGCCGTGTGGACGGGGGCGGGGCGGGCGCGGGGGAGTACGCAGGGGGCCGGCACTTCGCCGGCCCATTGACTATCACTGCTAGCGGCGCGTATACGCCGCTAGAAAGTGACAGGTGAATTATCTCCCCCCCCGCGGCTTCGCCGGGCGGGGAGAGGAGACGTAATCCATAGTTCTCTATGAGAACTGTGAATTACCGTAATGAATGGGCCGTTTTCGGGCCGTAATTGGCGCACTTCGGCGCGTAATTACGGACCGAAATACGGCCCATTTTAAGCCGTGTGAACATGGCCTTAGAGCGCAGTACGCTCGGAATATGTGGTCCATCATATGGGACCTGCATCATGTATCGTCATGCAAGTATTTATACACATATCTAATTGATCCCATTTGGTGGTACTAGTTTTAAATATCTGATGCACCAATGCTATCTTATGCACTAATATATGTGGAATTTTTGTACTAATGTACTATTCGGTCCTGATGAACCCTCATATTGGTTAGGGGGGAAACGCGTTGACTGGATGTCATTAATTGTTACGTTTGAATTAGAGGATATAGTTTGTGTCCACATATTTGAACACCATTGGAGCCCTTTAGGGATTTTTTCCAGAGGGTGGTTGGATATAAAGGAGTATCATCTACATGGTTTGGTATCATATCAATACTTAATGTTTTCCTATTGTGTTTAATTATATCTGGCCAATAGGGATATGTAGGGATTGATAGTTAGTACGTAGGTTCCGGGTAGGGGCGCCCTTTTTGGGGTTGATTACCCTACATTTTTTGATATTTAGGACTAGGTTATTTAGTATTAGTAGGGTCTTAGCAGGGTAATGATAGGTTTTATTATGGTTTCAATAAAAGATATGTTTTAACTTTGTATCTAATTGCTAAGTGATGTCTTGTGGGGTAGTTTGTTTTTACTCTCTATAAGAACTGTGGATTACAGTAATGATTGGGGCGCATTTTGCTCGTATTAGAGTGCAGTAAACTCGGAATATGTGGCAAAATGCGTCCCAAAACAAGCCGTGTGAACTTACCCTAAGGATGCGTGAAGACCAAATACCGGTTGGAAATCCCGACCAGTATTTAGTCTTTTTTTTTTGTCACGCAGAGGGACCGCTTTTGTCTGCGGTTTGCGCATTCAAGCCGTCCCCTTTCGCACCCACATGTTCATATTCCACCAGAAAATCGGGCAGAAAAGGACAGTGCAGTGCAGTGGGGACTGCTGCACAGATTTTCCATTTTAGTCTATGGGGGAGCGTTGCTTGTCGGTTTTCAAAAGGTTTATAAAACCGCAAACCGTCTGAAAAAACAGACAAATAACCTGTGTCATGGGGACAAGCCCTTAGGGCATGTCCCAACGGCAAGGGTTTTCGGCCGGTTTGCGGTTTTTCAGACCGCCGGAAAAAACTGCTGTAAACGAGCACAAGGGTGCTCTATGCAAAACCTGTGCAGCAGTCCCCACTGCACAGGTTTTGCCGTTGGACGGTTTTGCCGCCGGCGGTCCGCTCAGAAAACATTGTAGAAGCACAATCTTCCGTCCGGTTTCCCGACGGAAGATGTGCTTCTCAATGGGAGGGGGGAGGGGCTGTTCTCCGCTCATCGCGGAGAAAAGCCGTCCCCCCTGCGGCCGGGGGGACGGGCGCAAAACCGGACAAATACCGTCCGGCAAACCGGCTGGTATTTGTCCTGTGCAGTGGGAACTTACAGTGAAAATTTTAGATTTTAATGTTAGTAACTATCATTGGTTTGAAAAAGGTTTTTTATTTTAATGTAACCTCTTGGCTACAAACTATGGGTTATTATGCAGGTGCCATTAGTTAAAACCCTGTGCATTAAGGTGAAAGGGAATGAATCTGTACAGTTTATTTGCTGACATTTTGGAAATCACCACCTCTCCTTATTTTCAATAGGCCAGACTAAGAATAAAAATGTAATAGGCACATTATAGAGTCCATGCAGGCCTGGGACAAGGTATTCTGGTGCCCTAGACAAATAATAGCAACCCCCAATGGAAAATTCAGCCCACTCCTTATTTCCTTGCTCCCCCTTTTCTGCCTGGAATAAAGTAGCGGCCTACCTTCACCTACCCGTCGTCCTGAACCGGAATCCATGAATAGTCCGCACCATGACATGTGGTAACATGGGAAAAATCTCTCCTTGAGGAGAGGAACCAATAAATTGGTCGGTGTGAGGGTTTACTTGCCATTCAGACCTCGCTGACTGTTTTGCATAAAGCAAAGGCTTATGGGAAAAGAGCTGAGGAGCTCCACAGCGCACTCTATTGGATGTAGTTATCCTCCATTCACATGTAGCTCGCAGGAGCCTAGCAATGTGAATGGGATTTGAACCATACCAGTTAAGTTTAACTACAGACAGCTGTTTCGGGTATTTGCCCCTCGTCAGTGCAGTGCAGATCTTACTGGTTGGCTGGGTGAGAGGCATGGGCAGTATGGGCCTCATTTATCAAAAAAGTGTCTAATGGTAGGACTGTGCAACCAATCAGAGCTCAGCTTTGATTCCGATACCTGCCCTGAAAAAATTAAAACTGAGCTCTGATTGGTTGCTATAGGCAACAAAGACACAGTCTGTTAGACACTCTTGATAAATGAGGCCATATGTCTTTGTATGCATAGTTTATTGAGTATGCCACTGCTTTCCCTGGGAAATGCTACAACATACCACAGAGAATGAATCTTCCTTCTCAAATCTTGTATTCCAAGGGAGAATAAGGTGACGGTCTGAGTGAATGTATCCTGTTCATGTTAAATTACAATTTACAGCCAGTGTTCAGGCCCGTCTACATCACCTGCTTCTACTGTCGGATTTTTACACACATTCAAGTGAAAAAAAACTGTAAAAATCCGACTATAAAATCTGCATGGACCTCAATTGGAAATGCGAGTTGCAGACCATATGAAATTACTACAAATTTTATATCAACAGAGGATTTTGACCTATATCACTGCAAAATTATAATCCCTGTTTAAAACATAACTTTACTAAATTATCTAAAATTTATACTTAATAAACCCCTATAATCTACCACAACATACCTAAATGATTACAGTCATACTAAATATCATCCATCAGTGGAGTAATCGCCTGATAAAGGGCGGCCCCTTTTGAAGATAATATCCTATGTGCGTGTATAAAAATTCTTTTTTCACAGCTATCCCAACGCGTTTTTCCCCCTACAATTTTTTGGGGTTTATCAGGGATTAAAAAAAAAAAAAAAACCCCCTCGGGGGAAAAAATTTTACTTTTAGGAGGGGGGGCCCAAAAATTGGTCCGGTTTTGGGTTTTCTTGGCCTTAAGGAAAATTCCGGGTTGCCCGGTTTTTTTTTTTTAAAAAAAGGGGCGGGGGAAAAGTCCCCGGAAAGGACCCTTTACCAGCGTTTTTAAAAAGGATTTTTCCTCCTTTCCAAAAATTTTTGGGGTCCCCGGGGATCCCCCAAGTAAGGGGGTTTAAACTTTAAGTTGTTTAAAAAAATCAAAGCTTTTTTGGGGGTTTTCCCCCGGTCAGGGCATTTAAATTAAGTTGGTGGGGGAGGTAGGGGCCCTTTTTAATGGGCCCAATAATTTAAAAAAAATTTAAAAAAATTTCCCCCCCCCCAAAAACCCAATCAAAAAGCTGGGGTTTATTTTATACCTGGGTTTGAAAAAAAATTAAAAACTGCCCCCTTATTTGGGTTGCCTTAGAAACCCAAAGGGGGCCAGGGTTAAACACTTTTAAATATGGCCCAATTTCTTTGTATCATTTTTTATTAATGATGTTTTCCCCTGGAAATTTGAAACAACTTTTTTACCACAGCAATGAATTTTTTTTTTTAAAACCCCGGGTAACCCAAAAAGGGGGAAAGGTTTGGGTCTGGTTAAAAATTTGTTTCCGGTTTAAATTTTTTAAAAATTACTTTCAAAAGGGGGGGCCCCTTTTTAAATCAGGGCTTCTACTGTGGGATTTTTACAACATTTAAGGGGGTTTTGTAAAAATAGGGTTTATAATTTTTTTGGATAATTTTAAAAAAAGTTTTTTTTTGCAGCCCATATGACTAAAGGTGGATTTAAAAAACGGGCGTTCATCAAAACGGATTTTGGGGTTTAAAAAAAAAAAAAAAAAAAACGCGCCCCAAAAAATTTTTATGGGAAAATTAATGGGACTCTTTTCTGACTGCAAAACTGGTGGTTAAAAAAAAAACCGCCCAAAAACCCACATTAAAAAAAACGGGGTAAAAATTACTTGTCGAACTATGCGGTTTTTGGATTGCGAATCAAGCAAGTTTTCGGGACCATTTGTCTTGGGAACGCAGTTTGGGTATTTTCACATGACAGATCCTAATGAAAAAATTCAGAAATATTCTCTTTGGATTCCTCCTTAAAATCCCTGTGCAATCTGACGGCCATTTTTTTTAAATACCCATTTCCTCATTGGTTTTCCAAACAGTTTTCTACTTTGGGTGTTTCACCCCCACGAATTTAAAAATCCATGATGGGGAAAAAAAAAAAATAAAAATAAACCCTTTTTTGGGGGTTTAATTTGAATTGAGCATTCTTCACGGGAAATCCCCCGTCGGGCCCGAAGTGGACGGGGATTGGGCCCTTTCCCAGTGGGGCTAATCTGTGTCAGAATCAGAGACGAATACTGCTTCTGCTAAAGGGGTTGTCTCACTACACTAGTTTCCCATTTAAACTCCCTGTTTTTTGGGTTTCTTTTTTAAAATTCGGGGGCGGTTTATTTGGTTTCCATTAGGCTGCAGTAAAAAGCCAGGTCTGTGGGCCTTTTTGCGGACGTGCTGGGAAAGCCTATCAGGAGAGAGAAAAACAGGTCTGTAGCTATAGGACCTGAGAAGGGGATGCAGCCCTTTCCCAAGGGGGGATATTTGGGAAAATAGGTAGGATAATGTTAATGGCTAAGGGCAAAGGGGGACTGTTTTTGGCAAAAACCCTTTAACTTTAAAAAAAAAATCCTTGTAGTGTTTTTTAAAAGGGGGCTATCCCCAATTTTGCTTTTTATTTTTTTACCCACAAAAAAAAAATATGGGCGCTGCATACAACTCCAGTAGTCCAGGCTTCACATTCATCCATACAGGAGACTTACCGCCCACATGGTGCTCAGCGTTCTAAACAGTAGTGCAATAATCCAATATTTCAGGTAAAAATTCCCCACCTCCCTTTATGAAGCCTGTTTTTCCCTTTTTGGGAAAGGGAAAGAAAAGGGTTTTTCAAGGGGTTTTAAAAAGCAGGGTTTCCCCTTTAGTCGGGGCTCCTTCTGTCAGAAATCTGTTTTTTTGATGGAGAAAATAGTGGAGGCTGCTGCACTATTGTTTCTGTAAAAATACGGATTTCGGGAATGGACACGGGCATGACTGAAAAGGAAACGGATGACTTCTAAAAGGACGTTTTTCCATCACTGGTTTTTACATGCTTTTCTTTTGATGGTCTTTCAAAATCCCGTTCAAAAAATTTTAAATTTGTAAATTTTTTCTTAACCCTTTTGAAGCAGAAAACCCCTTTTTAAAAAACTTTTTTCCGGTGCGTTTCTGTTGCAGGGGAAAAATGCATCCAAACATGAAAGCAACCCTTGGGGTGCTTTTTACTTTAAGCATTTTTTGGAAAAAGTTTTTCGGTTTAAAAAATTTATTCAAAAAAATCCCCTTAAGGGGTTTATGTTCACACAGGATATACCCAGCGCGTCCCTTGTGGGGTGACAGTCCCACAGGGGGCCCGGCCCCCCATTGACTTTCACTTTCCCCAGCACTGTCACGTCTTTTTACAGGCGTGTACTATGTGTCAGGGATGACAGTAGGTAATCATAGCACTCAATTGGGCATACTACGGGTGCATTACAGTGCAATCACGCCATGTGAACATACCCTTACATTTAAGGTATGTTCACACGGCTTATTTGGGCGCCCATTACGCTGCGTATTGCGCGTTATACACAGCAAAATGTGCGCCCCCAAAATTACGGGAAAATTTATAGCTCTTATGGGGGAACCCCTTGAAATTTCGGTTTAAAACCCCCCTGGTACATTTCGAACGTTTTTGTACACCAAAGGGGGGGAAAATTTACACGTCAATTGTTTGCGGCGATTACGTGCAGGTCAGTGGGGCCAATGGGGTACTATACACACCGCAATACACCATGTGTCATAACCGGGAAAAGTGCCCGCATTTAAACCCAAAAAGGAAAATTTAAGGGTATGTTTCCCCAAAAGGCGTGGTTTAGTTCCGTGTGGGAAAATAATTTTAGGGTACCCTTTTGGGTTCGACTTTGTCGGACCCTAAACGGCCCCCAAAAATGCAAAAATAATGGGGCCGTTTTGATTTAAAATTTCTTCTACCCTTTAAACACGGGATCGGGTTCAGACGAAATGATCCCCAAAGCGTTTTTCCCTTGCGCCTTTAAAACCGGGCCGGGGGATTTGTCCGTGCAATGTAAAAGGCCCTTAAAAATTTAATTTGGAAAATTTTATAAATTTTTTGTTTTTTTTTTTTTTATTCCTTAACCAATCATGAAGTCATGATCAGATTTAGGTTTGGATTTGTTTTGAATTTTAACATTCTAACACACAAAAAAAAATAAAAAAATAAAAATCATCCTCCCTTCTTCAACAGTTCTTTCCTGAAACTAAAAGATGCAACAAAATCTAACAATTGGACTCGGGTGAGTAAATTTAGTTGACAGCCATGTTTTAGAACAAATTGATATGTTGCACATTTCTGAAAATTGGTTCAGTCAACAACATGGCCGCCCTGAATGTGTGTGGCCAACAGGAATATTTGAAAAATAAAAGTGAAAAGGCGGGAGCAGCCTCTGTTTTTTCAAGGCCCCGGGGAATAGCTTGGGTTTTTACGATTTAAGAGTTTTTAAAAAAATAAAAAATAATTTGAGAAAATAATGGAGGATATTGGTACAAGCTCAACTTTTATTTTTTTTTTTTTTTTTTTTTAGCTTTCAAAGTTCTGAGCATTTGAAGTGAATGAATCCCCCGGAGAGACTCCATAATGTATCAGCCACTGCTTTGCAAGACATAATGCAAATATGTAAGAAGACATTCCATATAGCAACAGGGGCTGAGAGATATCAAAGATTTCTTCAGCATCAGCCAGAGGATTCAATTACAGCTGTGAAATGAATTTGGATCTCAGTTACTGGACTATAATGTGAACGGCACAAGAGGCTGTTACTGCTGCAGCTCCAATTTCCAGACATATAGCACCCCTGCTCTCGTAGAGCCGCTCTAGTAATTGCTGTAGGACGCGCTCTTCTGAATTATAATTGCCAGCCATTGCACTCCCTTCCTTTGTGAGAAATTCTGGGCGTGCATAGGATATCCAAAGAACAGCCCGTCTCAGCACCTTCCAGCCACGGCACACTTCAATCTCTCGCATGAGTAATGAAACAGAAAGGGATACAAAGGCTTAACCTCCCCGCAAACCCCCTCCCCATCCCCCACTGCATTCTTTAAAAACCACAAGGAAAAAAAAAATAAAAATAAATAACTTATTCCTCACAAGTCAGATGTAAATGGAAGAAATGCATCACAATTTATACTGTCACCGCCAGCTCTCAAACAGACAGCGAATATAAATGAAGAACTTAACTGCTTGGGACTGGATAAAAATAATCATTCTTGAGCTGAAATGCAATCATCCCAGGAAGAGGGGGTCATAGACCAGGCCGGCTCTCTAAATCTAGGTGTCTGCTCACCTATCTTTGCTTACCCTGAATGGTGGGCAACATAGGGGTTCAGAAGTCTAGGGGTGACATGTCCAAAAAGTGACGTATCTATGCCAGTTTTAGGCGCATTAAATCAGTGTAAAGTGCGCCTGAAAGTCCGATACTTTCTAAAAATTGGCGTCAGGTATACCTTGCATAGATTACATTAAAAAAGGGGCACCTAAAAAAATGGGCTTTGATCAAAAAAAGGGGGCATGGTATAAAAAAGGGGCAGCGTATCAAAAAAGGGCGCATTGCTTAAAGGGGTTGCCCTCACTAAAAGGGAAATTGTTCTTTATGTTTAAAAGACCTTTACAAATTACAATCACTTTGCAATATGGTCATTAACAGTGTCCTACCTATTTGAGATATCCCCTCTTGTATGGGCTGCATCAGCTCCTCAGGGCGCTATAGCTACGACCCGTTGATCTTCCTGATAGGCTTCCAGCTGGTTCTAAAAGCTACAGACCAAGGTTCTACTGCAAGCCTAGTAGAAGCAGTAAAACACGCCCCTGAATTAAAACGAAACCAAGGGGAAAAAAGGAATGAAGTAAGAAGAATCAATGTAGTGAGACAACCCCTTTAACTCACGGCACCTAGCATATCATTGGTAGTATATGGGATGTGTCCATCGAGGCTCTTCCCGACGGGGATTTCATAAAAATATGTAAGGCGCCTCAATAGCGGATTTTGCGCGTGGGCGCACAGCACCATAAAATTGCATTACAAAGTGTCGTGCCCGGCGTATAATGCGCCTAGGTTTGGTGTATGACAGTTCATTTACAACAAGAAAATGGCGTAAAAAGTGAGTTTGCCACAAAAAACTGGCGCTGGCGTGTTGGGACATTTCGCCCAAAAATTTTTGGGGGATTGTTGGACGCATAGAAAAGTAGAACATGCCAGGGGATAAGCTATTGTTCTTCATCCAAAACCACAAGGCCCTGGGTCTTCTTGATGATACAAGATGAAGTCCAATCTTCTCAAGGCCCGACCTCCTGCTTTGGTCCTTCCTGTTCAGAAAGCTCATCCAGAATTCAATTTAAGGCCAAGAATTTTCGTTTCACCCAAAAGAGGCATCGTCCATTTCGAGCATACCCGATTCCCCCAAAAAAAACATTTTGTGCATTTTTTTAGATTTTAGAGTTTGGCTCTTACGTGATGTTTTGATGAGTCACTACAGAAAATTTAAACAGTTTTTTATTTGTTCAAAAATAAATGTGAATTTTTTGTTCAGGGGAAAAAAAAGAAATCCCCCAAAAAAGCTTTTATCGTCTTTGGAGCACAAATTAATTAAGACCGTTTATTTTTGGGAAACACGGTAGGTGGGTGGGAATGTTAGGTTAATGGGAAAAACGAAGCCAGTTTTGTTGGTTTGGTCACACTAGGATCCAATACCAACCCGCCTAAGTAAGAAGTTTCAAATCCCCAAATTTAAAGGGGAATCTGTCCCCAATTTTTTTTTTTTTACTTATTAAAACAAGACCCTGATCCATGCTCCTTTTTTCTTAGCTATTTCTATTTTCTGATTGTAGATTTCTCAATTCAGACGTCTATATATGATTGTGGGGACAACATTCTTGCCTGCACTACTTTAGCAGCATTTAGAGACATGCTTTACAGCAGCTTCATGCACATAGGAGCCTGTGAACTGGATCAATCCCATTGACTTCTATAGGAGAGTTTTCTAGGTATGATCTGTGACCTGGGAAGAAGTCGGTGTACAAGGAGGGGGAGAGGGGAGCTGTTATTATCCCCTATTGGTGGATCCTGTGTTATCTATACACATTAGTGTTACCTTTCAGTGTAAGCCTGCTTGTAATGATAAGGAGCAGACTACTGAAAATCTCTCTCTACAGAACAGGAAGTATGAGACTATTATTAGGCTTTGTGGCCAAAGTGAAAACTGCAGGACTTAAGTGTTATTAAAAATATTGGACGTGATATGAAAAAAAAAAAAAAATACAACCAAACATTCTTAAAACATCAATTAAACAATAGGTTATTTTTAATGACACATTCCCTTTAAAGATCAGAAAGTTTGCCATTTACAACAAGCTTCCCACCTGGTGGCATCCTCTGCCTTTTATCTACACAGCCGAGGTGTGTTGTGGGGGGGGGGGGGGGGGGATTTTTATTATTAAAGAGGGTTTTCTATCTGCCTGTTTTACAGAGCCTGCTCTTCAGATCCTGCTTCAGGCTCCCGCTTTCTGTTCAAGCTATGGGTAGTTCTACAGGAGTGACTGACAGTTCAGCTTTGTAATTCCTAATTGAGCCTGTTGGATGGGAATTTGATGATGGAAGGGTTTTAACACCGGGGCACAAGCTTACACAGCTCTAAAGAGGTAAGGTTAAAGTCAGTAATAAATCTAAACAGGCTCCTGTTCTGCTAATAAGACACAGCAGGGAGTGAGATCACAATCCTGGCCAAAGCTGCTAGAGCAGAGGTGGTTATTAATCTAAAGTGGTCAAAACCTTCTGTAAACAAGCGGGAGATAAAAATTGTTCCAACTATGAAAGAAGGCAAAATTAGAACAGCAATGTATTTGGTAATAGTTTTTATTTACCTATGCCTACAAGTTAAAAGCTAATCAATGTGATAGGAAAACCCCTTTAAAGGGGTAATCCCACTTTAGACAATGACGGCATATCACTAGGATATTGCATCATTGTCTTATATTTCCGGGTCCCACCAATCTCCAAAACCAGCAGCAAAATCTCTCTGTTCTTGAAATGAATGTGAGTTACGATTACAGCCGAGTGTCGCAGCTCGGCTATACTCGGGACTCCAATTCATGTCTATGTGAGAGTTCGGACCTCCTCTCTGTTCAGAACTGGGAAGTTTCAGGACTCCCACCTCTGGGACCCGCACCCATCAGACAATGAGGGGCATACCCTAGCAATTTTCCATCTTGTCTAAGTGGAAAACCCTTTTAAAATTCAACCCCAAAATTTGCAAGCAAACACACTATTTTTAAAAAGCATAATGTTTCTATGCACTTCTATGTTTTCACTTTTCCCCCCCCCCTTGTCATGGTTATAATTTGTTTTCACCGCCTATGCAGAGACGAAAATAACCATGAGTTTGTAAAGGGTTCAAAAAAAGTTATAGAACTAACGTTTCTCACTTACAAAGTCCCAGAATCATGGCTGAGAAAATATAGTTTCTACAGACAAAAGTGTAACTTTAATAATAGGTATTAGTTTTTTTCTTCCTGGTTCTAGTAACTCTAATTTTCCTGTTTGGGTGCCCAGTTTTAGAGCACACTGGAGTGATCACAGAGCGATCTGCTACACAGTTCACTACCTCTCCATAATGCACCGGGCTATATTAACAGGGTTGTCCAGTGGGGACAAAAATCTAAACAACAACTCTTCCAAAGTTATACATTATTGTCATATACTCCCATTACATTGCATGTGGACTCTCTGAACTGTATAATGACAGAAAGCTCAATAGTTCTGTGTGCGCACCCAGGAAACAGCTCTGCGTCGAGCCCAGGAGATCATGTGACCAAAGAAGCATGGCTTTTTTCCTGGTAGTCTTGGAAGTCACACACCCTTGGTCTTGCCTTCCTTGGCTTTCAACATGATAGAAGAAACAGGGGACAATGCACTGAGATCAAGACTGGGAGAGAAGACAAAGCACAGCAAAGGATCCTGGGCTTTATAGTTGTATAGAAAAATCGGAAACAACTTTCAAAAGGAATGTGTTTGGGCTTCAATATAAAAGTGGTATTACACATAGGAAAAGACATAAGCACGAAAAAATAGAATAGGAAAGATTTTGATTTTTTTTTTATTAGGAACAGTTGGGGTGTTTTTACTGGACAAACCTTTTAATGCTTTTTCACTAGGGGGAAAAAACTAGTGTAATCAGTTTAAGTATGTAAGTAGTTTTCATACTTTTTACGATTCAAAAACATACCGTATTTTCTTGAATAAACGAAAATTTTTCAGCACAAAAATGTGCTAAAAAGCCTTCCTCGGCTTTACTAGTCGTCGGACCCGGGCGGTGGCGAGATCTCTTCGTGTTGCCCTTTGGGAGAGCATACAGCTAAAAATACATTTCTCCTAGAGAGCAAGCGCTCCCGCT
Organism: Phyllomedusa bahiana; assembly: GCA_025379985.1. Lineage (NCBI taxonomy): Eukaryota > Metazoa > Chordata > Amphibia > Anura > Hylidae > Phyllomedusa > Phyllomedusa bahiana. The sequence goes on from JAODAL010000262.1 coordinate 279,191, forward strand.
CCCCAGAGGTCTCCGGGAAAGGGGAAACAGACTTGGGCCCCTTCCCCGGGGTATTGGCCGGCAGGTTTCACCCACCGGCCCGCGTGGTTATGACCTTCGCCCCCCGTGCCAGGGAAAAAACGGAGCGCGGGAGAGTCCGCAGGCAGCGTGGAGGAGAGATGAGTACTGGTATTTTTTATTGCCGACCTGGAAACCCTGCCTATGAGGGACATATACGTGCCTATGAGGGACATTACACTGCCTATTCCCCTTGGAAAACTATACCCGCCTATGGGGGAACCCCTATCCGGCCTATGGGGGTATTAAACTGCCTATACCAGCCCATGTAATTTTATTGGTACCTTTTTTTTTTTTGAAATTTCCCCAGTAGTCCTGCTTTTTCCACCCTGGGTTTATACTAGTCAAAATTTTCCCCCCTTTTTTTCTGTCCCAAAAATTGGCCTCGAAAAAATTTCGGGTTGGGTTTATACTAGTAATACGGTATTCCTTAGTTCAAAAAAGGGGTGGGGAAGTGTGGTGAAAAGGGAGGGGAAAAGAATTTTAAGTTTTTTTTTTCCCCGCGATGAAGACGGGAAAACCATAACTTGTTCACATGGCATAATTTCGGCACATACAGTACGCGCTGCAATACACCGGGTGATTTGGGAGTCGCGCTGATCAGCGCGTACTACCGAAGCGGGGGGGGGTGGACCCCATTAACATGCATTACTCGCAGCGTGAAATCACTGCGGGTAATTAATATTACTTATCCCCCCGGTACAAAACAATCATTTGTACGCACAGGGGGATAGGGGTAATCCCTATTTTCTATGAGCAAGGATTACCGTAAGTGCGGCGGCCCTCTCGCCCCGTATTTAACACAATACCGGAAATACGCGTCCAAATAAGCCGTGTGAACATACCCTTAGGCAAAAAATCTGCTATAAATGAATATTTTATTTTTGCTCCCAAAATTGCCATCAGACTGGATCTGGATGTTTTCTACAGCTACATAAGTATTATGGAGAAGTCAGAATAACCTATGTTAGAATACGTTCTACTGGGAGAGGGAGGCTCAGAAAATAGTTTATTTTCATAGTTTATAGAATTATTCTAGTACATTACCAAAACGTCATCTAGACACAGCTAAAGTAATGTGTGCCTTCTATCACATACTACGCTCTGGTTAGCCAATACTCAAGCCAGGGATCATGCTAACACTTACAAAGTACTCGGGGATAAAACTACACGTGTGTAATCTCAAGCAGTCACGTTGACACAAAAACATTCATTACATTTTAATTTGGGGCTGGGATTTCTCTTCTGTTGCTTAATTACAGTATAAACCTGAGCTCCGAGTGGAAACAAATTGTGACATGTAATTATAAAGGAAATAAGTGGTTTTAACCAAACATGTAAATGACACAAAGATAATAGATTTTGAAGCAGAAATCCAGGGACACCGTTCAAATGTCACTGTACAATAATTATTCTTTTCCATAGAGATTAAACTTGTTAATTGGAAACCATCGTGAATTGTAAATCACTGAATCATAAAAGGAGGGCTGCAAATCAGCGGAGTTCTCTTGTAATGAATGGTACCATGCTTCTAGCAAATGTGCTCCATTTTATGGTGTGCATCAAGACAATGGAGTTTGCTAAATAACATGGTGCTAGAAGGGCTCATGAGCTGTAACCCACAGCAACGAGTCCCATTACAAGCAATTTAATGCACAACTAAACCTAGCAGCAGATGAAATAAGAGGGTCTATAAAAGTGCAAAGCTGCTTACACTAGTTTTGGATTTTCTCAGTAGGGACAGTGGCATTTATGTGGACTTTGTCCAGATACAATACATTGCACCCATAAGGATATAAGCCATACTTTAGGTTTAGTGTCCCTTTAAGGAGTCCTGAAGATAAAACTCTCCCATACTATCAAGGATGTGGATAACTGTGGAGGCCACATGGTTGATCACAGGGAAAAGCTATCTGGACCCAGCAGAATTTGAGAAGCCACAAGAGTTTCCTAGCACCCCTTCAACTTCACTTTAGGGCAGCGGTGGCGAACTTATGGCGCTTGTGCCAGAGGTGGCACTCGGAGCCCTCTCTGCTGGCACAAGCACCGGGCTGCCCGCCCGCTAGCCTTGCTATTGCTACTAATAAAAATAAGGGTCTGCACTGTGTGAGGGAGAGCCCGGCCTCCGAGTCACAGTGCAATAGGTTTTCACAGAAAACAGGCACTGAGACCTGTCCTTTCTTTAACACTTAGGCTATGTTCACACGGCTTAACTGCGGGACGTAATTACGCCCCGCAATTATGCCGTGTAGACGGGGGCGGGGCAGGAGCGGGGGAGTGAGCGGGGGGCCAGCACCTCACCGGCCCATAGACTTGTATTACGAGTGGCGCGTATACGCCACTGGTAATTCACATGTCAATTATCTCCCCGCCCGGCGGATTCGCCGAGCAGGGAGAGGAGATGTAATCCATAGTTCTCTATGAGAATTGTGGATTACCCTAATGAATGGGCCGTTTTCAGCCCGTAATTTGCGCACTCTGGCCCGTAATTACGGACCGAAATACGGCCCATTTTAAGCCCTGTGAACAGGGCCTTACTGTGGGACTGTGACCAGCGCCAAACCCTGCTCTCTCTGTCCGCAGGCTTTGATGGAAAGGTGGGATGCCTCACTAATTTGTCAAACAGGTCTCCTGCATCCCGCCCATGCACAGAGAGAGAGAGAGGAGGGTCCGGCGGCAGACACAGTCCCGCAGTAAGTGTTAAAGAACAGGTCTCAGTGCCTGTTCTCTGTGAAAACCTATTGTGACTCGGAGGCCGGACTCTCCCTCACACAGCGCAGACCCTTATTTTTATTAGTAACCAAGGCTCCCACCCTAAGCACCAGTGAAGGGCCCCCAAACCGAGGCCCTCACCCTGAGCCCCAGTGAAGGGTCCCCAAACTGAGGCCCCAACACACAGCCCCATTGAAGGGCTCCCACTCTGAGCACCTGTGAAGGGCACCCAAACCAAGGCCCCCACCCTGAGCCCCAGTGAAGAGCCCCCAAACTGAGCTCTCTACCCTGAAACCCTGTGAAGAGTCCTCAACATGAGGCCCCGAAACCGAGCCCCTGTGAAGGCCCCTGACTCCTGTGTGAGGCAGAGCGACACCCTCTGCTCCTTTACTACTGGAATAGCATCTGCCACATCTCTCTGAAGTACAAGGAGCTGCCAGCAGAAAAAGACGGAGAGCCGACGGCACCTTTAAGGCCTCGTCCACACGCCTTATTCTGGGACTGATTCCAGCCGTATTGCGTGCCGTATTTGTGCTGCAGTACGGCTGGAATCCGTCCCAGTCATTACACTAATCCATAGTTCTCATAGAGAACTATGGATTCCGTCTCCTCTCCCCGCTTGTACAATACGAATACGGCGAGTGGGGAGAAAGTGACATGCACATTATCCCGGTGGGATACGCGCCGTGGATAATGAAAGTCTATGGGGCCGGCGAGTAGCCGTCCCCCCGCCCCGCCCCCGCTGCACGGCAACCGGCATAATTGTGGGACGAAATCCGTCCCCACAATTACGTCGGCAATAAGCCGTGTGAACTAGCCCTTACACTCCCCCGTTATCTTGCAGACTCCTAGCACTTCATCACCCTCCTCTCCAGGGGCTTTGGCGGTAAATGTAAACCCGCTGATGATTGTTTAAAAGCTGCTTTTAACCAATCAGCGGCGAGTTTACATTTAGGCCCCGTTCACACGGCTTATTCTGCCGCGGTTTGGCGCCGTACTGCGCGCCGGATTTGCGCTTCAATACGGCGCCAATCCGCGGCAGCAATTACGGTAATCCACTGCTCTCATAGAGAACCGTGGATTCCGTCGCTCCTCCCCGCTCGGCAAATCCGCCGCGGGGGGGAGAAAGTGACATGCACAGTATCTATGGGGCCGGGAGCGGCGCCCCCGCCGCGCCCCGGCCCCGCCCCCGTCCCGCCCCTTATTCACGGCGGATTTGTGCGCTCAATACGGCTCACAAATCCGTCGGGAATAAGCCATGTGAACGGGGCCTTACCGTCCGGGACCACTTAGTTACATGCTCCTCTATTGGCCAAATCAAAAAGGAGCTTGGCATACACAGGCTGTGTGGGCACAGCATGGGATATCACGCTGCGTAGCCCAGTCCCGGCCCACGACACGGTGGTTAGGGACCCCTGGTTTGGAGAGTCCTAAATTCAACAAAATTATGAAGAGACATGGACCCTTTTGATTTGTCGCAAATCACTCCAACTATCTCCTTTACTTAGACCGGTATAGGATGCAATCTATGTAAAACGTAGGATGGTGATTCCTGAGATTTGTCTAGCCCAGGTATATAGGATTAATCGAGGAAGGCAGTTAAAGGGAATCTGTAGCCAATTATTTTTTACTAATTAAAACAAGACTCTGATGCACATTCTTTTCTTCTTAGCCGTTTTTATTTTATGACTGCAGATTTCTCAATTCAGTCGTCTATATATGATTGTGGGGACAACATTCATTATAGCACATCTGTAACAGCAATTAGACAGATCATTTACAGCAGCAACATGCACATAGGAGCCTTAAGACTGACACAGTCCCAATCACTTCTATAGGAGTTTTCTAGGCATGCTCTCTGACCTGGGAAGAAGTCAGTGTGCAGGGAGAGGGTGAACTGTGTCTATGTGCTATCGTGAATGGTGGATCCTGTGTTATCTATACACATTGGTGTCTCCTTTGAGTTCGACCCTGCTTGTGCTGATAATGAGCAGATACTGAAAAGCTTTCTGTACAGAACAGGAAATGTCAGACTATTATTAGGGCACATCCCCACAGCAGAGGAAAATTACTGTCCTGTTTATCCGACCAGTATTTGTCCTATTTTAGTGACTTCCCCACGGCCGCCGGGGGATGTATTTTCTGCGCGGTTAGCAGAGAAAAGCCCTCCCCCTTCACATTGCGATGTTCATAAACCAGAAGAATGAACTGCTGGGGACTGCTGCATGGGTTTTCCATAGCGGCTCGGTGTATTAGTTTGCGGACGGTTTTTCAGAGGGTTTGCAAAACCGCAAACCGTCTGAAAAACTGGCCGTAAACCGGTGTCGTGGGGACATGCCCTTAGGCTTAGTGGCTAAAGTGAAAATAATGATTAAAAAATATTGAAAGTGAAATGGAAAATTAAAAAAACAAACTAAAAATTGCTAAAAAAATGTGTTTAACATAAACCGTGAGTTAAACAAGAATTCATTTTTTGATGACACATTGCCTTTAAGTCAATGTTGATATAGGGCACCAATTCCTGGTTGTATGCCTTTCAATGGAAGTATTTAGCTAAACTTTATATCCAGGGATGTTTTTCCTTCACCCAATGTTTTGTACTTCATTGTGAAATGCTTTTAAAATGACCTATGGTAGAAGTAGCAGGAATGAAACGATTACTTATCAGGTACAATGCATAGCCATGGATGCACAAATGCTTAAGAATGGAGGCCACTTATAACCTTAAGTGATATAAGTGGACATATCTGACAAAAAAAAAAAATAAGCACAATTCATATACTTCATTGCCTCAATTTGTAATGTCTTCAAGGAAAAGAATAAACATAATAACTATTACTAGATATAAGTGACATTAAGATGTTACTGTGCCGAATCTTGTGTCCTTGTTCACTGCTTAGCTTTCCATTAACTGGTGCTACAGATTTCCTAGGTCCGCAGACACTCTTGGCTTAAATTTCTAATCTACACGTAGTGCGCACATCTAGTATCTATGCTGGATATGAAGTCCTCCACGCCAATTGTATATGCCACTATTCATAAACCTAAAATGATTGACTTCTCAATGTCTTCCTATTGACTGACCTTGTAGCACTAAAAAGCAGCTTTCTTTTCGCTAAGCACAAGGCTTACAACTATTTGATTTGCATTTACTTACCACTAAATGGTGGCACTCTAAAATCATGGTTACAGAGTGTAGATCATATATCAGGAGTGTCAAACTCATATTAACCTTGACATTTATTAAAAAAAAAAAAGTCTAGAATTGATAAATTTTTTCCTTCTCATCAGATATAATGATGGTCGTCACGCTGCTTAGCTGCTGCACAGCGTCTCCATTTGGAGTACCCTGCTGCCTGCAGAAATGTTGGGGCTGAGAAAGAGCTGGAAGGGTTAAGGGTTGAGGCTTATTTCTCCCCCTGAGGTTCTCTTGTCATAGCAGTCATCCAGCTGTCTGAGTTGTTTCTCCTGCCACCTGGTCCCTTCTTTTCCCAATGCCGGGTGAGGGGCTGAGTGAGAGAAGTGTAATAATAGCTCCTGGCTTCTTCTTCTCCTCTGTATATGGCCTAGCTGTTACTCGCAGACCAAATATAATTATACTTTGGGCCAGATTTGGCCTGTGCACCCCTCTCATATGTAATAGGCAGATTTGGAAACATACTGAGGCTGCAGAGTGGTCATCCCATGATTTTACAGCATTATATATTCACAGTATGTTACAATGGGGTCCGAGCTTTATGGCTACACAGACTATTTAGGTGATTGCAGTTCATAGACATACACTATTCACAAAAAGTTAGGGATATTTAGCCTTTGGTTCTAATTTCAGGATTAACAAATTTCTTGAATTTTTTTTTAAATGAACTTAATAGGACCATCTCTAAACCTTAAAATGCTGACCATCTAGCACGCAGACTACTCTAATGTAAACAGTTCCAAATTGTCTGACGTAACACTTGGTTGCCTCTCACCTCCATTAAACATGTCTGGAGTTGTGTGGGATTCATCATCTAGTTCTGCAGAGCATTGTTTACAATGAAGTGGTCATCAGTGTGTGATGTAGCCAAAGGACCTCCACTTCTTTGCCTTTCTGCGACTCTTACAGTCTCTCTGTATCTCTTTTGGAACCTGCTAATGACACACTGAGCTCAGTGGCCACTTCTGTCCGACAGCAAGTTGTGCAAGAAGTATTGAAACACTGAATAGTTTGACATGTGCATTTTAAACTTAAGAGATGGTCTCATTTAGTTCATTTAAATTTTATGTTTTTCCTCATATTTCAACCAAAAGCCAAATATCCCAAACTTTTTGTGAGTAGTGTATACTAAATTGCAACTTTTTGAGAATTTCATGCAACTGTCACACAACAAATATCAGTAAGAAATGCACCAAGTCCATCAGAAGTTGTACAAAGGTTAGGCTGGGTTCACACCGCATTATCGAATACGATGAAGGTATAAGTCGAGGTACCGTGGAAAAAGCCCAACAAATCCAGAGACCAGTCCATAGACATTAATAGAACAAACGTAGCTCTTCTATTTGACTATTTTAGTTCTATTTGCTGGCATTACACGCATTTTGTGCAGGACAAACCCAGCCCTGAGTTAATATATAGCCTGAGCATGGGCTGATTGAATTACATATTGTTGGCCTTGTCTGGAGAAATAAACTAAGGTTGCAGAAGTATCCACACAAGTGCAGGGAGTCTCACAATTTCTCCAACACACCACTCTTACTCATGTATGTTCATGGGTTTTGTCTGTTAATGCAGATCTGACCCATTTAAATGAAGGCCAGAGGCACAATACCAAACACTGCCAACGAGAAAAAAAAAGTAGCGCTGTTTCTAAAATAAAAACACTTTTTTTCCTACAACTACTATTACCCTCTTCCCACCGCATAGATCTTTGTTTCCTCCTCCACAAAGTGGGGTACGTATTTGGATACATTTTCTGTACTGCAGAAACATAACCCTGTCGTTTCTATTGCATTTTCAATGTGTTAAATGGATCAAAAATTGACATGTCTTTAAACGCATCCATTTAACGCAAAGCAAAAACGTATGTAAAGTACGTATCATCTGAACGATGTGTGGCCGGGCGACCTTAGGCGGTCGCATGGTGCGGCCACTAGATGGTGTACGTCAGGGGAACTGGTAGAAACGTGCCACCAAGGGCATGGTCTCGGTGGGGGAAGCCAGGTGTTGTCGGTCAGCAACATTAGGTTGCTGACACTCATATGTAGTATGGCTGATGTCCAGCCATTATGGGGTGGCTTTCCCAGAACAGCTGCAGTTGGGTGGGTGGCTGTTACCACGTTCCCATGTCCCAACGTTCCAGTTCCAGGATTTACCAGGCCTATAAAAGCCTGGTACTCTGGGTTATCTGGGGGTGTTGTCAACTGCAGTATGGAGAAGCAGTGTAGCTTGAGAGAGGAGGCTTTTAACCCCCAGGCTTGAGGAAGCCGGTACCAGTGGAGGCTGGTGAAGTGAGTGCTGGCGGTGCTGGACGGTAGGTCCTGACCGCAGGTTAGTGAGGGACTCACTAATGTGTAGATAGTGGCTAGACGGCCTAGGGGTTTATTTGTATTTTTGTGTACCATATACATTTTCTGTGTTGAAGAATAAAACTGGCTTAGACCACACCTAAAGAAAACCCTGTGTCAGCCTGCCAGTTCGTTTACCAAAACGGCGATCCCGGAGCTAAGGAACCCCCAGGGCGATCCAAGATGGCGTCCGAACGCAAGTGAGGCGTTACAGATGATATATATTTTACATTGAAATCAATGTAATCACATATTGAACACTCAAATACGTATTGGGGTCAGTTTTCTGGTACATAAAACATACCCAAATACGTGTGAGCATACCCCTACTGCTCTGTTCCTAGAGCAGTCTCTGTAAGCCCCGGGAAGCAGAGGAAACCTCTGGGGCCCCATTGCTTAACCCTTTGATTGCCGCGGTCCGTGACCGCAGCATGATCAAAAGGACATTCCCCTGATCCGTCGGGCGATCTGGACTCCCGGTGACCTGATGACCTGTTAAAGAGTGACCTGATAAAGAGTTGTCCCTCTAAGGGATTTAAAAAAATAAAAAAAAAATTGTAGAAAAATAAATAAAAGATTTTTCATACATTACACAACAAAAAAAAAAAAAAGATACCTACATGTATTAGGTATCTACAAGACCGTAATAGCCTGTAGAATTAAGGTCATTTAGTGTGAAATGTGAAAGGTGTAAAAAAAAAAATTTATAAAAAATAAATTCTGCAGTAATTTATTAGTTAGCCTAAACTATGCCCCACCAAAATACAACATTTCCCATAAACAACAAGTCCCCATACACCTGCATCACTTAAAAAATAGAAAAAATTGTTCTTAACCCATTTAAGATTTTTGCCTGAAATGCAGGGAGGCCAAAAATCAAACATTAAAATAAGGGTAGGTCAGTCCGTTAAGAATGCACTTTTTCCAGGCTCTGGGGCGGTGACGGGGTTGTCCAGAAAAACATATATATTCCATTGACACATAGCAGTCCAAAAAAATAAAATAATATTTAACCAGCTGTCTCCTAGCACTGTGGCTCCTGGCGATCTGCTCCTCTTAACAAACGGAAGGGGCTTGTGCTCCAGTACAAGTGAAGTGAATGGAGCATGAGCCTCTCTTCTGTGTCGAGACAAAAACCCGAAATTCGAGAAGAGTGGATCACCAGAAGCAACAGCATCAGAGGACAGCTTGGTAAGTAATAGGGCCCGTTTACACGGCAGAGGACAAATACCGGTCCAGTATTTGTCCAGTTTGTGTGCCGTCCCCACCGCTGCGAGGGGGGAGGGGGCGCTTTTCTCCGCGATAAGCGAAAACCGGACGGAAGAATGAACATGCACAATGTTTTTTTCGAAAACCTGCTACTTTGGCCCCAGTGGAATATATTTTTTTTTTTCATTTTTTTAAACTGGACAACCCCTTTAAATGGCAAGCATCAGAGTTATTGCCAATCCTGGCTGTAAGTGGTGGTTATCTGCTGCATCTAAAAGCTGGCACTTGCCAGGTATCGAGCAGGTTCTGCAAGTGAGCCTGTGCCATACTCCCCTAATGTCATTAATGACATAAATATACATCATATGTCAGTAAGGCAATGTTCACACGGCTTATTGCCGACGTAATTGCGGGGACGGATTTTGCTCCGCAATTACGCGCCGTAAATAATGTGCATGTCACTTTCTCCCCCCTCGGCGGATTCGCCGAGAGGGGAGAGGAGACGGAATCCATAGTTCTCTATGAGAACTGTGGATTACCGTAATGACTGGGACGGATTCCAGCCGTACTGCAGCACAAATCCGGCGTGCAGTACGGCTGGAATCAGTCTAAGAATAAGCCGTGTGAACGGCCCCTTAGGGGGTTAAAAGGTCAATCATACAGTAGGTGGTATATATTCCACAAACATCAATAGGCAGCAAGACTTTGGGCCATCTCCAGATCCTCCAGATTACAGAATGAAATAGACTAGCAAATAGAGACTTACCATCATGTCTGAAAACCTTAGCGCATTATATAAAATGTTCCCTTATCTCAGGCAGCCCAGTTATACTATGTATTCATGCCGCGTAAATACAAGACAAAGCTACATGCAATCATCAACCTTATTAGCAGATAATTGCCAAAGACTCATCTTAGACTGAAAGACGACAGCAGGTCTCCATAGAAGAAACCATACCCAAGCATAGCTAGCACACATCAATCCACCCTGGAATGATCTAACCAGTCATCCAGGCTCATGCATGTTTTAACTTGAGCTTGCACACACTCTTGACCAAGCCGATGAATGATCTTGTCATTTATAACATAGAAATATTAAACAGCTAATGAAGTGGATGACTGTTTAAGATTTATCTCTTAGGCTATGTCTACACTTAATCATATAAAAAAAAGCCATTAACGCGGCGGTTCTCTCTCTGTTGCTGGACCGCGGCTTTTGTCACGCTTTGTCCAAACGCCGCGGACCGCTTTCTCGTTTTCCCCCCGCCCCCCATACAATAGCATTGTATGAAGACTGTCAAGAACATAGAAGAATTAACAGCGTAATTATGACTGTTGTTATCTTTAATCGCCCATCCATGCCGAAAGACCGGCAGAAAAAAGTAACGAACTATGAAGACAGAACTTTCTTTCTGTATTGCCGCTAAAGGCCACCCCGCTGGACAAATACGTATTGCTGGCCGTTTTAAAAAACGTTAAGCGCCGTCCGATCGCACGTGCGCTTCCGGCATAGCTTAAAGCCTCCCTCCCATTTCACATGTTCCCAAAGACTTGAATTTCATGTACAAGTTTGTAACGCTGTGAGGACAAAAAGAAACTTCTTCTTGGTATTGCCCTAACACCATCCAAGTGTAAAGAGCTGTTTCCATACAACACACACCCAATAGAGATGAGTCGTGCTATTCCTTAGGAAAAAAAAACAAAACAATTTCTAATATCACAAATTCTCCCATAGACCTGTTTTGCTTTCCAGTAAATTGAAAATCGTTTTGAATAAAATAATGTTAAAGGAGTGTTCCCACCAAAGACTTTAATGGTATATCGATGGGATATGCTATCAAAGTCTGATAGGAGCAGATCCCAGAGGTTGGAGATTATATATATATATATATATATATATATATATATATATACACACACACACACACACATTTTATATATGTACAGGCAGTCCCTAACCTACAACATTCCGACTTACATCTGTTATGGGGCGAGGCTCAGCGTGTTGGCATCACACGCCAAGTAACACCCCATAATAACATCAGGACATTGCATTCCTCTGACTACTACGTCTTCCGGATGTCACAGCAGCTCTTCTTTTACCTTCCTCCCGCTTTGTGCTGGAACCTCCGTCTTCACGCCAGCTCTCCCTCACGCTGCTCTGGTCTCCACTGTCAGCCCCGGTACGGCAGATCTGTTCTTACTGCTCCATCCCACCCCTCCAATGTTATATACAGTACTGTACTGTACCAGCATCCATACAATAAGTATGTGTGTGGCATGCTGCCATTTGTAGTTGTGGAACTACAAGTACCAGCATGCCACAGCAGCACATGAGAGACAGAAAGTGAGGTGAAATCGTACAAACAGGGGAATATACAGCAAAACAAATGTGAAAACCCTCCCCTGCACTATCCAAAACTACCGTATATACCGACCCAAATATAAGACGAAACTTATTGACTCAAGTATAAGCCTGGAGTGGAAAATGCAGTGGCTACTGGTAAAAATGGATAAACATAAAAATTGAAATCAATAAAATTACATTAATTGAGGCATTAGTAGGTTAACTGTAATTGAATATTTATAGGCAGGTAAATGTCCCCCATAGGCAGGTATAGGCAGTTTAATGTCCCCTATAGGCAGGGTTTTCATGTCGGCATTAAAAAAAAATAAAAAAATACCAGTATTCACCTTTCTCCCCAGGTGCTCCGTATTCTTCCCGGCACAGGGGGCATTATCATCAGGCCGCGAAGGCCGTGATGACAAAGCACGCCGCCTGTGCTGGATACTCTTGAAGGCCACAAGTCCTCTGCGGAGCAGGGAGCGCTTGCTCTCTACGGAGCAATAGTATCTTCAGCTGTATTCGCTCCCAGAGAAGGCACATACAGCTGAAGACATAGCCGCTGGCGCCCGGGCCTTATCAGCACTCGGACGCAGACAGCTGACTTGAGTATAAGCCGAGGAGGGCTTTTTCAGCACAAAAAACGTGCCAAGCTTATACTCGAGTACATACGGTAAAAATTTTTGGCTGGAGTTACATTTAATAAATATACCTATTCCAACTTACATACAAATTCATCTTAAGAACAAACGCTATACTATTCGTAAACTGGAGACTGCCTGTGTGTATGTAGGTTTGTATACATATCATAACCCCATTAGGCTATGTTCACACGGCTTAAAGGGGTTGTCTCGCTACAAAGAATAGCTTTCAAATTGTAGGGAACACAAAATAAAGACATTTTCCAAATATATTGACCTCCCTGGCTATTTCAGTTCCCTTAGTAACCAACCTGTAAACAATTCTCCCCCTGCTGTTTGTTCAATGAGATAACAGTGAGTGAAGTCATCACACAGGTCACAGCAATGTCCTTTCTGCTGAGCAGTAAAACGCTTGATTTATGTAAAATAAACAGAACTGTAATTAGGGCTTTGTGTGTTGGGGATCAGATAAAGCCTTCTGAGAGCAGTTTGAAAAGCTTCTTAGCTAATCTGATTTTATTAGCAACTGAAAGCACGGAGCTGTATGCAAATGAGTCAGTCTGAACCAGGAAGTGACTGGAGACTGTATTTATTAGGTTTGTATAATATCGTAACCCTCTTAGGGCTATGTTCACACAGCTTAAATTGGGGCGCATTTTGCCGCGTATTGAGAGTGTACTGCGCTCTAATACGGGCGAAATGCGCCCCAGTCATTACGGTAATCCAGAGTTCTCATAGAGAACTCTGGATTACGCCTCCTCTCCCCGGGCGTAGAATACGACGCGAAGGGAGATAAGTGACATGTCCTTTATTCACGGTGCTTACACGCCACGAGCAATGACAGTCTATGGGGCCGGCGGGCTGCCGGCCCCTGCATCGCGGGAGTACGCCTCACTTGGTGCGAGCTCCCGAACACCCAGCGTAATTGCGGGACGTACTGTACGCCCTGCAATTAGCCGTGTAAACTTAGCCTTACTGATTCCATGCAGTAAATATATGGCGAATGTCAGTAAGGGGCTAATATTGTATATTGAGCGACTTTGGTATGTGTAACCTGCCGGCGATAACAGCATTAATGATCTCTGCTGCAAATCTATGGTGGGAGTTAGATTACCTGCGCTGCAGGTAGATCTTTGTCCACCAACAGATCAAGCATGAGCTATACGGCCACAGTAAACCACAAATCAATAATGTTAACTAGAAACCTAAAACCACTAGTTAGTAAACACCCCTTACTGACCTGTAAGTCGTCATCTCTCCCACTCTCCATGATGCTCTTCCTCTGAAGCAGAACTCGGTTTAATAGTGGGAAAAAAAATGCTTGGCTCCAAACTGAAGTATGGCTGGTGTCACTGAATGGTTACTGGCTGTAAAGTGATCAGAAACAATAGCGTGAGCATTTTATATAAGACAGAGAGTCGGACACATTCAGTTGCAAGACTAAACACCACTGTCGTATACATATCTGCGTGGTGTGGTGCTGCAATATGGACCGTACACATGACCCTGTGCATGAGTGTGTGAAGAAGAGAACATTATCCCTACATAGATTCAACATACACAAGAAGATGTATTTTTACACTAAGGATTTGTTCACAAGGAGTTTTCACTCCGTGTTACAAGCGCTTTTTAGATCCGTCTCGGGGACCGACAGGACGGACCCAATTAGCAGTGAGATTATCACTGTGGGCTATGAGGAACACACAGCGGTGTTCACATGAGAGATTCCCGCTGCGTGTTCCCCAGCTCTGTCTTTGAAAGAATTGACATGCAATCCTTTCAAAGACGGACCCGAGCTGCGCTACGGAAACACGCAGTGGGGATCTCTCATGTGAACGCCGCTGCGTGTTCCTCATAGCCCGCAGTGATAATCTCACTGCTAATTGGGTCCGTCCTGTCGGTCCCCGAGACGGATCTAAAAAGCGCTTGTAATACAGAGTGAAAACGCCGTGTGATGAAGCCCAAAGGGTATGTTCACACGGCTCAGTTGCGGGGCGTTACAGTACCCTCAATTAACCAGGTGTTGGATCACTAAGGCGACTCTGGCGACGCGCGGGGGGGTGGGCGGGGTGGGCAGGGCCCCATAGACATGCATTACTCGCACCGCGAATAAGTGACATGTCACTTATCTCCCCGCACATACAATACGATCGTAATGTACGCCCAGGGAGAGGAGGCGTAATCCAGAGCTCTCTATGAGAGCTATAGATTACCGTAATTATGGGGCGCATTTCGCTCGTATTTGAGTGCAGTACGCCCCAAAATAAGCTGTCTTAACATAGCCCAAGTCTAAAGGTATTTTCACATTGCCGATTTTGAACAGTAAAAACTTCAGCGCTGATTTGGTATGACACGGATTATCAATTGTAGGTGTGGATTTTAATGAATTCAGAGTCAGATTTTCAGTGTAGATTTTCTATAGGCAGATTTAGCACCGATTCTGCACTGAATCCACCTGATAACATGCCACCTTTTTTTTTTTTTTTTAACTGCAATGTGAATTTTTTTCAGCCAAGAGAATCAGCATGGTTTGCTCCTAGACTCACTGAATTTCCATTTAACCCCTTACCGCCGCAGCCAGTTTTGACCTCCCTGACAGAGCCCCGTTTTTGAAATCTGACATGTGACACTGTATGTGGGAATAACTTTTTGACACTTTTACCTATTCTTGTGATTCAGAGACTGTTTTCTCGTGACACATTGTGCTTTAAGATAGTAAGAAATTTTGGTCCATACAATCCTTGTTTATTTGTGAAAAATATCTAAATGTCATGAAAATATTTGCCATTTTCAAAAATTTCCATGTGTAAGAGATAGTTACTCTACACAAAATAGTTTATAACTACTATATATCTACTGTAGGTTGGCATCATTTACTAAATGTCTTTTTATTTGTTTACGACATTAGGGGGGCTTAGAAATTCAGTAGTCATTTTTCATATTTTCAAGAAAATGTTCAACAGATTTTTTTTTAGGTAAAAGTCCAGTTTTGATGTGGCTTTGAGGGGCCTGTATGTTAGATACCCCATAAATGACTCCATATAATAAAATACACCCTTTAAAGTATTCAAAACAGCATTTAGGAAGTTTGTTAAGCCATTAGGTATTTCACAGAAATGAAAGCAGAGTGGAGGTGAAATGTCACTTTTTTTTTTTGCGGAAAAGATTTTCGATTTGCATCCATTATTCTTCACTGGAACATGGGGAAATGCAACAAAGTATTGAATCCCCTGATTCTGCCAATTTTAGAAATATCCCATATGTGTCCTTAATCTGCTATCTGACTCAACCACAAGCCTCAAAATGGGAGGAGCACCTACTGGACTCTGGGGTCTCGTTTCTATAACAAATATCTGCAAGAACATGCTCTTTAAAGGTATGTCCATATGGTATAATTGTGGGGCACATATTTGCGCTTCAATTCGCCCAAAATGCGCCCCACAATTACGGTAATTCATAGCTCTCATAGAGAGCTATGAGTTACGTCCGTCTCCCCCAGAGTACAATGCGCGCGTATTGTACACCACTACGCGCCACTGATGATAAAGGTGAATGGGGCCGGTTGGGGGAAAGCACGTACTTCTAAAACAGCCGCTGTATTGCGGCGCGTACAGTACACACCGCAATACGCCGAGTGAACATATGCTAACTCCATAAAGTAAACATCTGAGGGGATTTATGCTACCTCCTCTGAGAGCAGGATGTGATAGAGGGAGAGGAGCTAAGCTCTGTGATATATAGGGTTATATGATAGAGGAGAGAAGCTGAGCTCTGTGATATATAGGGTTATATGATAGAGGGAGAGAAGCTGAGCTCTGTGATATATAGGGTTATATGATAGAGGGAGAGAAGCTGAGCTCTGTGATATATAGGGTTATATGATAGAGGGAGAGGAAGCTGAGCTCTGTGATATATAGGGTTATATGATAGAGGGAGAGAAGCTGAGCTCTGTGATATATAGGGTTATATGATAGAGGGAGAGAAGCTGAGCTCTGTGATATATAGGGTTATATGATAGAGGGAGAGAAGCTGAGCTCTGTGATATATAGGGTTATATGATAGAGGGAGAGAAGCTGAGCTCTGTGATATATAGGGTTATATGATAGAGGGAGAGAAGCTGAGCTCTGTGATATATAGGGTTATATGATAGAGGGAGAGAAGCTGAGCTCTGTGATATATAGGGTTATATGATAGAGGGAGAGAAGCTGAGCTCTGTGATATATAGGGTTATATGATAGAGGAGAGAAGCTGAGCTCTGTGATATATAGGGTTATATGATAGAGGGAGAGAAGCTGAGCTCTGTGATATATAGGGTTATATGATAGAGGAGAGAAGCTGAGCTCTGTGATATATAGGGTTATATGATAGAGGGAGGGGACCTGAGCTCTGTGATATATAGGGTTATATGATAGAGGAGAGAAGCTGAGCTCTGTTAAATGGTTATATGATAGAGGGAGAGAAGCTGAGCTGTGATATATAGGTTTATATGATAGAGGAGAGAAGCTGAGCTCTGTGATATATAGGGTTATATGATAGAGGAGAGAAGCTGAGCTCTGTGATATATAGGGTTATATGATAGAGGGAGAGGAGCTGAGCTCTGTGATATATATGGTTATATGATAGAGGGAGAGAAGCTGAGCTCTGTGATATATAGGGTTATATGATAGAGGGAAAGAAGTTGAGCTCTGTGATATATAGGGTTATATGATAGAGGGAGAAAAGCTGAGCTCTGTGATATATAGGGTTATATGATAGAGGAGAGAAGCTGAGCTCTGTGATATATAGGGTTATATGATAGAGGAGAGAAGCTGAGCTCTGTGATATATAGGGTTATATGATAGAGGGAGAGAAGCTGAGCTCTGTGATATATAGGGTTATATGATAGAGGAGAGAAGCTGAGCTCTGTGATATATAGGGTTATATGATAGAGGGAGAGGAGCTGAGCTCTGTGATATATATGGTTATATGATAGAGGGAGAGAAGCTGAGCTCTGTGATATATAGGGTTATATGATAGAGGGAAAGAAGTTGAGCTCTGTGATATATAGAGTTATATGATAGAGGGAGAAAAGCTGAGCTCTGTGATATATAGGGTTATATGATAGAGGAGAGAAGCTGAGCTCTGTGATATATAGGGTTATATGATAGAGGGGAGAAGCTAAGCTCTGTGATATATAGGGTTACATGATGGAGGGAGAAAAGCTGAGCTCTGTGATATATAGGGTTATATGATAGAGGAGAGAAGCTAAGCTCTGTGATATATATGGTTATATGATCGAGGGACAAAAGCTGAGCTCTGTGATATATAGGGTTACATGATGGAGGGAGAAAAGCTGAGCTCTGTGATATATAGGGTTACATGATGGAGGGAGAAAAGCTGAGCTCTGTGATATATAGGGTTACATGATGGAGGGAGAAAAGCTGAGCTCTGTGATATATAGGGTTACATGATGGAGGGAGAAAAGCTGAGCTCTGTGAGATATAGGTCATATGATCTGCAGCAGGATTTCTGAGTAAAAAGCAAAATAAATCCTGAAAGGACTCTTAGGAGAGACAGTGAGAGTCCTGCTTATCCGACCCACATACAATGATTGACAGTCTTCTGTACATATACATTGTCAATGTGCATAACTGGGGCAATCGGAAATCATACTGACCAGTGTAATAGTAAACACATTATTTAAACCACATAGTTAACAAGGTAGAAAAAATAATGAATGAAAAATAATAAAAACACTAGTATTGCTTTCTTCTTTCCCACCCTCAAAAAAGGTTGATTATGTACATGTACAAAAAATTGTTCCATTTCAAAATCTGACTAAAAACAGGAGGAAAAATGACACAGCTACATTTACAGAAAAATAAAGTTATGGCAAAAACAAAAAAAATCCCTGTAGGACTTAAAGGGGTATTGCCACAAAGTAAAATTGATGTGGGAAATGATGTCACTCCCTTATATGGCTTTGCCGGAGGAAGAATAGAAGTTCTAGCCTGGAAGTTGGAGAGATTAAAACGGAAAAAAATCAAGAATCGCCTGAATGTTTAAAGGGATTGTCCACTAAAAAAAAAAAAATTCTCTTCCATTGGGGCCGGGTGGTCCAAGATAGAGAAACAGACTGATACGTACCTGTCTCCGCCGCAGTCGCTTCCGGCGATCTGGTCCAGGTTCTCGGCCCATTATAACAGAAGGGAGCGTGAGCCTCTCTCTGTGTCAGGACCAGAACCCAAGTGGATCGGATCACTGGGAGCAAAGCAGCGGCCAGAGACAGCTAGGAAGTAGCTCTTTCTCTATTTTGAACTACCCTGACCCCAGTGGAATAGATTTTTTTTTTACTAGACATCCCCTTTAAGAGACTAACCACAGTTATGTCATGGCTGAGCCACAGAACTGTGCTCGCCTATAAGAGCCGATAGGGTAAAACCTATTCTATGGTACTAAATAAAAGATTTACTTCATGAGCAACTGAAGCAAGCGCCACACAGACAGACAGAGCACATTCCCTCA
The DNA here is from genome assembly GCA_025379985.1 of Phyllomedusa bahiana. Lineage (NCBI taxonomy): Eukaryota > Metazoa > Chordata > Amphibia > Anura > Hylidae > Phyllomedusa > Phyllomedusa bahiana. The sequence goes on from JAODAL010000262.1 coordinate 298,202, forward strand.
CATAGAGTTTCTCACCATCACTGCAGGTAGCATCTATCTCCTCACAGCACAGCTCCTCATTCACTACAGCGCATCCTAACCCGCTGCACAGCCCGCTGCGGATGATTGACAAGCGAACTCTCCAACCGCTCTCCCCCGCTGCGGCCGAAGTAACCAATCACACAGCGCCTCCACTATTCCGCTTCCGGTGGTAGGATAAAACACTGGTCGCCTAGGGAACGGCAGCGTTCAGTAACCGGCCCTACAGGTGAGACAGGCCAATGGGAAAGGAGTATGAGTGAGTGACAGATAAGTTAACCAATGATACGTGAGCAAAAGAAGGTTGGTGGAGAGAAAATGAAAGCGTCGCAGGGTTGCTAGGGAAACGCTCACATTAAACGGTTGAGGAGAGAGGCGTGACGTGCAGTTGTAGAACCTTCAGGGTTGTAAGAAACCAGAGAACTGGAGTCGTAGTTATTTACAACACACAATAGGGCTTCAGGCTGGCTGAGTAAAGGGAACCTGTCACAGTGACCAGGGGCGTAACTAAAGTCTCATAGGCCCGGGTGCAAAACAAATGGCAGTGGCCACTACTTTTTAATAACAGGTCCCTTGCGTGTGACGGTTGTCTGCAGAGTAGCGCGCGGCGGGAAATTATTTCTGTTTAAAGGGATTATGTAATAGAGGAAAATTTATTTGAAATATTTATTTGAAATGGGCCCAAGCGGCAGAAATAAACCTCATATCATACAGACAAAGGGCGACATGTATGAACGGGGCTGCGCCAGAAGTCTGCCGTCTTTTGAGCCCGAAAACTGGCGCAGCCCTGTTCGCTATATTTTTAGTCACATAGTCACATTTTTAGGCGCACTCCAAAATCAGTCACAGCGGACGCACATACAGAGACCGCCGGCGCTTCAGGCCCATGGCAGCGGCCTGGAGCCCGGTGAGGTTCGGGGCCCCTGTCTGCGCCCCTAAGGGACAGGCAGAGGTAGGCGCCCTAGGCGATCGCCTACCTCTGTCTACCCGTCATCCCGGCCCTGATTGTAGATAGCAGCGTACACAAGCTCTGTCAGCCATAGAAATTATTTCAGTCCAGTTACATTTAGGGACTCACAGATGACGTCTGATAAAAGTAGTTCTCTTCCCTTTCTCCATCTGGTCCAGACAATCATGATGTATTCTCTGACGAGAGTCATTCTCTTACACTTTTCTTCTCCGTGCGGTCCAGACCTCCATGACTCCTTCTCCCGGCCACAACTCATCACTGCAGAATTTTTCCAGACAAGCACTATATGGTCACTGTATGGTGATAATATTGGTTATAGTGTTATGGATTAGGTTTAGGTTTAGCGGTATCTCCCAGCTCTCCTGCAGGCTGAATAGGTTATCCAACTTCCAGGAAATCTGGGTGACATCAAAACCATAATTTTGCTTTCTTAGAGAGCTGTTACACAGTTAGGTGGAGTGGGCGTGACTTTTTGCGCAGAGGTGTGTGGCTCAACGCAAATAAGGCATGGCAATAGAAACTTTTGGGCCGGCACTGCCCACAAAGTTGGCAAGTATGCGTTATGTACAGTTTTTAATGTATTTCTAATAAAGGATATGAATTACGACTGAGAGGAAAAGAATATGGATCAGGGTCTTGATTTAATAAGTAAAAAATCAGAACAGCAATGTATTTGGTAAAAAATCTTTGTTTACCATTGCTTATGGTTTAATGCTTATTAAGTAGATGGGAATACCCCTTTAGTGGCTTCCTTAGATTATAGCCATTTTTTTTACAAGGCCAGGGATCCGATTGAAAAAAAAAAAAAGTGACATCCTCACATATCGTCCATAGTGACCTTATGATGTGTTCAGACTGCTCAGCGGCTGGTGAGGTACGAGACATTATTATTAGCAATTGAAGGATAAGGTCATGTGACATAACTGTCCTGGAAACTGGGAGAATGGGGAATGACATTATGTATTGTACATTTATTGAAACTTTTTTTTTCCTATTTCTTACAGATTTTCAAGATTGTTGAAAACTGTCTGGATCCTAAAACTGCTTTCCGGCATCCTTGGAGTTTAGCGCAATCTTGGGCATTCTAAATTGCATGAAAAATCACAAATGTAAAAAAAAAAAAAGGTGTTTTTTTAATGTAACAAATGTTTTTTTTTTTTTTCCATAGTCTAATTTTAATGGTATGTTCACACAACGTATTTGCAGGGTGTACTTTGAAGTGTAGTTGCGCTGCAATGCGCCCAAAGTACACCTCGCAAATACAGTAAAATCATAGCACTCAATGATAAGCCGGCATATTCCCCGGCTGGAAGAAGACATGTCACTTCTTTTTTAAGGGTGTGTACTGTGCCAATGAAAATAAAAGTAATAGGTGGCCGGGCTGTAGCGCTGTTCAAAGTCCACGCTGGCTAGCGTGTACTATCAACAGCAGGATACAACAGGTACATGGCGCAATACGCCATGGGAACTCATCCTAGGGGTTTTCAATCTTAGAAAAAAAGAGTAAACAAAGAATAATAGAATGCCCTACCAGTAGTACACAAACAGGAACGGGACAACGGGTAGGCCAAGGTAGGCGACTGCCTACAGCGCCACTACATCCCAGACAGGAAGAGAGAGCAAGGAGGCATGGATGGGGATGAATTTTCCATTAGGGCAGAGCTATATGCCTTATTTAACTAGAGCACCAGAATACCTTGTCCCAGTCCTTTACACAAACATCGCAAAATCATGATACACTAATGCATGGAACAGTTCAGAAGGTAAGACATACCGGAGGAAGTGAACATTTTGGTCCACATGTATGCAAACTGTCTAGGTCTAACATTCACTTTGTTGCCCATAGCAACCAATCAGAGCGCCCCTCTCATTTTTCCAAAGCACTATATGAAATGAAAGAGGCAGCTGGCAGCTGCAGTTTTCCAACTAGCAGAAGGCCCACTAATGCAGTTTTTTTGTAGGTAAATATAAGTTGGTAGCATTCAAGGCAAAGTATAGGAATAAATAGAATTAAAGGGGTTTTGCCACCATGTAATGTTGACGTGGGAACCTCCAAAATGGGTATTTAATCACTTTTCTAAATATATGTGATTACAAAAAGTGAACTCTGAGAGCTACAGCATTTCTCAGTCCCCCTTAGTTACCTGAAAGCTTGCATAAGACACGACCAGAGGACCTGACAGGCCACGCTTGCGTGAAACACTTCTTATCTGATGACACGGAAAATGAATGAGCTTCAAGGGGCTGGGTAGAAAGAGCAGTGTATGAGCCTGTGTCTTGCTGTATAGAGAATCAACAGTTGTAAAGTTATTATTTGAGTTAAGTTTTGAGACGCTCCCTTATTCCTCACTCTCTGCTCATCCCCTCCCTCTCTCCCCTGCAGTGTTCATGACTCAGCATGATTTGTTTATATTCTACTCCCGTGCTGATAAGGAGGTAAGTAACTCAGTCCTGAAAAACCCCTTTAAATAAGTGATCAAAAGGCTATAATAAAAAGACACAGTGGTGTGAAAAAGTATTTGCCCCCTTCCTGATTTTTTTTTATCTTTTGGATGTTTGTCACACTTAAATGTTTCAGATCACCAAACAAATTTAAATATTAGACAAACATAACAAAGGACTTTGACTAGGTCACTCCAAAATCTTAATTTTTTTTTATTCTTAAACCATTCTGAGGTGGACTTGCTGTTGTGGTTTGGATCATTGTCCTGCTGCAAAACCCAATTCAGCTTGAGGTCACGAACAGATGGCCTGACATTCTCCTTCAGGATTTGTTGGTAGACAAATTCATGTTTCTATTTATCACAGCAAGTCTTCCAGGTCCTGAAGCAGCAAAACAGCTCCAGATCATCACACTACCACCACCATATTTTACTAGTGGTATGATGTTCCTTTTCTGAAATGCTACGTTGGTCCTATTCCAGATGTAATGGGTCTTACACCTTCCAAAAAGTTCAACCTTTGTCTTGTCAGTCCACAGAATCTTCTCTCAAAAGTCTTGGAGATCATCACGATGTTTTCTAGCAAAACTGAGACGAGCCTTTATGTTCTTTTTACTCAGCAGTGGTTGTCATCTTGGACCTCTGCCATGCAGGCCATTTGTTCTGTGACCTCTTGGATGAGTCGACCCTGCACTCTTGGGGTTATTTTGGCCGGCCAACCACTCCTGGGAAGGTTCACCACAATTCCATGTTCCCTCCATTTGTGGATAATGGATCTTACTATGGTTTTCTTGAGTCCCAAAGCTTTAGATATGACTTTATAACCTTTTCCAGATAGATAGATCACAATTACTTTCTTCCTCAATTGTTCCCGAATTTCTTTGGATCTCCCCATGATGCCCAGCTTCTGAGGATCTTTTAGTCTACTTCACTTGGTCAGGCAGGTCTTATTCAAGTGCTTCCTTGCTTTAGTACATATTTGCCGGTAATCAAGCCGGGTGTGACAAACATCCAAAAGATTAAAAAAATCAGGAAGGGGGCAAATACTTTTTCACACCACTATAGAAAGAGAAAGAACTAAACAAGAACAGACTCATATCTGTATATACAAAATTGATGAGGCCAATGTAGGCAAAACATACTTAGAATATTCAAAAACTTGTATCAGTGCTTTTGTCACCTCTTGCTCTGAATCCTCTTTCAACATCAATAGATGTCCAGCTAATCTATCTTCAATAAATGTAATGGCCACACTCAAAGAAATTAACAGATGGCCGGACATTTATCTTTATCACTATCTATATATTTCTTCGAGCTTCGCCCTTATTTAGGGTGTTTTTAGTAGTTTACCAGGGTCAACCCAGAAAGTGAGACCGCCCTTTTTCGAAGCAAATTTTTAGCTTCAGACAAGAACTGTCATATGGAGAGCTATAAGGAAAGTTTGACACTTTATTCCATACATATTATCTTCTCTAATGCTCCCGATGCACCTTAAATATTCCTTAGGCTGGTATTGAAGATGGATTCTCTGCATATTTATTGATGTTGAAGGAGAAATCAGGGTAAGATGTCATAAAAGCATTGACAAAGTAACCGTGTGTTTTTTTAATATTTAAAGGGGTTTTCTCACCATGTTGTTTTACGGAGCCACAACCAACTTCAGGTTCACACTTTCTGGGTGGTTCTACAGCAGTGATTGGCATATCGGCTCAGCTGTTCCTAGCTGATGCTGATTCCTGAGTGACATTAGTGCTAGAGGGTTGAAAACAGCAATGCAAAAGGCTATAGAGCTCTAAAGGGTTAGAGCTTGTCAGTAAGTAATGTAAACAATCTCCACCTTTCAGATAAGAAACATAGCAGGGACTGACGTCACTATTCTTGCCACAGGTAAAACCTGTTAGAGCAGAGAGAGGTGGCCAGTAACTAGGGAAAATTGTGTACAAAAGCAGGAGAGAAGATCTGCTCCTAACTCTGAAGAGAAGCAAAATCAGTACACTTAAAGTGAATAGGGCTGTGACAGTTTTCTGGAGTGCTTGGAGCCAAAAAACCTGTCTTAGCCCCTGTCCGACATCTGTACGAACTGTCGTATGCAAAAATGTGCGCCAGACCCGATACTTTTGTATGTGCCAATTATTAGGGGGCATGTTGCATCACATTCATAAGATTAGACACATTTATGAATGTGTTTCGACAGAATGTGGCACAAAAGTGTCGTAAAAATCCATACCAATTTCATAGTGGCAAGGCAGAAACAAATTTTTGGAATAACGACACACTTATAAAGTGCTGTGAGACACTTTCATACATACTGACGAATACTACAGTAACCTAAACTGATAAGTATAACTGTCAGGTGGCACCAGGTTTCATACAAGTCCCCCTTTATGTATTTGGTAATAGTCTGTATTTACCTTTGCCTTTTTGTGTTAAGCTAATCACTGAAACAAGAAGTCCCCTCTAAGTGTGTTTCACCTGTTTTGACCTGGACTCTGAATATCCATTTGGTATGGAAAGAGATACTTCGTTGCTGAGGTTGCTATTATTTAATATAGAGATTCTGGATTTGGGCTGTTTTAATATTTTAATTAATTAAAATAAAGGTTATAGGTCACCGATGGGCTCTGTTGACTTTCAATAGCTGGGGATCACAATGCAATCTGCTGTCAGGTGGTGTCTTAGGAGTTATTTTTAAAACTCAGCTACTGAGCTGGGGACAACAATACACTATGGCCAATGAAATGAACTACCAAGCTGGATAAAATACAGTATAGACGCTGATTGCGGCAATTTATATCCATCAAATATACACATATACACTGTGACTCTTCTGCATACAGGTATGAATTGGTTCATATCCAGTGTGCAGTTTTTTACTAAGCAACTGCCCTCCGAGTGGATTGGTGTGTGAGCAATTGTTCAGTAGTAAGCTGCACCTGTGCAATTTCTCCCATGAAGCATTATGGCCTATATTGGGAATGATTTATTGTCCAGCCATGGAGCTGTGAGTATGGCCTTGTGTCTATGTTTAGGACAGATACATGATCATCTCCAAATGAGAGGCAAAATAAAAGTATTGCAGGTCTTTACTTTAGGACCATGAAAACATGTCTCAGCCTCCTCCATTGGGAGAGGTCCATCTATGGTGGTTAAGGGGCACCATCAAAGTCATACGGATCTTGTTATGTGCTTGGTGTATGATTTCCTACTTCACCTGGAAAAAATGTACATAACAGATGTTGCATGGCTGGGGCGGTTGGGCTGATACTGCAAAGGTCCATGGTACTATGTGCCCTGTTAATTTCCAGTGGGGCATCGGCCAGCTTGTGCTACTGTTGGAGCTTTTAGGTTCTGCTATAAAGGGCAATATGGAGTTGAGTTTTAAGGTATCCTCTTGCAGTAACCTAATCTATGATTTACAAACTGCCTCAATTCGCAAGATGCGCCACTCTGTATCAGTCTTGGTAGGTATGGCAGCCACTTAAAGTATAAGTACTGCAATTTCTGTGCCTATTTCTGCTGCTTGAGCCTGTAATATGCGTTTTTTTTAAGTATATATAGCTTTCTTACCCCTTTTTTACTTGTAAAAAAAATGCTGTTAATTAAAAAAAAAAAGGATTTCTGTACAAGTATGCCACATAGTAGTATAGATTTTAATGTAACAGCTGGCTCCAAAAAATACCATGTCCAGAGCATGCTGTCTTTTAAAATAAAAGGTCACTGAACGAAAAAAACGAAAACTCAAAGTAAAATGCATTGTATGTAGTGCATATTTTGCAACGCACTTTGCTTAGCATCGCCGTTTTCTCAAAATCAGTAACTTTTTTCCATCATTTTCGGATACATACAACTTCTGTTGTTCAGTTTTGTTTCTTACTGCATTCACGCTGTGGGATAAATAAGGTTATATTTATTAGATGAGACTTGTGCAGACATGAGAAAATCACAGAAAAATGGGAAACTATTTACCCATTATTTGTCTAGCTGTAAGTATTATTTGTAGGCTGTAATTATGGCTGTGTGTCTGTGTTTTTGCAGACATGGTGATATGAATTATGTTTTTGGGTTATATTTAAAAAAAACTTTTTTATATTTTTTTTTACTTAAAGGGGTTTTCTCTCTACAGGCTTTCACAGGCATTTTGACCTTTCTCTCTCTTAGAGTGTATTTCCACAGCAAAGACCAAATACCAGTCAGATTTTCCGACTGGTATTTTGTCTTTATTTGGTACGTAAGTGGGTGGCTTTTGTCCACAGTTTGCGGATTCAAGCTTCGTGCCCACATGTTTATGTTCTGCCTGAAAACCAGGCTTTAGAATGAACATTTTCTAAGTTTTGAGGAATGCCGGCGGTGTCAAAAACCGTCCAGCGGTAAATCCGTTCAGTGGGGACTGCTGAACGGATTTTCTATTAAGGTCTATGGGGGAGCATTGCATGTCTGTTTTCAGAAGGTTTCTAAAACCGCAAACCACCTGAGAAACCAACCAAAATACCATGTCGTGGGGAATAGCCCTTACAGCTACAAATCCAGGGGCGGGTCTCTCCTCCCAGTAGGGCGTATCTTCCCTCACTGAAGAGTGGTGACATCATCCCACCACCTCCCTGTCCCTGCTCCCACCCTAGTTCTCATTCTGTGTGAGCAGGGGAAGGGAGAGGATGTCACAGCTCTGCAGACCTCCTGCAATGGTCAATTCTCATGCCTGGAGAGCTGTCACCTCCCTCCACAAGATCCTTGTAACCAGAACACCTGCACTGGTGTAAACAGTTATACATACAGCCTTATAATATTACATAAAGTGACATCTAGTCATTGTGTCTAGTAGAGTGTATTATAAGTGTGTTTTATGGGTGGGGGGAGGAATCTAGCATTGCCTAGATCCTTCACGTCATGGCTGTCCCTGGAAGAGCCTTCAATGTCACTTTTAGTTTGACACAGTTCAGAGGGGAGTGGGCACAGAGAGTGCAGACAGCCAATCATAGCACATGGGGTGTGCCCCGCACAGGGGGCGTGTCTCTTTGCGGGGGTTGAACTAAATATCAGGCAGCCAATCACAGCAGAGGGGCATGGCCTGATCACCAGGCTGCAGTTTTTGGTGTAGAACACACAGATTAGCTTGTAGCTCCTATACTAAATAAATTAGGTAATACAAACGACTTGCAAAAGTGCTTATTTTTACTGTCCCCATCATTACAGATATGATCTTTGTAGTGAGAAAACCCCTTTAAGTTTTTGGTCCTCTTAGGACAGTTGACCACTGGGGCACAATCTGCACACTACACTGCAATACTAATCTACTGCAGTGTAGTAAACATTTACCACATTTCTTTCACACCCTGCCTGTCATCCGGTCATTTGACAGCTGGCATTCACCATAGATGGAACAGGCTCAGTTGCTGAACATGCTTTATAGATCCTGCCTGACATTGTAACGTACATGTATGACACATGTCTAGAACGGGTTAAAGTAATTGATTCATTATATTGGTAAGTGATTCTGTACTTTTTTGACACAAGTGGTGGACTGGCCTCAGTAAGTGCCATAGAGAGCGACCTTTCAGAGAGCAGGAGCCAACATGAGCCATCTCTGGGACAGCAGGAAACATGGGGAGTAGTCTGAAAGAGGATGGCCATTAGGAACTGTCTGTAAGGTACAATGGCCATGGACAGAAATCTGTGAAAGAGTAGAGGGCAGAGAGACCAGCGTGGAGAAATGAAGTGGTCATGGGGACCATTCTGTGTGAAAAAAAATTACATTGAGAGAAATCTATGTAAAAAAGATCATGAGGCAGAGTCTGTTTAACAGAGCAGTCTCTGATGGAGAAGAGGGAGTAGTGTGTGAAAAAAGGAAGACATGATGAACAATATGTTGAAGTATGTGGTCATTGAGGGGAGACTGTGTGTGAGAAAAGAGGGCATAGGAGCAGTTGGTGGGAGAGTGGTGGCCACTGGGAGAAGTCTGTGAAAAAGTAGGGGCCATGCAGAACAGTCTATGAGAGTTTGGGGGCAAGAGGGAGCAGTCTCAAAGAGCAGGAGCCATAGCAAACAGACTGTAAAGTACAGCGGCCATGAGAAGCCCTCTGAGAGAGACATGGAGCTGTCTGTGAGACAGCGGAGATTATAGGAAACATTTTTTGTGAAAGAGAATGGCATTTTAAGCAGTCTTTGTAAAAGGTAAAGACCATGGAAAACTGTATGTGTTTCAGAGAGGGGACATGGGGAGAAAAAGGCAGCATAGGAGAGCAGTTTATGAGAAAGAGGAGGCCCTGGTAAAGAGGTTAGTAAACTAGAGGAAGCATTCTGTGAGAAAAAGGGCACTATCGGGGACCAGGCCAGTCGATTACCCAGGACTTTTAGGTCATTACAATAGTCTTATTTGGTAATAAAAAAAATTTCTTCTGAAAAGTAAGCACTAGTGCCAATTACAAAATTTAGGGGATTTAGCTGTCATAGAGACCTGGGTATTTCCCCTTTAAGACTGGTATAAGTGACGATCATTAAAGGAGTTGTCTATTTGTTAAAAGCTAAGCTAAAATTGGGCCAGGGTGGTCAGGAAAAAAAAAAAATATATCCTTAGGGTATGTTCACATGCCGTATTGCGGCACATACTGTAGGCGCCACAATATGCTGAGTGTTTTAGAAGTACACTCTTGCAACTAAAACACTGATAGCTGGCTCTCATTCTCTTTCACTCTCAAGAAGTGACATGTCAATTGTTTTCCCTGCCGCATATTATATATGCCGGAGAAAACGTCAGGTATTCATAGCTGTTGCTAAGAGCTATGAATTACCGTAATTGCGGGGCATATTTCAGGCGTATTGCAGCACCATTATGCACCGAAATATGCCCTGCAATTACGGTGTGAACATACCCTTACTGTCCCCCAGCTGCTGCTGCTCCAAGGCTTCCCAGCAATTGGCTCCAAAAGCATTTTTTTGAAAAAAACGTAAGCATAGGTGCACACTGGCAAGGCAATAACATACGTCTATTCCAAATATCAGCGGCACACTAAAAACTAAGTAAAACATCAAAGGCATATAGGAATTTTTTGAAAATGCATTACTTCTAAGGAATTTTGGATGTGCAGAGTCAAACAAAGTTTTAGTAGTCTGTATGAGGAGTGGCAGCCTCATTGGCTTGTTGCACTCTGCCTACCTCTTTTAAACCAGTGCAGGATTATTCAGTAGCAATTTCCTATCACTCCCTGAGATGTTGTAGTCTGAACAGGCTCCAAGAGAGGTAACATTTTAGTGTTAGGCCTCACCTGTACTGGGATCCCCTTGACGCAATTGGGAGGTGAGCTTAACCAGTTTTTTTTTTTTAAAATCAGATAATTTTTATTAAACAATTAATGCAGATACAGAATAGAACGTCTCTTACCATTATTTTTTACATCAGGATACATACATATACAATCATTTTGCTTTTTAGATAAAAAAAACACTAGGAGTATATGAATATGTCCATACCATATATCTTGATAAGTGCTTTCAGCAGTATTAGCATACAACCATAAACAAACCCCAACCATCCCACCCATACCCACCAAACCAAGAGCAGTACCCATGATTTTTTAGCAACTTTTAATCAAGGACAGAAGTCACTTTGCCAAGAGTGTCTACTCCTTTTGTTCAACTAACAGTAATAGGAATGGACAATGCTCCCATTCCTTGCGCCAATCCTGAATTATGTAGCAGTAAGGAACGAGAAGGCAAACCTGGGGAATTGAGCCAAGGGCTCCATATACCTTCATATTTTCTCAGAGCATTTCTTTTTAAGTATACGCCCCTCTCCAATCTGATGACATTATTTAATTTGTTTACGTATTCGGTTATGGTTGGTGGAGAAGACTGAATCCATCTAAAGGCAATTAACTTTCTGGCCATATATAACATTCGGGAAATGCTAATTCTTTGTTCCACATCAAATACTATATCTTCTAAATAGCCAAGTACACAGTGTAGTGGGTCTAGAGGGATATCAATTTTATGAACTTTGCTAATTAACTGGATAACCTCTTTCCAGAAGTTGCCCAATTCCCTGCACTCCCATATCATGTGCAAAAGCTGGGCCTCTTCCATTTCACATCGTGGGCAACTGGAGTCTGACCTAATACCCCATTTGAATAGCTGGAAAGGAGTTTTATAAGCTCTGTGCAACAACATAAGCTGTGAATATCTTTTTGCCTCACTTAATGACACCAATCTCGCAAGGCTCAAAACACTATCCCATTGTTCTGTACTAATGGGGCCAACGTCCGTCTCCCATTTCACTTTAATCGGAAGCTGTTGATTATAAATATACTCCTCCGCCAAGTAACTATTTGCTTTCGAAATTAATCCTTTTGTGGACTGTGCTCCACAAACTAAATTTATTAGGGGAGCAGATTTAATGGACAGATGCACTTGTGAAGCTTGACTCCGAACCGCATGCCTCAACTGCAAATATTGGTAAAAGACTTGGCGCGGTAGGTCAAACTTTTCCTGCAGCTGAGTAAAACTCAACATTTCTGAACCATCTAAAATTTGGGATAATAAGACAATACCAACTGCATTCCATCTCTTAAAGTCAGTCAATTTGCAAATTAATGGAAGCTTGCGATTGAACCATAGCGGGGTATATTTGGTAAATGAGGTATACCCCAAAATATCCTTGCCTCTATCGAGCTTAACCATTTTTGATCAAAACTGTGAACTAAGAATCCCAGGTTTTCATAATTCCTTAGCAGTAGTGCATTTTCAAAAAATTCCTATATGCCTTTGATGTTTTACTTAGTTTTTAGTGTGCCGCTGATATTTGGAATAGACGTATGTTATTGCCTTGCCAGTGTGCACCTATGCTTACGATTTTTTCAAAAAATGTTTTTGGATGTGCAGAGCCAAACAAAGTTTTAGAGTCTCAATTATAAACACAAAGAGCAGCATGAAGGACATTATACAGCATTAAGGACAGTGTGGCTATGAGCCCAGCACTAAGGTGAGATAAAACACTCAACATACACTCAGAGCCAATCTCTTTTGGGCAGTTGTATTCTGAGCTTTCAGTGTAGTAGAGGTCCCAGGACAAAAATTCTTTTAGTGATTATTGAGTGAGCAAACAGGTAGAAAAAACTGTAAGGAGTAGAAAAGGAACCTGGAAAAGAATGAGGAAGCATTTTTCTCTAATGAGACAAAGTTTCTTATTTTTGCTTGTACTTTTTATTTATGGAAAGTTATGTTGTAATTGGAAGCACGTTTTAAGTCCACCTTGAAGCAACTGTAATATGTATGCTTTATTGCACTCTGTAACAACCATAACACTCAGACCTCCTGTGGTTCAGTAGAACCAGAGTAAGCTCACCATATACTTCAGTGATGTATGTTATGATGTTGTGTAGCAGCTGAGGTGTGTAAAATGATATTATTGAGCATCAGAAATCTCTAATATGAGGCTCTGCAGCAGCTATGTCATTTACAAGGTTTACAGCAGCTGAGATGTGTAGAATTAGTTTAATGGTTAGAAACATATTTTATGGTCTAATTATGCTTCACGATTAACATTGTCAGCATACTGTCACGGGCAGAGGTGGTAGATCCATGTCTGTGAGTGGAGTTTAAGAAGCCCCTCTGTTTTCACCAAAGCCCACCGCAAGCAGCAGGATGTACTTGGCAACGGGGAACTCCCAGGTCACTACTCTTGACATGGTTTCTGGCGGTGGTGGCCGAGGTGCCAGTTTCTTGCCAAATGTGGGACAGATCACAAACTTGGGAGTCATAACAGGAACTTCAGAGGTAACCGGCGAGGGAAGTGGAGACTGGGGGGTGTAGTCTGTAGATAATGTAGAAGAGTGAAGCTCTTGCGAACTAAGCATCAAGATGGTTGTAAGATTACTCTGCCCGGGAGAAGCTCAGGCCAGTCATCTGATGATATTAGATAATATTAGAGGACCGTCTAATATCATCAGTATCTAATTGTGGCATCTATTATGGTCATCTGGAGGCCACCATAGACCTCTATCTTATACCTCCATTGTGCACCGCTGAGGAACTCTAACTTAGAGGGGAAGTGCTTTGGGATGGAGATAAGAAATTAATATTTGTTTGCCCATAAGTCACTAATAGGGTCAGTCGACAAAAGGTGGGACACCCTTTTTGGAGGCAACTTTCCCTGCTTGGGAGGAAGGGAGTACATAGAAGAGAAAGATTTATTGTGGGCCATTTCTCCATCTCTCCTAACATATGGTATATTCTTTTTTGAATATTGGAGTAACCTGTTCCACATTGCAGAAGGTTACGTGAGTGGTATAAACTACGTGTATTTATTAGAAAATTTTTATACATACATATGTATGAGCCCCTACTAATATAGGTGGTTGTATACTGCTTATATATATTTACTAAGACCACACTATATGGTAGTCCATAGTATGGCAAATGTTTGGAGTGATATAAATACTGTAGATGTTTGATAAAGTTTTGGATTGCAAAATATATTTCTTTTTTTATAGGAAGTAATTTAAAGTTTTAGTGGATTTATGAGGGTAACACGAAAAATAACTAAAACTATATATCGTCATTTCAGTGTATTAATAACCAAGATTATTATTATTATTTATTTATTTTAGAGCGCCCTTCGTTCCAGAGCGCTGTACATTTGAGGGAGTTATATATATAACAGAGGTCAAACATGTACAAGGTGACAATACTAACTAACAACTAGACAATAGTTGACAGTTGTTAGACAATAACTAACTAAAAAACGGGTCCAGAGGGAGAGAGGGCCCTGCCCATGAGGGCTTGCAGTCTACAGGACTGTACAGGCCGTGGAAGGTGGTAAGTCGGTAATAAAGTCTATGAGGATGTGAGTACAGGGCTTTTTTGTAATAGGTAGAGGTCAATGGTGCCCTTTCCTTGCTGATCAGTAGTACATTGATTGTATATTCCAATCCCTAGTGGCCTAGTAGCCGGTTGCTGTAGAACAATGTAAGCGTGAGCTAAGCTTTAAACTTTTTTTAATCATTCAATCATTCATTCAGTTAATGCCATCAACCACTTTTCTGCTGTTATTTATTAGGAAACGAGAGAACTGACTCATAAATGTTGGAATCCAAAAAGTAGAAATAGGGGCTTGCCAAATATTGCATTTAGCATAAACAAGAAAACTATTATAATTGCATTGATCTACAGGGTGATTCAAAAGAAACGGAATATCAGTGGTAAGTGGCCAGTGACCCAAAATCGAAGCAAAACTGGTTTATTGTCCATGGCAACCAATAACAGCATAATGTGACATAAGATGGTGACATTGAAACAAGAAAAAGCTTTTTGTGTGTTGAAATTTGCAAGAATGAGGTCTGTTGTGACATTACAGCAAAACTTTAAGAATAGATTTAGTAAAAGTGTTCTGTATAGAAACTGCATTTTACATTGGGTGCACATAATAACCATTGGGTGTTTATGTCATGGAAAAAGTCCAGGCTGCAGAAAGACTTCAAAAGAGACAGTGAAAAGGATTCACGCCATGTACGAGCTTAGAAAGACGACCAGGCCAAGTAGTATAGAGCTACAGGTGACACAAACCATGTTATCTTTAAAACTGAGATAGACAAACATTCATGACAAGATTTATGTCAGATGTGGAAATTGCCCGTATTGTATCCCCCTTTAGGAATTCAGGATGGTATCTTCAGGCTGAGCTATCGGGAACACTGGGAAGGTTAAGGCTGCCTCCAGTCCAGCCAAGTGGCTTTGGTCCCTGATTGGCCCTGGCTCAGAGAATGAGATCTCTGAACGTGATGCCCCTGTCTTTTCTCTGGCAACCATACCCCCTCACTCACATCCAAACTCCACTAGGTATTATCATATCTAACATTAAATGTAGTAGGCGAATGTCCTGGTCGTGGGGATCCCGTTCTTTCTTCTTTCACTGCACGGAGTTGTAGTTTTAAAGTTAATACTTAATGTTGTGCGGTTTTTTTTTTTGTTTTTTTTTTGTTTGCTAACTAACAGTTCAAGACATCTTTGCCCTATATGCTAGGGAAACAACAAAGCAAGGGGGTCCGACGGCAAATAAGGAACTATGTGTGAAGGTGCGTTCCGGGGTTTGGGGTCTGGGTCCACTCTGGCTGATTCATTTTGGGTGGTTTAGGCCTGGATGTGGTCCAGGGAAGGTACCCTAAGTTACTGATTAGGAAATTTTGCTGTTATATGATTCTCTGATAGCGAGGATAGAAACGAAAACTTTATGGAATTTCTACTGCTACACACAGATAGTGTTATTTGATTAAGCTGTTGTTTCATTTTGTGAAATAACAAAGTGCACACCAATTGAAATTAACAGTATATGATGTAAAATTTAATATGTGAAAAGCAATAAAAATGAGTTTTCAAAAAAAAAAAAAAAAACTGAGATGGACTTGTATACAACAATTCCAATGTCCAATTTAGCTCACAAAATCGGACTTGCATGATTTGGATTTTAAGCGCAAACCCTTGTAGTATAGGAAGATAGCTTTAACACTGAACCCTGTTATAGCAAATCTTATAAAAATGTCTGTGTTGGCAGCCAAACAGATTATATCTACTTCAGTAGCTAAGACCAGATGACAAACAAACCCTGTGAATTTTGCATTGCCTTGCAGGGCCAATTGAATTAAGGAGTATTTGCTGATATAATGGTGTTCAGTAATGAGCCTACCTTTCATCTCAGTGAGAAGGTCAATCGCCACAATTAGAGATGGGCGAATCGATTCTAATGAAGTGGAATTCGTTTAGAATTTCAGGAAAACTTCGGTTCGGAACGAAGTCGAACTTTGGGGTACTTCGGTAGAACGAAGTGTGCTTTTAATTTATAAAATGGCTGCTATCACTTGTCGCTACATGCGGCAAAGCTCTCTGGAGGAAGAAGGCATAGCCTGCATGAATGTGCAGAGGTGAAGCCAATCAGAGACCGGCGGATTCTGTGACGTCACCGCACTATATAAGTCCGGGCGCGACGCCGGGAGCTCACACTCCTCTCATTTGCCACAGGGGAAAATGTGCTGCCCGGCTGATAGCCTTACTAAAAGAATTGATTTTTTTATATAGCGTTTTCGGGGGGGGTGTCTCACCCTTGCCCTCAAAAACTTTTTCTTTTAATGTTCTATTTTCAAATTTTTTTGGGGGGAAAATGGCTGAAATCCATGTGGCGTCCACTGCAGCTGCATAAACTTTCAAACCCAAATTTGGGATCTAAGGCGTTCCTTTTTAAAACCATTTAAAAAACACTTTTTTTACAATACAAATACCACTTCTTTTTTGGCTGCTCAATTTATTGCGCAATTTAAAAACCAGGGGGTTAATTAAGCTTTTTTTGGCTGGTGTGCGGGCCCCCAAAAAACCCGTTTTTTTTTCCCCATCGCCAAAAAAATAAAAATTTTTTCCCTTGTAGCCTAGTTCACAAAAAAGGTTAAATTTAACAACTGGTATCCCCTTGTTGTGTGGCGTAAAAAACACGAAATTTTGTAAAAAAACCTACAAAGCTCCCTAGTTTGTGCGGCTAAATTTCTTTGGCGAAAATTTACATCCAAAGGGTTTTAATTTTAAGGGGTTGTTTTGCTGGGGTTCTGACAAAAATAAACCGTCTTTTTAAACCCCAAAATAAATAATTTTTAAATTTTACCCCAAAATTCCCCAACAAAGGTTAATTACAACGAAACTTTTTGTTGTGGGGGCGTAGAAAACACGCCAATTGTAACACGCTACAAAGCTACTAGTTTTGTGGGGGCCAAAATTTTCTTTGGCGAAAAACATCCAGGGAAAAATTTAAGCTTTTTTTTGGGCGGTGTGCTGAAAAAAATAAACCGTCTTTTCAACGCCAAAATATAAAAAATTTTTTCCTGAAACCAAAAATTCACAAGAAAAGGGGTTTAAATTTAAACAACTGTATCCCCTTTTTTTTTTTGTGGCCTAAAAAACCACGAAAATTTGAAAACACCTCCCAAAGCAAACTTTTTTGTGGGTTTCAATTTTTTGGCGCAATTTACATCCGGGGTTTTAAATTTTAAAGCGTTTTTTTTTGCTGGTGTGCTGCCCCCAAGAAACCGCTTTTTTCAACGCCAAAAAATAAAAAATTTTTTCCTGTACCAATTTTCCAAAAAAAGAAAAGGGTTTAAATTACAACTTACTCTTGTTGTTTTGGCGTAGAAAACACGCAAATTTAAAAACCAACAAAGTTTCTGGGGTTTTGTGCGGCTCAATTTTTTGGCGCAATTTCCCATGGGGGGTTTAAAATTTAACTTGTTTTACGGGTGGGGCGGGAAAAAAAATAAACCGCTTTTTCAACCCAAAATATATACATTTTTTCCTGTAGCCCAAAATTCCCATGTCCGAAGGTTAATTAACCCTTTTTGCGTTTTTTTAAAAATTTAAAAAACCCACAATGTTTTTAAAACCCAAAAACACATACAATTAAACTTTTCCGGGCCATTTTTTGGAGCGAAAATTTATATCCAAGGGTTACCCAAGCTTTTTAAAGGGTTCTTTTGGGGAGCCCAAAAACAGGGTTAAAATCATTTTCGGGTTTTCACATCAAACAGTGCCCTGAACTTTTTTGGGAACCCAAACATATGTCAGACAAAAGGGGGTGGCAGCCCTGCCCTGCGAGGGGCCAGGGGCACAAACTTTCCCCTGGAACAGGCCCAGGTCGCAGCACAGCGGGGACGTCAAAACCAGGGGTCACTCGGTGAGGCCACAACGGGCCCGCTGTAAACTAGGGGCCGGGTGTTTTTTCAGAAACCCCAAGGTTCTTGTTTGGGTTTGACTAGGTAAACCTTTTTCCCCCCCAGATGACATCTGAAAAAACCCCACCCAAGATTTCGGTTGGGAACGTCAGACAAAACCCAAATTAGTTGCATGGCCCTGGACGGGTCAGGGGCCCCTCCCCTTTTCCTCAGCCCCCTCTGCCCCAAACCCGGGTTTTCCCTTTCAGCCAGAGATCTACTTTTGTGGTCGGGGCTCAGCGCAACTATTTTGCGAGGATAAAATTGGGGGGCCCAGTCAGCAGCAAACTTGGCAGCAAAAGAAAGGGGGGCCAAATATCGCCTGCTTTTTTGCAGAAGGCGAAAAAGTATAGATGGGGAGAGTGGCATGGGATTAAGGGTTTGTGAAGGTCAGCCTCGGCATACAAAGCCCGGGGTTATGAGGCCCGCATGACATGAAACACAAATAGATGTTTGATGAAACCCGGGCCCGGGCACGTAAACAGCCGGGTGAGGAAAGGGGCTTCTTTCATCGACAGGAGAAGAGGGCGCAGCTTGCGCGTCGGGCAGCAGCGCAGCCACAAGGGGGGCCCGGGGTGGCCGTGATCACCAGGAAAACAGCAGTGTGAGGTCGGACCCCAAGGGGCCCCCCCAGGGGTTAAAAAAACCCCGTTTCGCGGGTTTCCAAAAAAAAAAAAAGGGTTTAACCCCAAACCCCCACGGGGGGCTCAGCGAGGAAAGGGGCGGCAGTATTCACTCAGTGGCGGGGGTTTTTTTTGGGGGTTAAAATCCATACTCGGGGGTTTTGGAAATTTCTTTGCAAAAGACCCCCGGAGGACCCCCCCAAAAATTTTTGGGTAATGAAAATCGGGGGCAGAAAGTAACGTAGCCGGGGGAGCTAACGTTGGGGGCCCCCTACGCCCTGCATCAACACATGCACATCCCCAAACCGGGTGGCCGGGGAAAAAACCGGGCTCAGATGTGGGGGTCCCATCCTGCCCCCGGCAGCAACAGCAGCACACAGCGCCTTTTTGGCAAGCATGCCATTGCACCCATAAAGGGGCCCACCACCTCTCCCAAAAGGGGAGCTGGTTTCTTTTTTGCCACCCATCTCCCGTTCCAGATGCTTTTTCTCCTCGCAACTCAGGGGCCCCAGAAAGTCGTTCACGAGGCGATTGCAAAGAGAAAACCCAGAAATTTGTCCAACCAACCTAAGGTGAAAGCAGTTTACCGTGCTCCTGTCCAAGTTGTTTTTCCTGCCCTTCCCACCCTTTCCAAATGGGGGACTCTGCACCTTTTCAAGAACAATGGCTTGTGCCGAGCCGAAAATGGAAAATTTCCAAGCCGAAATTTTTTTTCCAAAAAAAGGCGGGTACCAGCCATTTCCCATAAATATGTAGAAACAAAGGGGGTACCTTGAGCAATCGGTTTTTTTTCCAAAAGGTCACGGCAGCGCGGACGCCCGGGAGCGGAACTACGGTCGGGCCCCGGGGTTAATGTTTTTTCCCCCAGGCACACCAAAAATTTTGGACGGGAAAAACGCTGCTTTCCTCCTCCACGTTGTCAAACTGCTGAAACCTTTGCGCCAATGCCCTTTTCCCCTCCCCCTCCACCACCATCCAGCCTCCACAAGTACTGCCCCCAAAAACCCACATGTTTAGGGCACAGGGGTTTTTTCCACGCAGTTCAAACCCCCTTTGGTTTGCCTCGGCAAAACGAAGTCACACAGGGAAAAAACTGCCCCGCGTCATGCGCAAAAAATTCATGTGTGGTTTTCCCCCCGGGCCCCAAACCCTGCAAACCCGGAACCATGGTAAGGCAATGGGAGGAAAAAGGTGTCCGCGCGCACCGAGGAGGGATGGTCCATCCCCTGAAAATGGCGCACAGTTTAAATCGGGTTTTGTGAAAAGGGTTCCTAAACCCTCCCCCGAAGTTTTCCAGGAAACTGTGCATGCACTTTTTTCCATTCGTACAAAGCCAGGGAAAACCCCCTCCAAGATTGCGCGGCAGAAGGCCCCCCCCCCCCCAACACACTCTGATATGCGATTTTTCCCCCCCGCTGGAATTCCAGCCTGCACCCGTTTGGGCCGACTGTAAAAACAAGAAAGGCCATAATGATTTTTTGATGATCCCAGGCAGACAGAAAACTCCCCGTGTAACTTTGATGGGCAGCCAGTGGGAGCTCATGCGTGACACCTCCGTTTGTTGGGGGCCATTTGAGGAAAGGGGAAAGTTATTTTTTTCAGTCCCCAGGGCTACGGGATGAATAACATCATTCCACTGCTTTTATGTCCCCGGAACAGATGCTGAAAAATCTGTTCCCGGCAGGGGACTGAGACGTGGCACTTTCATCCGTGGGCCCCAAAGTCCGGGGGGGACTGAAATGGGGGGAGGGGGACATTTGGACAGAAGCATTGTTTTGGTGAAAAAGAGTGGGGTTTTCCAAACCCAAAGGGAAAAAAGAGGGGGAAACCCGGGGCACCCGGAGGGGGGATGGAGATGAGGGAAAAACGAAGGGAGATGACCCCCCAAACACCTTTTTTGTAAACCTGGGAAAAGGGGGCAGGGGGGCCCCTCGGGGTCACTTGTGCAGATGGCCCCGGCAGCATGCTTTTTTTGCCTTGCAGTGACAGGGCCAATAGTCCAAAACCGCAGAAAGGATGACTTCCCGGGTCTCCCCCCTATTGGGCCCCTTTTGCTACCCTTTCCAAAAAAGGGAACCTTTTTCCCATCTAAAGAAGGGAAACAAACTCAAATTTCATAGGGGAAAACCCCGTAATCATTTTTGGGTGCTGCCTTTTTTGCGGCATCGTCCCCCCTGACAGGTCCGACCGGGGGGGTTTTCCCCAGCGCTCACGGAAATACTGCCGCGGCTTGGGTGGGGGAAGGTGGGGGGGTTGGAGCAGTACCAAACTCCCCTCAGTATTTAACCCAAGTCTGGAGTCACTGATGACAGCTTCCTTTTCCCCCCCCGCCTAGTGAGGAGGGCAGGGGCGCCAGCAGCCCAGCAGGGCCTGGGAAAAGTCCCCCGAAAAACCCCCCCGGTTGGGGGGCCTACTTGGACACCCCAAATCTTCCCCCCAGTTAGAAACCCCCGGGCTACTGGGGGAGCCAAAATGGGTTTTGGCTGCAACTTGCCGAGGTTTTCATTGGGGAAAACTGTCCTGCCCGGGCCAAAATTGTTGGAAACAAAGCGGTGTTTAGTGCGGTGGGGGGCCCCGTTACCCCCAAGGAGAATCCCCCTTGTCCACGGGAAAAAGTGGAACACTGACCTTTTTTCAAGATTTAAAACAGGCGTGGATCGGCCAGGGTTTTTTTCAAAACCAATGCCTTAGCTCGTAAAGGGTTCAAACTAACCCCTCAGACACTATTCTTATACCGCCACCCCCCCTGATGCCACACATTTTGCTGACAGTTTTTTCCATCTGCCCACCACCATCTTTACCAGGGGCTGTTAAATTGGGCCAAACCCACCCAAAAAAACCCCTTATTGTGCCACTCTATTACCCCCAGGGTTCTGCCAGTGTGCCGTGACATCCACACAGTGTCAAATTTTTGCCCCTGTCTGACCTCATTCAAACTGCGTGGCGGGTGCCCCTGTCCTCCACACGTGTCCCCCTTGTGCCACTGCCGACCTCATGCCTTTCCCCGTGACCTCCGCTCTCAATCATTTGCCCCTTTTGTGGCTTTCCTCCTGTTTTTTCCCCCTCCAGAATTTCAATTTGTCCCCCTGCCTGAATCCATGCTGCGCTTTTCGGGGACCCCACACTTGTCCCTAGTGCCACTCTGTGGCCTAATACTGGGTTTTGGGCCGCCTCCGAATGTCATTGGCCCCTCGCCTGACCTCCCTAAATGCTTTTCCCCCTTTAAACCTCCCCCCTCAGTCATTTGCCCCTGTTCCCCTTTCCTTTTGTTTTTGCCACCTCCAGAATGTCATTGGGGGGACTGCCTGACCCATGCCTTTCTGTGGGTTGGGCCGGGCCCCACCCCAAAAACCCTTTCACAATTTGCCCCCTTTAGCCCCCCCAGCTTGTCCTTTTTCCTCTTTTCGCTGCCCTGAAATTTTTTTATGCTACATTCCCCCTTCGTTTTTTGGTCAGTTTTTTTCCCTCTTTAATGCCCCGGGAATTTTTTAGTGAAGCGATTGTAAGAGCGGGGGGCAGCATCTTTCAAAAGTCCAAAAACTAAAACACAACCTTGTAAAGAAAAACCCAAAACCAAACTTTCCCCCTTCATATTAACATTGGGACCACGTTTTTAAACAGCACCCTGCAGGCTCTTTGCAGCCTGGAAAAAGCTGCTTTTTAAAGCGATACGGCCGAAGTAATTCGGACCGAATTTTTTTTTTGTCGGAAAATTCGGCCCAAGTACCGGGAAAGAAAATTTTTGGGGAAATTCCCCCCCATCCCTAGCCCAATGTTTTTAAACCGGGGGCTAAAAAAACCCACAAGGACTCAAAGTCTATGGCCCTTTCTTTTTTGCCAAAGGTACCTTTGCTGGCAACTGCTATTTGGACATATTATATGAATGGATTATTCTACAGATAAAGGAAGATCTGCCAAACATACTCTTACAGCAGCAAAAATTAAAACGTCCTTTTTTCCAAATTTG
This sequence comes from Phyllomedusa bahiana, assembly GCA_025379985.1. Taxonomy (NCBI): domain Eukaryota; kingdom Metazoa; phylum Chordata; class Amphibia; order Anura; family Hylidae; genus Phyllomedusa; species Phyllomedusa bahiana. The sequence goes on from JAODAL010000262.1 coordinate 320,953, forward strand.
GTTTTTTCCCCTGATACCTTCATAAAACCCCTTGTGACGGGTTTCCTCTGCGGTCCCTGCCTTTGGACCGTCGGCCCTGCCCTTTCCTGCCCTTTCTCTGCGGGGGTCCCTGTGCAAGGGGGCCCGGGGGCCTGTGTCCCTTTGCGTACCCTTTCCTTCCTATTGCCCTTGGGTTCCCCGGGGTCCTGTAATGCAAATGCACCTCCTAGGGCGCGTCCGGCAGCTTCCCGTCCTTTATAGGTTCCCTGTCCTGTTCATCTTCCTCTTGACCTGTGACCCCTGGCTATAAGAGGAAGTTCCTGTTTGTGCTCTGGGTCAGTCCATTGCAGTGCTGTGCCTCATGCTGAGTGCTGTGTCCATCTCTGAGCTCCTGTCAGCTTCTCAGGGCTGCTATCCTGGATTTAACCCCTAAGGTGCTGGTCCAGTTCCTGCGTTCTACCAGAGCTCCTGACCATCTGCCTGTCTGTCTCATTCCTGCTGTATCCTGCCGTGTTACCTGTTCTGTTCCTGCCGTATCCTGATGTTGTGTATGTCTAGTTTCCAGCTGTATCCTGCTGCACACATTTCCTGCTGTTCCTGTCAACCACCACTTCTGTGCCTGGAGATCCTGTCCTGCACCTCGGCTGTCACCGCAGGTAGCCACGTCAGGGGTAGTCCGTCCTGCTTTGCGGAGGGTTCCGGTGAAGACTCCGCTCCCTTGAGTAGCACTCCATTTACCATCTCGCCTGTGGTGATCACAGTGGATCCACACCTGGATTCCAGCGATCGGCGTACGTTGTTACCGCCGGATCGTTACAACTCTACTGGAATGTTGGATCAACTGCACCAGAAACAATGATTATGGCCTGCATGATTGTCAGATCTAATACCCTATGACTTCTTTTTGTGGGGCTACATTAAACCCTTAAAAATGAGTTAGTTCACTACTAGATAAGGTTGAAATGTAGGGGACTCAAAAATCAAGATGTACGTGCCTGCTAATTGTAGCAACATGACTCGGTTAGCAGAACGGCTGTGTACCATGTGTTTAACTTTAGCATCGTGTCTATTGTGGATTACTGGTCAGAGTAACCCCCCCCCCCCCCCCCCCCCCAGCCCCCCCCCCCCCCCCCCCCCCCCCCCCCCCCCCCCCCGCCCCCTGGGGGGGTAAAAAATTTGTTAAGGGGTCCCCGGGGAACAGGTCCCCCCCTTCGTTTCCCTTTAAAAATTTTTCTTTTTTCCCCCCCCAGCGGTAAAATCTTTGGGGGGCCTTAAGTTGGCGACTGGAAGCTTTGTGAAGGCTTTTGGCGCCTTCATGCATGACAATCTAACACTTCTTGCCCTAGGCTGGAAGTGCTAGAACTGCTATCTTTGTACAACCTTTTGCATTGTTCATACAATGCAGAATGGTGTACTAACAATCAAGCCCCCTAGTGGTCATATCCCTAGGGGGACTCAATTTTAAAAAAGTTTTTAAGGTATTATAAAAAAAATTGTAAAAAATTGAAAGTTTAAATCACCCTTCTTTTGACATTTTATAAATGAAAATAAATAAAAATGTTACCAATAATTGGTATCATCACATCCTTAAAAGTCGTTTCTATTAAAATATAACATAAATTATCCTGTATGCTGAACAGCGTAGAAAATGTTAAAATTGCATTTTTTTGGGGAAAAAAGTGAGCAAAAAAGTCAAATTGGTACCAATAAAAAGTATGCTTCAGCCTGCAAAAAATGCCCCCTCACATAGGTGAAAGTACAAAAAAGTTATTGGTCACAGAAAAGGGCGCTGCTGCGCAAAGCATGGTGCAAATATTTTTTATTCCCATTTTGCCCCACTCAGAATTTTTGTGTCCCCTCAGTATTTTATATGGTACGGTGAATCACACCACTTGAAAGTACATTAAGTGGTTAAAGGGGTTGTCTCACCATGCTGTTTTACACAGAGAATGAGAGAGAGAGAGACACAGCTTCAGAATCCCACTTCCTGTTCAGGGTGTGGATGGGTCTACAGCAGTGATTAGCATATCAGCTCTGCTATTCCTAGCTGATCCTTCTATAATGACATGAGTTCTGAAGGTTTGTAAACAGCAGTGCACAAGGCTACAGAGCTCTAAAGGGTTTAGGCTTGTCAGTAAGTAATGTAAACAAGCTCCAGTCTTTTAGATAAGAAACACAGCACGGAGTATTCTAGCCACTGCTGCAGTCTGTTAGAGCAAAGAGAAGTAGCCGATAACTAGGGAAGCTTGTGTACAAAACAAGGGGAGATAATATCTGCTCTAGCTCTGAACGGAAGCAAAATTAGAACAGCAGTGTATTTTGGTAATAGTCTGTATTTACCTACATAAAATGGGAACACCCCCCTTCAGGACCCCCCAGCAACAAGATCTTAACGACCTGAGACAACTCATTGCTGAAATAGTGGAGTCCATAACCAAAGATATGCTGGCATGCATCTAGAGAAAACTGGTGTACCACCTAGACATTTGCCATGTGGCCATTGGAAAACACTTTGAATATTGTGACGCCTCACTCACATTTCGGCCGCCATCTTGCACCGGCTCAGGGGGTTTTAGCTCCAGGATCGCCGCTTTCCATAAAACTGGCAGGCACTCCAACATATGGCACACCGACAAAGGCTTCTTCTTTAAATCTGGTTTCAGCCAGCTTTATTGTCCAACACAGGGTAAACGTACAAAGCATACAGAAATAAACCTCGGCCGTCTGACCACTAGCTACACATAAATGTTCCCTCTCTACTCAGGGGGTCTGATCCTAGTGTCCAGCACCACCAATACACACCAGTACACTATGGTTAAGCTGATCTCCAGCCTCTGGGGGCAAGAGCCCTTCACCTTGGCTCTGTTGCTGCTGCTCCGCTTCCAATAGCAGACCACACCCCTTGATTGCCTGGAGAGACAGGCTTTTTATAGGCCTGGTAAATCCTGGATCAGAACCTGGCCTGGAACGTGGGGACGGCCTCCCACCCAACGCTGTGACCGTCCCGGGAAAGGCAACCCATCACAAGCCGCATAGCAGCCATACTAGATACACATGTCAGTAACCTATGGTTACTGACGCCAAATGGTTGCCTTCCCCACCGAAACCAGGTTTTCGGTGGCACGTCGGCAGCAGATCTCCTGCTGTACGCCACCTAGTGGCAGAATCCTGCGACCGTCTGAGGTCGGTCTGCCACAATATTCATAGAGAATATATAAAACTTGGATAGATAACATGTCTTGTATTATGTTCTCTCGGTTATGAATACCGGGGTTATGATCTTGTACCATCCTATTTGAATCACCCCAAGGGTGTCTAATGCATGAATATTAGTAAACCAACCTACAAATTAAATTTTCTGTAGTAACCTCACTGGGGTACAGTTGTATAATTATCTGTGCACCCCACAAAACAGATGTCTTTATTACGTACAAGGAGGAGGTATATTATAACAGTAGCTAATCTTCACTCAGAAAACTGCAGAATTCATTAAAAGTAACCTTTTAAAAAGTGTATTAGAAGAGAAAAAGCAGACGAGATGTGGAGTGTATACGAAGCGAATACATCCTACATATATCTGGAATATGAGTGACAAGCTCTTTATATCATTCAGTTCTCAGTTCCCATAGTGTGAATTATGATGTAGTGCTAATTTTCTCCAAAAGGGTGCAAAGGTTAAAGGTCAGAATCTTATTTCTCCACAGAACACTGAGCACTGCCACAGTCCAATATTTCATCTTAATAAACCTAACCAGAGCACAGACAGGGCAGGGGCCCCTCATAAATCTGGCACCTCACAACAGCCTCTCTACTCCAGTACCACAGACAATTGTTCATTCGGAGGTAAAATCTGTCTGTGCCGCTGCCCTTGCAAACTTCCACCCAGACGTCAATATCCCACATGCTTTGACTTGTTAATCAAATGACTTTATTTAGTCCAAAGCAATTTTTTCCTAATAAAAACAGAGTATTTATCTCCCCGGCTATAAAAACGGGATTGTTTTCAACTCTTCACTTATAGTTAAGATGCACATTTAGCGGGGATTGATTTCCAATGCCTCGCTCAATACCTTGTCACTTGCCATTTCCTACACACAGCATCTGTGTTCAGTTACTAACTGTAGGGAAAAGGCCCTGTGTGGAATATTTAAGGAAATGGAAGAAATAATTTGGACTTCACACGCTCTTCAGAGTATAGACCAAGTCCTAATAGAAATCTGCACCTCAGACATATCACTGTATGCACTGTATTACTGGGAAAAAAAGTGGCGTAATGAACATGGTCAATGGAGTTTAACAGGGCATGGAAACAAAGGGGGCATGCCAGAGCACCCCGGACAAGCACCTTTTTCATCTGTATGCATATTCTAGCTTTCCTGCCCTGCCACATACTTTTGTATGCCATTAGCTGCTTTGCCTTTGGTATACAAGACTTTGGGAGCTTACTGAGGACACAAGCATCCCGGTGTAGAAGGAGCAATGACATCACTGCATGTCACTGTCTATGCTAGGTGAAGGTCAGCAATGAAAAGTAAAGGACTCAGCTGCTCATTGTGGAAAAGTAGTAGGAAAACTTTCAAGTTTAAAGAGGTTTTGCCACTAAAGCATTTCATACCTGTTTTGTCCTCATTCAGCTTTCAGTGTGCTCAAAAAGGGTGTGTGTGATTTGTATGAACTGCATATCATGTGACCCAGCAGGCTGACATCACCATGCCTTTCTCCACAGTGTGCTCACTATAGTCAAACAAAGGTCTTTATGTAAAGACCTGGGAATAGCTACAATGTAGCTGAGTGGTTAGCACTTCTGTCTTTCAGCATAGAGGCCCTAGGTTCCAATCTCTGCAGGAGCTAAACATGTAGACTTACCTGATTGAGGGTTTTTTCTTTTTTATTTATTTGCATTGTTTGACTAATTACTAAGGAGTACAGAGGACAGGAGTAGAATGACAGCACCTGGGGTTGAACACTGGCTCAGCAGTGAGTGTGTGTGATTACTAAGCAGGGAAGAGACTGACAGTAGCTGCCTGAAAGGAGACGTGACTTCTGAGCATGTGCAGTCAAGACTGAGGAGCTCTCGTCACTGGTGGTATCCCCGAGAGACAAGCTATACACTATGGATCACTAAGGTAACAGTTAAAGCAAAAATGCTACAGTATGATGAATGGTGCTTCCCACATCAACTTTACTTTGTATTAAAACCCCTTTAATATTCTCATGGCAAGAAGGGGATATTATTAACCCACAGATGACATACTTGTTATTACTACAGTTGTACAGACTAGACTCAGGAGCTGAACCTGCTCCATACACAGTAGGTGCCCGATGCTTACTACAGCTGATACCTTCAGGAGCCAGGATTTAAAAGAAGTCCAATATTGACTCTTCAACCACTTACCAACATTTGTCATATATTTAGGGCATGTGTTGGTAAGGGCGTACTCATTGAGCCCGTTCCATATGCAGCAGGTAACAGACAAATTTAGACCTGGCTTTTTAACTTGTGAAATGGTGTGGTAAACATGACTGCGGCATCTAAGGGATTAAAAAATAGGGTCGCACACCATTCCAGTCCCTGTTCTTGCCATGGAGTGCTGACCAGTTCTCATTGCAGCCAGGGGGCCTAGTGACGACCTCTATGAATCCCATCTAACTGCCAAAGGCAGGATGTAATGGGACAGCCATTGTACACTGTTCTGATATACATTACTGTTGCAGAATAGTGTACAAGTGATCAAGCCCCCTAGTTGTCAAAAACTGTAGGGGGACTAAAAGTTCAATGAAAAAAAAGTTAAATAAAAATAAAATAGGTTTAAAAAACTCTTCTTGTAACATTTTACAAATAAAATAATAAATGACAAAAAAGGTTCAATTACGCAATTATTATGCATCTTGTACAGTGAACAGCATAGAAAAAATAATACCCACGTCAAAATTGTGTTTATCATGTCGCATCCCCAAAAGCTGGAATAAAAATCGATTAAAATGTTATTTTGTCACCTAAATTTATACCAATAAAAATTATACTTCAGTCTGCAAAAAATGGAACCCCATTTAGGTCCATAGATAGAAAAATATAAAAAATTATTGGTCACAGAAAATAAAACTGTTTTACGTTTTATTTTAATAAGTACTTAGACATAAAAAAAACGCAAAAAATTTTGTATCACTGGATTCGCACTGACCTTTAGAATAAAGATATCATTTATGCTGCATAGTGAACTCCATAAAAACACAAAATGGCGCAATTGTTTTATTTTTTTGTTTGTTTTTTCCAGAACATTATATGGAATGATCAATGACACCATTAAAAGTACATCTTGTTCCACAATAAACAAAACCTTATATGGTTTTGTAGACAGAAACATAAAAAATTATATCTCTTGGAAGACGGGGAGGAAAAAAAGAACGCAACAAACAAAAATCACCCAAGCGGGAAAGGGCTAACCACTTAGATGGCATGGTCAGTGTGACTTTGGCATTAAAGCAGTACAAGGCCTCCTTCCACCTCAAAATTACATGCACTCTCCCACGCAATGCAAACTTGTGTTGTCATTTGGTTTTCATGGCAGCTGGGTGACCTTATAAAGGTCCCCAGGTTTGTCATGATTGTGCTTGCATCATGCCCTGCCTTTTACAGCTGCAGAGAATGTGGAGTTGGCTGCGCATGCGCATCTTTTTCTATTTGTTTTAATCGGAGTTCCAAGTATGTTTATTTGGCTGTAATAAAAACTTCCATTGAAGAAAACAGAGTTGCACATGCACAGCTACCTATACTCTGCGGCCATGGTGTAAGCAAGAATGGTGGCTACATAGACACTTAAAATATAAAACATCTGCAAAACACAAGCCCTCAGCGGTAAAACAGTAGCCATTTCGACGACAAAATAAAAATGTTATGCTTCCTGTAAGGTGGGAATATGAAAGCAAAAACAACCAATAAAGGCAAGTCGTTAAGGTACACAGAAGACATTATTATATGGAGGCAGAAAAAGTGGAATACTGGAGTATATTCACACGACGAGAATTTCTAGGTGGATTTCGCGTTAAACACTTCATTGACAACAGAAAGAAAAACGATTCTCCTTGACCTTCATAGAAAATACTTGTTGTATTTCATACAATGCACATGTTTGGCGTGTGATTTTCAAAACCGACGCACGTTCAAAAAAACCTTTGAAAATGCTCATTCTTTGGTCTTATTCTACTCGGAAAAATGTGTGGAAATTTATTATTGATGTCAATTAGATGGCCAAAATCCTCAGGCAATAAGTGCCCAAAACATTTGTACGTGTATTGCACAACCAATATGCATTAATTGCACTCTGATATTATATCTAATATTTATACCTTGTATACCAGTAAGGGTGTGTTCCCACGGCAAGTGCCAAATACCGGTCGGTAGAGAAAGGTAAACAAAGACTTTAAAAAAATACATTGCTCTTGTGATTTTGCTTGGTCAGGAGATAATGATTTTTTTCTTCTCTTCGAGTACACAGGTTTATCTGGTTAGTGACCACTTCTCCCTTTCTCTTCTCTCTAATTGCTCCAAGCTGTGGTCAGTCAGTCAGTTTGACCATGGTGAGTCACTCCCTGCTGAGTTTTATCTCTAGGAGTATGCTCACCCCACGTCATTGCGCTGCAATATTCCTGAAGTATGCCCCGCAAATACGGTAATTCATAGCTCTCACTGAGAGCTATGATTGCCTGCTGTTTTTCCCGGCGCACAGTACGCGCTGGGAGAAAGAAGTGACATGGGGAGCGCTTGCTAGCGTGCACTTCTGAAGCAACAGACGTATTGCAGGTGTATAGTGGCGCGCACATAGTACACGCTGCTATACGCCTGCAATACGTCATGTGAACATACCCTACCACAGAAGCTTTGTTTACCTAAGATAATAAAAGGTTTAAGCCTTAGGGCTCTGAAGCGTTGAGGATTACAGTTTCTAAATCTCCAGCATACATATCACTTTAACAGGAATAGCTATGAATAGCAGAGCTTAATTAATTTTTTTGTTTTTGTGTCTATGAATTTTATGAACATCTGAGCAACAAACTAGTGCTCTGGCACCCATAGAACTCATACTTGTGCCACTGAATAAAACAGTACTGCCGCACTCCATGTCAAGATTTCATCCCAGGTACTTCTACAGGTACACAAAAGGCAGTGTTCATTAGTAAGGAAGATTTTAAAAATCTCATTTTATGCAAATGGTTGCATATGAGATTCATATAACCTCCGAGCTGTTTGTGGGACCCTACTGATGTCATACAAAGGCCGACAGATGCATACCATATTCCAAAAGTAACATTGCTTCTAAGGGAAATAACCCAATAGCATGGAGCTTCATATGGTGCCACACAAAGTGCCTAAGGGGCTTTAGTAGAGAGAGCAAAATAATCTCCTGCTAAGAGTTTGTTACAATTATATCCAGTCTAGTTAATCCTCTATGAGGATACACTGCATCAAAACCTCAGATCAGGAGATTTGTGCTGCTGATATATTTACCTTACAAAGAGTTGTCTAAAATGGACACAGTTCTAGCAAACCATCACCTGTGAGAAGCTCTAGAACTGTACAGGTTTTTAAACTCGGAGTGTAAGGGCGCATCCCCATGGCATAGGACAAATACCAGCCTGGTTGCCGGCCGGTATTTGTCCTGTTTTGCGCCCGTCCCCACGGCCGCGGGGAGACGGCTTTTCTCCGCGATGAGCGGAGAAGAGCCCTCCCCCCTCCCATTGAGAAGCACAGATTCCGTCCGGTTTTTGGACGGAAGAAGGTGCTTGCTCAATGTTTTGCCGGCGGCAAAACCGCCAGGCGGAAAACCCGTGCAGCAGTCCCCACAATTGTGCTAATTTTCGGCCGGTTTTTCAGGCGGTCTGGAAAACCGCAAACCGGCTGAAAAACCGTCTGCAAACCCGTGCCGTGGGGACATGCCCTTAGGCTTTGTCTACACTGCATCGGACAAAATAAGACGCTGTCTTATTTTCGGGGAAACAGTGTACGCCCCAGTCTAATGTCTTTTGCAGCCTATAACAGGTTCTCCTCCAGGATTATCCTTTATTTAGTTCTATCCATCTTCCCATCAACTCTGACCAGCCCCTGCTAAAGCAAAGCATCCCCACATCCTTCATGGTGGAGATGTTGTTTTCAGCGTGATGTACAATGTTGGATTTCCTCTACACGCAGCGATTCTCATTTAATTTTGGTCTTGTATGAGCAGAACATCTTCTTCCACATATTTTCTGTGTCCCCTATATAGCTTTTTATAAATTGCAAACAGAAATTCTTATGGTTTACTTTCAAATAGGGCTTTCTTCATGCCACTCTTCCATAAAGACAGATTTGTGGAGCACATGACTAATAGTTGTCCTGTGGACAGATTCTCTCACCTTAGCTGTGGATCTCTGCAGCTACTCCAGAGTGACCCTGGGCCTCTCGACTGCTTCTCTTATTACTGCTCTCCTTATCTGGCTGTCAGTTTAGGTGGATTGCCATGTCTTGGTAGATTAGCAGTTGTGCCATACTCCTTCCATTTGTGTATGACAGATTGGACAGTACTCTATGAGATGTTCAGAGTGTGGGCCATTTTTTTTTTTATTTATTTTTTTTAAAACCTAACCCTGCAATACACTTTGCCACAACTTTATCCTCGAGCTGTCTGGTGTGTTCTTTGATTTTCATGATGCTATTTGTTTGCTACTATTCTCTAACAACATGGTCACACTGGATTTTATTTAGGGGTATCAGAGTACAGAGAGCTGATATATATGCATGCCGCACTTTTCAGTTTTTTAATTTGCAAGAATTTGGAAAAGCAAATATAATTTTCTTAACACTTCACACATACTTGCTACTCTTGTGCTGCTCTATCACATAAAATACAAATAAAATACATTTACGTTTGTGGCTGTAATGTTTAACCCCCTAAGCCCTGGGCCTGAAAAGGCCCTAATGACCAGCAACATTTTTTAGTTTTTGCCGCCCTGCATTTCAACAGTCAGATTTTCATAATGATGTAGGACTTGATTTGTGCAGGAGAAGTACTTTTTTTTTATACCACATTTCACACTAAATAACCTATCATATTAATTTTACAGGTTATTATGGTTGTGTGGATACCTAATATGTGTAGGTTTTTTGTTTTTGTTTTGTGTAATGTATGCACAATAATTTTCTATTCAATATTTTTATGTTATTTTTTTCAATATTTAGTTTTTTACTATTGTACATTTTGTTTTTCACACTTAGTAATATATTTGTAAGGGATCGGTGGATTCACTGGACCACCGCAAGCGATGATAGTTAAGCCACGCCAGGGAGCGGAGTCTAAGTAGCCCCCGGTTTTCACCAGAGCCCGCCGCAAAGCAGGTTGGACTTGCTGCGGCGTGAGGCTACCAGGTCGCTACCCCCTGACGTGACTTGCTTGCGATGGAGCCGGGGTACTGCGAGGTACAGAATCGGAATCCAAAGGCCTAGTCGGGGACAGGCAGAAGGTCAGGGCAGGCGGCAGAGATTCGTGGTCAGAGACGGGCAGACGGTCAGGGCAGGCGGCAAACAGGCGAGGTCAGGAAACGTAGCGGAACGGACTGGTACACGGTAAATCAGACAAGACTTACCAACACACAGAACTAGGCTAACGCACACCAACAAACTGTCAGAGAGTGCTGGGGGCATAAAACTTAAATAGAACCAGCAGCCGGCAATTGACCCAATTACCGGTGTACTGGCCCTTTAAATCCGGACCAGCCGTCGCGCACGCGCCCTAGGTAGCGGGTACGCGCGCGGCGGCCGGGACAGGCAGGGGCAGCGTACATCGGAGCGTGGACGGGTAAGTGGCTGGGCGCCGGACCTGGGATGGCAGGGGGATGGTTGCGGGTAGCCGCGGGGCCCGCGCCGGACCCCCTGCGGGCAGGGGGCGGCCGCGGGGTGCAACGGCACCCGCGCCAGCCCCCATGACATTACCTCCCCCCTTAGGTCTCCCCCTCTTTTTTTGGAATTTAGAGAGGAGGTCAGGCCTCGGGTTCCCACGAACGCTCCTCGGGCCCAAACCCCTTCCAATCTATAAGAAAGAACTGCTCCCCCCTCACTGTCTTCTCCGCCAGCACCTCCTTGACCTCAAAGATGTTATCAGCGTTGACCACAGGAGAATGCGAGACAGATCCACGGGAGAAGCGATTTAGCACCACTGGTTTGAGGAGAGACACATGAAAAGCATTCGGAATACGCAGAGTGGGAGGCAAGCGGAGCTTGTAGGACACCGGGTTTAGCTGCCGAAGTACCACAAAAGGACCCAAATACTTAGGGCCTAACTTATAACTGGGTACCTTGAAGCGAATGTATTTGGCCGATAACCAAACCCTGTCACCCGGCTGAAATATGGGCGGGGGTCTCCGGTACCTTACAGCCTGGGCGTTGGTGCGAGCGGAGGCCCGTAGAAGGGCCTGATGTGTGACTTGCCAAAGTGCTTTGATGTCCCGTACTTGGGCATCAACGCCAGGGACGTGAGACGAGATAGCCAGAGGGAGAGGCGGGCGGGGATGTAGCCCAAATACAACAAAAAAGGGGGAGGCTCCAGCAGACTCTGAGTCTAAGGAATTATAGGAAAATTCGGCCCAGGGGAGGAGATCTGACCAGTTATCCTGACGGGCGGACACAAAATGACGTAAATAGGTACCTAAAACTTGGTTGACCCTCTCTACCTGCCCATTGGTTTGAGGGTGATATGCAGACGAGAAGTCCAGCTGAACCTGCAACTGGGCACACAGAGCCCGCCAGAATTTAGATACAAACTGGCCCCTCCTATCAGAAACAATATGCAATGGGAGAACGTGTAGCCGAAAAATGTTGTGGAAGAAGTGTTGGGCCAGCTGGGGGGGCAGAGGGTAACCCGGGCAGGGGAACAAAATGAGCCATCTTTGAAAATCTATTCGTTACCACCCAGATGACCGTGTTTCCTGAGGAGGCCGGAAGGTCAGTAACAAAATCCATGGCAATATGGGACCACGGTTTTCTGGCACCGGGAGAGGCTGGAGCAGACCCGCGGGTCTGAGACAAGGGACTTTGTTACGGGCACAGGAGGTACAGGTCTAGAACAAAGTCTCTAACATCCTGAGCGAGAGTGGGCCAACAATAGTAGCGTGAGATCAGTCGTAAAGACTTGTGGACCCCAGGATGGCCCGCAGTGCGAGAGGAATGTCCCCACTTAAGGATTCGAGGCCGCATGGCAGGACGGACGTAGGTCTTCCCAGGGGGGAGATGTTGGAGATCCACGGGAGCTCAAGGCCCACCGTGTCCGAGGATCTAGAGAGGGCGTCCGCCCTGACGTTCTTTTTGGCAGGCCGAAAGTAAAGGAGGAAGAGCAAGCGAAGAAGAGTGACGACCGGGCTTGCCGAGGATTCAAACGCTGAGCAGGTTGAAGATACATAAGATTTTTGTGATCAGTGAAGATCTCAACAGGATGGCGATCCCCCTCCAGCAGGTGTCGCCATTCTTCTAGGGCTAACTTTAGGGCCAGTAGTTCATGTTCACCAATTGTGTAGTTAAGGCGGCAGGAGTGAAGGTCTTGGAAAAGAAGCCACAAGTAGGCAATCTCCCAGAGGAGGACTTTTGAAGAAGGACAGCGCCGGCACCTACAGAGGAAGCATCCACTTCTAGGACAAATGGACGTTGTGGGTCCGGGCGAGACAAAACCGGAGCTGAAGCGAAAGCGGCTTTAAGACGATTAAAGGCGTTCTGAGGTTCGGGAGGCCAAGATTTGGGGCTAGCATTCTTCTTGGTGAGGGCTACCAGTAGGGCCACCAGCGTGGAGAAGTGCGGAATGAACTGCCTACAATAGCTCGCGAACCCTAAGAAGCGCTGGATGGACCGGAGGCCCACCGGTCGTGGCCACTGCAGAACCGCTGAAAGCTCAGAGGGATCCATCTGGAGACCTTGTTCCGAAACTATGTACCCTAAGAAGGGCAGCGAGGTGCTTTCAAAGAGGCATTTCTCTAGTTTGGCATAAAGCTGGTGGGTGCGGAGGCGTTTGAGTGCCTGGCGGACGTGGTGGCGGTGAGTCTCTAGATCCGGAGAGAAGATTAAAATGTCGTCCAGATAGGCAATTTACGCAGACGTAGATAGAGGTCGCGGAAAATATCGTTGACGAAGTTCTGGAACACCGCCGGAGCGTTGCAGAGACCAAATGGCATGACGAGATATTCGAAGTGGCCGTCACGGGTATTAAAGGCCGTCTTCCATTCGTCTTCCATTCGTCGCCTTCACGGGATTGAATCAAGGTTGTTTGCCATCCGCGTAAATCCCAACTTAGAAAAAACATTTTGGGCGGGCCCTAGAGGCGATCTAAGTTCGAGTCGAGGCAGGGGTATCGTTTCTTTATGGTGATTTTATTAAGTCCACGGTAATCGATCACAGGGCAGAGAGTTCCATCCGTTTTTTTTGACAAAGAAGAATCCGCCCCGCCGGTTTTAAGAGGGACTTTACGTATAAAAGCCTTTACGGAGGGTTCTTCCTGAATATACTCCGACATTGCCTTGGTTTCTGGGACAGAAAGAGGATAGACTCTGCCTCGAGGAGGAGTTGTACCGGGTTGCAGGTCAATAGGACAGTCGAGTGGCCGGTGCGTAGGAAGAGTTTCGGCCTGTCCTTCAGAAAAGACGTTGGCAAACTCCTGGTAAGGAGTGGGCAGACCTGGCAGAGACTTCGTAGGCTTTATGGAGGCAGCACGTGGAGCAGGACGGAGTGCAGAGAGGCATCGCGAGTGGCACGCGGGCCCCCAACGGACAATGTCGCCAGTGTTCCAGTCCAGAGTTGGAGCACGCTCTTGCAACCAAGGAAGGCCCAGGAGGACATCAGAAGAGGAGCGAGGCAGAACGAGTAGCTTCAGAGTCTCTTTGTGTAGAGCGCCTATTTGCAAGGTGAGAGGCGCAGTGCAGAACCGAATAGCATCCTTGAGACATTCCCCACTGAGAGAGGAGACGAACATAGGCTTCTGCAGAGGGGTCACCGGGACACGAAACTTGGACACCAGAGCTTGGCTAATGAAATTTCCTGCAGACCCCGAATCAAGGAAGGCGGTGGCTTGGAAGGTGCTGTCCGGCGAATTTTCACAGAGTACGGTAATGGTCAGACGGGGAAGGCCACACTGACACCTAGGGATGCCTCCTTACAAGCCTAGGTGCGGGAGTTTCCCCGGACGTACCGGACAGTTGCCAATGAAGTGACCAGAACCGCCACAGTAGAAACATAGCTGCTTCTGTCGACGCTCCAAACGTTCTTCCTGGGTCAGGTGGGCTCTCTCGACCTGCAGGGGTTCGTCCTCAGGAACCATTGGCGGAGGAAGTGGAGGATGTTGAAAAACGGGAGCCAGACGAGGTAACCGACGTGGTCGGGTGACTTCCCGTTGGAGGCGGATCTCTTGTAGTCTCTCAGCGAATCGTATGTCGATTCGGATGGCCAACCGAATCCGTTCCTCCAGAGAGGATGGCAGATCCCGACCAGCGAGCTCGTCCTTAATGCGCCCAGAGAGACCTTGCCAGAAGGTTGCCACCAGCGCCTCATTGTTCCAGTCAAGTTCAGTGGCTAGGGAGCGGAACTGCACAGAGTACTGACCCACCGTAGAGTCGCCCTGACGGAGACGGAGCAGAGCTGCAGCAGCAGAGGAGGTGCGGCCAGGTTCCTCGAAGACGATGCGAAACCCCTGAAGGAAAGCTTGGAGATTTGCTGTCAGAGGATCTCCTCGGTCCCATAGTGGAGTGGCCCAGGCCAGAGCTTCGCCCGTTAGGAGGCTAATTATGAAGGCCATCTTGGCCCGCTCGGTAGGGAATTGATGCCCCAACATCTCAATGTGGATAGAGCATTGACTGATGAAGCCCCTGCACTTCTTTGGGTCTCCATCATAGCATGTAGGAAGCGGCAGATGCAGAGAAGGTCCCGGTGCAGGAGCAGGTAGAGCCATGGCTGAAGGAGCAACAGGTGCTGGCGTGGCGGGAGCAGCAGCAGGCAGAGGTAGACGGGCTGCAAGGTTCAGCATCATGGCCGCGAGCTGGTCAATACGCTGGCTCTGCTGTGCGACGGCCGTCGTGATGTCCCGGAGTTCGGGCAGAGGTACACTAGCGGAATCCATGGCCAGTTGGTACTGTGAGGGTTCTGTGGATTTGCTGGACCACCGCAAGCGATGATAGTTAAGCCACACCAGGGAGCGAAGTCTAAGTAGCCTCCGGTATTCACCAGAGCCTGCCGCAAAAGCGGGTTGGACTTGCTGCGGCGTGAGGCTACCAGGTCGCTACCCCTGATGTGACTTGCTTGCGATGGTGGCCGGGGTACTGCGAGGTACAGAATCGAAATCCAAAGGCATATTCGGGGACCAGCAGAAGGTCAGGGCAGGCGGCAGAGGTTCATGGTCAGAGACGGGCAGACGGTCAGGGCAGGCGGCAAACAGGCGAGGTCAGGAAACGTAGCGGAACGGACTGGTACACGGTAAATCAGACAGGACTGTCCCACACACATAACTAGGCTAACGCACACCAACAAACTGTCAGAGAGTGCTGGGGGCGAAACCTAAAATAGAACCAGCAGCCGGCAATTGACCCAAGTACCGGCGTACTGGCCCTTTAAATCCAGACCAGCCGTCGCGCGCGCGCCCTAGGGAGCGGGTACGCGCGCGGTGGCCGGGACAGGCAGAGGCAGCGTACACCGGAGCGTGGACGGGTAAGTGGCTTGGCGCCGGACCTGGGATGGCAGGGGGATGGTCGCGTGTAGCCGCGGCGCCCGCGCCAGACCCCCTGCGGGCAGCGGGGTGGCCGCGGTGCGCAACGGCACCCGCGCCAGCCCCCATGACAATATTAGCATATATGAATATGCTAATACATTACAATCCCTGTCAGACACAGGCAGCAGTCAGTGCAACAGACAGTGTGCCCTGACTGTAGGCTTGTTATACAGACAGCCCCGGGGCTACTGTAGAGATGGTCCCCGGGCTCCATCGAGTCACCAGAGTCCCAATCACCCCGTGGAGCAGGGAAATGCCCTTTGGTTATGCTGCGGTCACAGACCGTGGCAATCAAAGGGTTAAGTGAAGGACGTCTCTAGATGTAATTAAGGTAGGTTCACAAAAATCTCACTTAAAATCCAAAGTAGAAATTTGAGGCAATACCTTGGATTTCTGTCAAAAATTTTAACTATGCAAGCAGTTTATTAGGATGTAGTTTTAGGCCGTGTTCACACGGCTTATTCCCGACGGATTTGTGAGCGCACAAATCCGTCGTGAATAAGGGGCGGGACGGGGGCGGGGCCAGAGCGCGGCGGGGGCGCCGCTCCCGGCCCCATAGACAAAGCATTATCTACGGCGCGTACGCGCCGTAAATAATGTGCATGTCACTTTCTCCCCGCCCGGCGGATTCGCCGAGCGGGAAGGAGCGACGGAATCCACTGTTCTCTATGAGAGCAGTGGATTACCGTAATGCCTCCGAGGTTTTGGCGCCTTCCTGCTGCGCAAATCCGGCGCGCAGTACGGCGCCAATCCGCGGCAAAATAAGCCGTGTGAACGAGGCCTTAAACTGACAAATAAAAGGTAAGTAAATAGGCCTCATGCACATTAGCATCTTATGACTTCAGACAACCTTCACGTTATATGAAGATGTAAACATAATACTCATAGAATTAAGATAAATGAGGCCTTACTTCTGTATCCCTCTTATGTCATTTGAAGATCTACCGGGTTTTTTTCTATCGCACTCCATATGAAACCAGCAAGAAAATAAAATGTTCTCATTTCTATCAGAAGCGGTATTTTAAGTGGTTATTCTAGACACATCTGGATACTGGGTGTAGTAGTAATTCTTATTCTATTAGATTGTGAGCTAAGCCAAGTAAGGAACATTAACAGATAAATATTCTGCTATTGCATAGTGCTGTATAATGTGTAGGTACCATACAAATCAAGCATACAATCCATAATGAATGAGCTTATGCCGCAGTTTCCAGGCGTGTGAAGGCATATGTGCCTACATACATAGATCACTAGGGTAGAACGGCTGGAGAGTTGGTTAGATTTAATAGGAAATGACAGGAGTATAAATTGAACCCTGACAGTAGTTTCATGTTTTCGCAATAGAACTGAACTGGTCTTTTATCATAAGATTATTAGAATAAAGGTTGATCTATACTTTAGACGAGTTCTTCCCTTTAACCTCGATTATATTGCAGCCTGTTCTACTTCCTATTTCTCCATTAAATCTATAATTTCTCTCTTTTTGTTCCCCCTTTAGTTTATTGGAGGGTCTGATGGATGGAGACGGCTGTGTTTCCATGGTAACCAGTGCCCTGTCTTCTTGGATGGATGGAATCCTTCTACATTAAGCTTGGGGTACTGAATATTTTTCAATCACCTAAGTCTTTTAAGGACACATTGTCCCGAACTAGATTATAGCTATTTCCTTTTGTATTATTACAGGTTGCTCCCTCTGAGAATGGACAGCGTATCAGCCTAGAGCTCAGTCAATGCATTTGATTTACAAATTTATTAAGGTTATTGACAGATATTAGGTTTGTAATTCTTAATTTATCAGAATGCTTAAAATGGACCTGTCTAGTGTTTTATGCTGCCCTATCTGAGAGCAGGATATGATAAAGAGGAGCTGAGCTCTGTGATATCTAGGGTTATATGATAGAAGGAAAGGAGCTGAGCGGTATGATATATAGGGTTAAATGATAGAGGAGAGAAGCTGAGCTCTGTGATACATAGGGTTATATGATAGAGGAGAGAAGCTGAGCTCTGTCATATATAGGGTTATATGTTAGAGGAGAGAAACTGAGCTCTGTGATATATAGGGTTATATGATAGAGGGGAGAAGCTGAGCTCTGTGATATAGGGTTATATGATAGAGGGAGAGAAGCTGAGCTCTGTGATATATAGGGTTATATGATAGAGGGAGAGAAGCTGAGCTCTGTGATATATAGGGTTATATGATAGAGGAGAAAGCTGAGCTCTGTGATATATAGGGTTATATGATAGAATAGAGAAGCTGAGCTCTGTGATATATAGGGTTATATGATAGAGGGAGAGGAGCTGAGCTCTGTGATATATAGGGTTATATGATAAGGGAGGAGGAGCTGAGCTGTGTGATATATAGGGTTATATGATAGAGGAAAAACTGAGCTCTGTGATATATAGGGTTATATGATAGAGGAGAGAAGCTGAGCTCT
The DNA here is from genome assembly GCA_025379985.1 of Phyllomedusa bahiana. Taxonomy (NCBI): domain Eukaryota; kingdom Metazoa; phylum Chordata; class Amphibia; order Anura; family Hylidae; genus Phyllomedusa; species Phyllomedusa bahiana. The sequence goes on from JAODAL010000262.1 coordinate 339,134, forward strand.
GTGATATATAGGGTTATATGATAGAGGAGTGAAACTGAGCTCTGTGATATATAGGGTTATATGATAGAGGAAAGAAGCTGAGCTCTGTGATATTATAGGTTATATGATAGAAGGAGAGTGAGCTGAGCTCTGTGATATATAGGGTTATATGATCAGAGGAGAGAGCTGAGCACTGTGATATATAGGGTTATATGATAGAGGAGAGAAGATGAGCTCTGTGATATATAGGATTATTATTGGACAGAGGTAGAGAAAGCTGAGCTCTGTGAGAATAGGGTTATATCGTAGAGGAGAGAAGCTGAGCTCTGTGATATATGGGGTTATATGATAGAGGAGAGGAGCTGAGCTCTGTGATATATAGGGTTATATGATAGAGGGAGAGAATCGGAGTTCTGTGATATATAGGGTTATATGATAAAGGGAGAGAAACTGAACTCTGATATATAGGGTTATATCGTAGAGGAGAGAAGCTGTGCTGTGTGATTTATAGGGTTATATGTCAGAGGAGAGAAGCTGAGCTCTGTGATATATAGGGTTATATGATAGATGAGAGACGCTCTGTGATATATAGGGTTATATGATAGAGGAGAGAAGATGAGCTCTGTGATATATTATATATTATATAATTTGGAGCAGGCTTTCTAAATAAAAAGCAAATCCTGTCAGGAGACTGTGAGAGTCCAGTTTACCCCACCCACACACAGTGATTGACAGCTTTCCCTGTATCAGTGTGTATACAGAGCAACATCAGTCACTGTATGAGGGCGGGGTCAGCAGCACCTTTGAGATCTTCTCCGTTTGTTACTGAGAAATCTTGCTCCAAATCATATAAACCTATATAAGCACAGAGCTCAGCTTCTCTGCCTGTATCACATCCTGCTGTCAGACAGTAGCATAAACCACCTCACAAGTTCCCTTTTAAAGTTATGTACAAGCAAATTGGGCTATATATAAGCTTCCTTTTAATTACAGTACAGTGGCCTAAAAACTACATTGATTCTAGAATAAGAATGATATCATGGTATATTTGACAACACAATATCAGCCAGAAACCAGCTACATTCTACTCTGATTAAAAACAGCCTGTGCTTGGGCTGAGTAAACAACCAAAATGGAGGCCAGCCACTCCCCACATGCAAACAATCCAAAACACAAAGATTGGTAAGCACATCCCAAAAATTTTAAAGAAATTTGTATAGGGGCACACTGTTGTGGCAGCACAGCAATGCAAACACAACACAATATCAGTAGCACTCTATAAACACCAAAAGTCAAAGAGAAAATAGGAATTGTTTCAAAATATATTTCTGCTACTTTAGGATACATGAAAATGTTAAATTCTTAGGGGGACATGTATAAAGATCGGCGCGTCGAAGCACCTGTTTTCACGGGTTTTTCCGTGAAAACTGCGCCTGATGTATGTCGGCGACGAAGTGCGCTCATACATGCGGGGCAAACTTCTACGCCTCCGACAAACAGACCACATTGAAATTGGTCTGCCTGTCGGAGCTTTGATGCGCCTCACTTTGCCGATCCGCATTCATACATGCGTCGGTGTTTTCGAATGTGGTGCTTCCCGCCCCAGAACGCCCACAGCACGCCCCTTCCTGTTAGGCGCATTAGAAATTGGTGAAGCTTTCGCCTCATGCGCCTAACACATAGGGGAGTTGCGTCCGACAGCGGAGTCGGCACCGAGAGGCGCGTTATACGCCAGAAAACCGGCGAAAACACTGATCATACATGTCCCACTTAGTGTATATTTTTGATCAAAACTGTAATTGCCCATCCACCATGACAAGGTGACCTCAATACAGATGGGAGCCTACTCTAAGGCTATGTTCACTTGGCGTAATTGCGGGGTATACAGTGTGCCCCGCAATTACACCGGGTGTTTGCGAGTCGCGCTGATAGGCGCGTACTCCCGCGACGCGGGGAGAGGGCGGCAACCCGCCGCCCCCTTAGACTGTCATTACTGACTGACATGTCACATCTCCCCATGCGTACTCTCCCGGGGAGAGGAGGCGTAATCCATAGTTCTCTATGAGTTCCCTGTAATTTCGGCGCGCTCCTCGCTCGTATTAGAGTGCAAATACGACGCGAAATGCGCACCGAAATTTGGCTGTTTGAACATACCCTAATATTTTACCTCACTTGGTGTCCGTTCAGACCTCCATATATTCAGGGAGAGAAGGTCCCAGCTACATTCTGCTCTGATTAAAAACAGTCTGTGTATATGGGCGGAGTGCACAACAAAAATGGAGGCCAGCCACTCCCCCATGCAAACAATCCAAAAATACAAAGATTGGTCAGAACATCCCAAAAAATGTAAATGAATTCGTATCGGTGCATGCTGGTACATTTGACTTTTTAATAACTTGTTGACAACCACTGGAAAAGATTGACATCAGACTTTTTCCATTAAAAAACTACAGCGTGTGATCCTCAGCAGAAATCCAAAGCAACACCTAAGGTTTCCACTTTACAAAGGCGACATTCAGCTATGATTTGGACGATGGGCTTAACCTGCTTAAGCGGAATCCAGCGAGAATCCACTTGAAAATATGTTTCAAAATCCAAGTTGTGGAAAATCCTCACTGTAGTCTGCTGTGTGAACTACTGGCCATTCAAATTAATGACCATTGCATTACACAAGAATTTTAAGGAATTATCCAATGCAGAATTCAATCATGTGAACCTACCCTTAATTGTGTAGTGTAAGAAAAGATTGATTTTGAAAATTTTTCGTCCAAATAAAACCTCTCTTGTTCTACCTTTGAGGAGTAGGTTACTAGATGTTCATTGGTGAAAAGATTTAGGAAAAGGCTGAGAACTGAACTATATTCACAGAAGGAATACATTTTATTTCAACTACAGCCATTGCAAACAGGTTCATAAAATAAAACCTGTAGCCATTGGGTTCTTATACAGTAGATCAGCCGGGGTCATACAGCTGTAATAAGGCTGTATTCTAAGCATTCATACTCTGGACATAAAGTACACCACTAATTGCTGCACTACTAAATCAAACTTAAAGGGAACCTTTCAAGTATTTTATGATGTTCTATCTAAGAGCAGGATGAAATAGAGGGAGAGAAACTGAGCTCTGTGATATGAAGGTTTTTATGATTTGAAGCAGGATATTGGAGTAAAAAGTAAAACAATACAACAAAAAGTGAAAGTTCTACTTACCCCACCCACATACATTGATTGACAGCTTGCTATGCACACCCACTAATACAGGGAAAGCTGTCAATAACTGTATGTGTGAAGGGTAAGCAGCACTACTACTGTCTCCTACGGAGCCATGCCTAGATTTTTTTGCTTTTTATTCAGAAATTCTGTTCCAAATTGTGTAAACTGATTTCTCACAGAGTTCAGCTCTTTTCCCTTATCAAACCCTGCTATCAAATAGGGAAGCATAAACCACCCGACACATTCTTTTTAAGGTTTGTGTCCATCATATGGGTACTGATGTGAAAACACACCCAGTAGTCCGGGCTACACTAAAAATGGCTGGAGGCAAGATATAGACACTTTGCCACTCAACGTCAGAAATCTTGTAACTCACATTAAAATTCACAGGAATTTACTGAGTGGCTTAAATAGTGGTTATAGCATATGAGTTTCTAAACTATTTTTTCCAATGACTGCAAGGATTTCATGGCAGGTTTACTTTCACAATTTCTTTACGTTCATAGTACACAAAAATCTCAATTTTTTTTTTATTACAACTAAATTACATGAGTTATCAGAAATAAAAAAATATATATAATTATAACAATGCAGAATTAAAGAGTTTTTCAGGACTTTAAAGGACCCCCTTAGTTCATTAGAAATTGCTTTTAGGTTCACCGTAGTTCCAGTAACTTAGCTTATCTGCAGCTACATACAGGATTTCAGGCTGATTCAACAGTCTGTTAGGTCATGTGACCTACAATCTGATTAGCTGACAAGAATTCTGTCCCTCTATGCAATACTAGAAGATTGGCTTGGAACCTCTCATATGAATGCATAAAAAATTTACTTCCTGTTCACGAAACCATGCTATGGGTTTCAGCAGCTCAGAGTGCAGGTCACATGACCTAGTAGCAGCAGTGAGAAATCCTGTATTCTGCTGCAGTTAAGCAAACTTACTGATACCTATGTATCTAGTAGCAATTTCTAATGGAAAAAAGAAAAACCAGGAATGGTCCTTTAATATTAATAGCCAATCAGTAGAATAGGGTATTAGTATCTAATTGTTAAGGGTCTGACTTCCGGCACCTCCACGATCAGATGATTATAGAGTACAGATTACTTGAACGTGACTGACCAGCTGAGAGCTACAGTACCAGGCAAGGCCACCACAAAATAAAGGGTACAGTACCTAGTAAACAGCGAAGAAGTTACAGCACTGCTCAGAATATTATGGCTCCTTTAATCAAATGAGGTGACGGAAGAGGGACCCCACCAGTCTGATATTGATGGCTTATCCTCTGCATAGGCCATAAACATGAAAACCCTGGGAGAACCATTCAAAATCCCCATATATTTGTATATAAAAATGTACATGTACTCCTTTAGCAGATACTGTAAAGTCATCTCATATTTACATGAAATACAATAAATGGTTTTGCTCCCTTTAAGCTATTAATTCCTAATATTGGTCATTTTTTTTCTTAATTACGAGCCACAAATACAAATCATGAAGCATAGTGTGATGAATTAACACAAGCACTTGATCAGTTGCCAAATCCTTCAAACCTGAAGTACAATGACCATCTTTCTTTCAGTGCCTCATCAAAGGAGATGACATCAAGGGCACCAAGGGGAGTGACTTGAGTCACTTATTAGTTTTCCTGAGATAAATGAAAACAGCTGAGACCTAGAAGAAACAATTATAAGGATTCAAAGGACATTATACTGGTATCATACTTGAGCTACTAAAAATTGAGCCTATACTTTAATCCCACACCTTTGGATAGCAGTAAGTTTGGTTCAGGTATAGCAAAGGACACAATTGATTTTAATTACAATTGTCTAAGAATCCCAGAGTGTTGCTGCTTTATTTTTTTTTTTATTTTTATTAAAAAAAGGACTTTGGCCGCAGAACTGTAAAACTGCTGTTTTGTCTTGTACAGTTCTTTATACAATAGTCTATTCACCAGTCTAGTCACCAGTAATATATTCTTGCTGTTTTGTACTCACAGGTTTGATTACCAACCAGGTAAACATCTGCTGTATCTCCTAGGAAATTCGATAAATGCTGAACTAAATCTATATAAAATACACGGTTTACAAATTCTTTTCCGAGTATGGTCCATATATTCATCACCACACTCATTAACCATAGCAGAAGAAGAAGCACTTCAAGGAATGCAGTGAAATCGCAACTAAAAGGGATTTTGCCACAAACGCATTTCATACTTGCTTTGTCCAGCTTCAGCTTTCAATGCGCTGAAAAAGGGGCGTGTGTGATTTGTTTGATCTGCAGATCATGTGACCCAGCAGGCTTGATATAACCATGCCTTTCCCCACAGTGTGTGTTTCTTTTTTCTTTTTATTTATTTGCACTGTTTAATCACCAAGACGTACAGAGGACAGGAGTAGAATGACAGCACCTGGGGTTGAACACTCCATCAGCAGTGACGGTGTGTGATTAATAGGCAGGGAATAGACTGACAGTAGCTGCTTGATATGAGAAGTGATGTCTTAGCATGTGCAGCCAGGACTAAGGTGCGCTCGTCACTTGTTATATACCCTGGACATGAGCTGTACACTATGGCCTCCTTCACACGGCTTATTTGGGCGCTTATTGGAGCCGTACTGCGCGCAAGTATTTGCGCTTCAGTACGGCTCCAATCCGTCCCAGTAACTACGGTAATCCACAGTTCTCATAGAGAACTATGGATTCCGTCTCTCCTCCCCGCTCGGCGAATCCAATGACAGTGATGAGGCCGGCGAGCTGCCGGTCCCCCGTCCCCGCAATTACGCCGGCAATAAGCCGTGTGAACATTGCCTATGGATTACTAAGGTAGCAGCTATAACAAAAATTCTACAGAACTTCTAATAAGGATGAATAGTGAAAATGTTTATTATTTAATTTGCAAACTTTCCATGCCAATTTTACTTTGTGGCAGTGCCCCTTTAAGGAGGAATTCACACTACTGTATTTGCTACATTTTAGGTATCCGTCAGGGTATTGGATAAAAGATATCCAGACAGATACCGTGACATAACCACGGCTGGCCCCTAGACATTAATAGAAGAAATATAGCCTAACACGCTTTTATGTCCCGTACCAAAAGCATATACCGCCGGAAAATAGAGCAAAGAGTCCAAATAGGACTATGTTTATTCTATTAATGTGTATGGGCCAGCTGCGGTATTTGTCGGGGTACTTTTTTCCCGTTACCCAGATGGATAGTTGCAGTTGTCAAGTTCCAAGGGAGAGAGGGAGAGAGAGGGAGGGGGGAGGGAGGAGAGAGACTTCCCCATGCACTTCTGTTGTATCCCTGTGCTTCTCTCTCTTGGTCCTCTGTTGTCTTCCTGGTTCCCAAAGTCAGCTTGTGCAATAGGCAGCCACAGACTGGTTGCAGGGGTCACGGGTCTTTTTCTCAAATCACCATTCGGAGTGCTTACATGTGACTGTTGCAGCAAATTAGCGGCTGCAGTGGTGTGTTGTGACTGCTGGACCCATGAAGACTGTAGCAGCACAGCCAGGGCTGCAGCAGAGGTACGTGTGAAAATATTGCTCTTCTTTTTGTTTATCAGGAGTAGCAATTGGAAATAAAAAGTTAAACCTGGACAAGCCCGTTAATGGCCTCATAGACTGAAACATGAACAGGGTGAATAAAGTTATGACTTCCTTCCATTTCTTGGATTGGAGACCCCGAATTAGGTCTCTTAAAGTAGCTGCACCTACATTTTACTTCTAGTCAGATGACTGCTGTCTAGCCTCGGTTCACTTAGCATAATCTGAGAAGTGACCTCTACAAATTGGTATTAGGGGTTGCTTACATGGGGCCGATACACATTGAATTTTCCACACCAAATACACCCTGCATATTTTCTGCATGTGGAACAGCAGCAAAGTAAATTAAAGTTTAAGAAAAATAACAAAAGTGAAATAAAGGTGAAAAAAAATCACAAATAGGATGATCTGGGGCACAGAGTTTAAATCTGTAGTATAGCAATTGATATCTTGGAAACATTACAGATTGGTTAAGAATTTTCCACATGTAGTTGAATGGGGAAGCCAAAAGTATCATGGATTGTGTTGCAGATAACCCTTTTGCCAGTCTTCTTTATATAGTCACCAGCACTGATATGTAGCCTATGTGCTCACTGCTGCAGTCACATGCCATATGAAGGAGTTCTGGGTATGTTGTGATTATTTTGTTCAGTTTTTTCCCCCATCGTATGATGTGATGTTCACAGGAAAATCTGCTCTCTATAGTGCAGAACTGCTTCTGTAAATTTCCCTCTAGATGCCTACATCTGCATCAGGAAAACATACCTTAAAGGGTTTTCTCATCACAATGATTAGCTTTAAACCTGTAGACAATGGTAAACAAAGACCATTACCAAATATATTGCTGTTCAGATTTTGCTTTGTTTAGGAGATAAAGAAGATTTAATATCTTGCTTATTTATACAAGATTCCCTAGGTTACTGACCATCTCTCTCCTCTCATTGCTCCAGCTGCCCTGTCCGACCATTGTAACACACTTCCTGCTGAGTGTTATCTCCAGCACAGGAGGTTGTTCATCTATGTTACTGACAAACTTTAACCCTTAGAGCTCTGGAGCTTTGTGCAGTACAGTTTAGAAAGCTCTTGCACTCATGTCACTGGAACAGGCTAAACTAGGAATAGCAGACCTGATATGCCAATCGCCGTTAAAGAACCACCCACAGCCTAATCAGGAAGTGCGAGTTTGAAGCTGGCTGAGAAGAACAGGCAGCATATAAACACCCAAAAGGTTAGAGTATTTTACACAAGGATTGAATGCTGATTCAGCGCAAAACTGCATCGAAAAATGCGTCCAAAAAACTGTTTAAAATTTTACCCATGTAAATTAAGTCATCGTTCAGACGACGCCGATTTCACTCGCTTACAGTAAGCAAAAATCTGCTAGCGAGTGTGGACTTTCAACAAGGAGACAACATGAACAGTCCGAGGCAGATTTTTGTGTCCTATACTCTTGTATTGTGTGGTCACGGCCTGTTTTTGACACAATGTTGCGAAAACCACAGGAAACGGAAGCAAAACCAAAATTTCACTACATGATATGAATAAATCGTCCAAATAACACAGTCTTGTTTTTTTGTGTGTATTATCTTTTTTGAATGAGTGGTCCATTTAACTCAATGGAGTTCCGACTGCAATAACGCATACAACCCATGGATAGGTTTGGCAATTGCTTGCAAAGAACGCAACCATGGTTTTCTGATTGTGCATAACTCCTTAAGAAACAAAAAAAACTTACACTGAAGGTGTAAAAAAATATAATTTACAATAAAACTTGGCAGTAAATTCCCTTAAAGAGCACCTATAACCTCCACACAAACATTGATGTAGATGAAAATTTTAAGACTTTTTTTCAAAAACATGTCATTTGTAACATTAGTAATCCCGAGGATTTCCTCTTTGACAGGGTACAGGGTTTTTTTTTTACTTTTCAAATCAGGAGATCCTTTTTAGCTGAGGGGATACCCAAATGTGCAGGGGAGCTGAGGGCATAGTGTTGTACAGGTAATCTGAGTCCTTTATCATATGTCAACAGGCACAGCCACTGTTGAAAAAGTGTACAGAGTTTACCTGTTGCTTAGACTCCTCCTCAAGAGCAACAGGCTCAATATTACACTGCTGTTGGGTGCCATGATTAGACTTAAGGGCCCCCCCTTGCACAGGGACTCCCTAGCTCAGAACAATACTTTGACACAACTATCAACATACTCTGAAGCCAGCAAATCGGAATGACAGCTTGGGGATCGCTGTTTTAAAGCTGGAAATTTTTTAAAAACTAATTACGGTGAAATGTTTATTTTCCTTATGAAACATATTTGAGAAAGTGTTTGTATTTTTGTCTTATGTTACTTCATGGGTTTTTCTGAAGGTGATAGGTAACCCCAAATTTTATTTTTTACTAGCAGTATTCATCAAAGGGGGGTTTTGCGTAAATAAAAATTATAAATTTTTAAAACAACACGAATATATATACACATAAAAAATTATAATAATTATATATAATATATATTATATAATTATATATTTTATAATAATATATTAATTATATTTCCCTTGGGGCCAGAATGGTTCAAAAGAGAAAAAAAAAAAAATGATTATTTGGATGTCCTCCGTCGCTCTCGAGCTCCCACTGATCTGCTCCTCTCGGCTTCAGGTTTTCACTTAAGAGAAGATCCCGCGCTCCACTTAATTGAAAAGGAACTGGGGCCCCTCCTTGTTTTGGGATGAGAATCTGGATGTCGAGAGGAGCAGATTGCCGGGAACGCATGAGCACTAATAGCAAAAGGGAAATTTGGAAGCTCTGTGTTTTTTGGAACACTCTGGCCAAAACTGTAAGTGACACAATGGGCCTCATTCATCAAAACCATCTAAACAGTAAGCCTGTCTTCGTTTCCTACCTATCAGAGCTTAGCTTTAATTTTTCCATAGTAGTTTAAAAATGTAAAGACAAGTGTTTGGGTTTTAGAGAAAGAAGGACATTCTGCTATAATAATTTTTGATAAATGAGCCGTTTTGATCCATGTGGAGTCTATGCCCCTCCCTTTAATGCTAAACGTGAGGTGACACCAGATGTAAGATGACTTGACAATCCAATGCAGTCTGCTGCCCTTTTTTTTATTTTAAAAAAAGGGGGGACTTAAAAATTTTTTTAAAAAAAACATAGAAAACAATGGCTCAAACAGAAATACTCTTTTTCTAACAAAAAAAGCCATGATGCTAAGTAGCAACGTAAGTGATCACTTTTAAAGGGATGTTTGCATGACATTTTCTATTGCAGAATCTGTGCAAAAAAATTGGAAAATACTTTTGGTTTTTTTCCATGACTTTAATTTGTGCAACTTTTGGGTAGAGGATTCAGCCTCAATTCTATTCAGAATTGGCATCCAGAATGCGAGTCAACATCACATACTTGCAATGGAAAATCAGCATCAGTGCGATGATCTAAATTTTCCTTTGTGCTGAAAAAAAATTAATTAAAAAAAATTCACCCGGGAAAAAGGGCATGTTCATTCTTTAGGGCATTCAGCACTGAATTTTAGCGTTAACCCACATGATATGTGAAATCTCCCTTTAAATTTAGCAAACAACAATGTCAACAATTGAGAAAAACTACTAAAAAATCCAAACGGCATAGTCTGAATTTTGACAGTTCCACGCTTTTTTTTCATTCGGCCATTTGGAAGATCAAAAAGTTTTTTTTTTTGTCATTAAAGTACACTCTGAAACCCCCTCTTAAAAAAAAAAAAAATGTAGAATTTTTGCAAATTTATTAAACAAAAAACTGAAATATCACCTGGGCATAAGTATTTTAGAATTTTGTTTGACCTCTATTTAACTCACATGCTTTTTCATTTCCTTTCTGACCCTCCTTGAATGGTTCACTTCATTGGGTCTAGGGTGTTTAATTTAAATGATTGGACTTTTTGGGAAAGACACACACCTGTCAGATTAGGAAAAAAGACACACACCTGTCTATATAAACCTCACAGCTCACAGTGCAGTCAGAGCACATAGAATCAGAGGTCTAAGAACTGCCCAAGGAGCACAGAGACAAAATTTGGGGGCAGGCACAGATCGGGCTAAGGGTTACAAAAGAATTTCGCAGCACTAAAGGTTCCCTAAGACATTGGCCCCCCCAAAAACCTTAAATGGAAGAAGTTCGGAAAAACCCAACTCTTCCTCGCCCTGGCCGTCCACCCAAAAAACAAAGAAATCGGTGAAAACAGCCCTTGGTGAGAGAGGTAAAGAAGGACCCCAAGATCCTGTGGCTAAGCTCCAAGTTGTAAAAGGAGTGGGAGAAAAAAATCAACAAAATCACAAAGCAACATCCTGCAGCCCCCCCCATTGGGGCTTTATGGCAGAGTTCCACAGAACCCCTCCCCCATGCAAAAATATAAACCCGCATACGTTTGCAAAAAAAAACATGAAAAGGACCCCCAATAGAGAAAAAAGATTCTCTGGGCTATGAGATGAAGATTGAACTTTTTTGGTGTTAATTTAAGTGGGATGGTGGAGAAAAACCCGGCACTGTCTCACCTGCCCAATACAATCCCAAAAATGAAACATGGTGGTGGCAGCATCATGCTGGGGTGTTTTTTCAGCTGCGAGACAGGACGACTGTTGAAATTGAAGAAAGATAATCCCCAAAAGTAGGATATCCTGGTGAAACCCCTCTTCCAAGCTCTGGACCTCAGATGGCTGAAGATTATTTTTCCAACAAGACAATCCCCCTAAGCACACTTTTAAAATAACAAAGCAGTGGCTTAAAACAACCTGTCCCCCATTCTTGTCTGGCCCAGCCGAGCCCTGACCTAAACCCAATTGAGCATCTTGGAGAGTTTTAAAAAATGGCTGTCCACCAATTACCACCCAAACCCTGGGGGAACTGGAGAGGATCTGCAAGGAAGAAGGCAGGGGCCCCCCAAATCCGGTGTGAAAACTTTTTCATAAAGGGAGACTTATGGCTGTACTAGCTCAAAGGTGCTTCTATAAATCGAGCAAAGGGCTAAGTTTATGACCATGGGATATTTCATTTTTCTTGTTTAATTAATTTAAAAAGAATCTACATTTCTGTTTGTTTCTTTTCACGAGGGGTTTTCGAATTACTTAATGAGCAAAAACAGAATTTTTTTTGATCTTCCCAAATGGGGGCAATGAAAAAAAGTAAAAAATTTTAAAAGGGGTCTCAATATTTTCCGCACCCACTGTCCCAAAGGGGGGGAGATCCATTGAACAGTGTTGTGCTGTAACCTTTTTATCATCATTCGGCCCAGCTGCTTTTAGTGCAAATATCAAAATCACCAATATATCTAAATGATTAAATTTCCTAAAAAACAAAGACTGGAGTTCTGCTAAAAAAAAAATTTTTTTGGGCCCAAAGGGGCTCCAACTCCCCCCAGAAACTACCCTTATAAAAGGGTTCAAGCTAAATCAAAAGGCAACTAATCTAACCTACTATGGATCCCACTGCAACGTTTGACACATGATCACCAACTGGGATACTCCTCTCTACTGGGCGTCGGTCAAACTTGGTACTTGGGGGTTTTCAAAATTTGTTAAATTTGGTATTCGAAACATTCTGAAAAAAAAAAAAATTTGGGACTCAACATCCTAAGAAAAATAAATTGACAACTGTGCAAATTTTAGCATTTTCTTAAAAAAAAAAGTTTTGGGATCCTTGAGGTGTATGACGCCCGCTTGTTGTCTCAGCCTACGTCCATGGTACTGATCCCTACTAGTCTAATTACAAGCCTTGTGATCTTTTTGGGATTTTTTTGGGGTGAAATTAAAATGGTTTTATTTAATCTATTGTTTTTTTTTTTAAATGTATGTAAAGTACAAAATTGCATTTTCGTGGCTTTGGAATTAATTCAATTTTTAAAAATTTTGCTGTGGAAAAAAATTTAAATTTTATACCAAATTCTTGCTATTTAACCTGCCTTCTGAACCCACTTCCTTCTGCGCTTAAACCAGTTCTTTTGGGAAAACACACCCCGGAGAATCAGGTTTTTTCCAACGTCCCCGTTTTTTTTTTATGCCCCCAAAACACTCTTTTTTAACAGGGCTAGCACATTTCCAAATCTTTTCTACAATTTCCCCTTTATTTTTTTTTTTTTTTTTTTTTTTTTTTTTTTCTTTTAAACTTGATTTTTACATTCAACACTAACCCCCCTATTTCCCTCCTTGGATGACTTATTTTTTTCGCATAACAGATACCACTAATGTCTGGGTCTTACTGCTTTGTTTTTTTTAAAAAATAATCAAGGGTTGTAAAAAATGAGCCTTTTACCTTGTTTACCAAATGTTCACAGATTATAGCCCGTGAGCACGGGGAAACCCCTCCCATTGTTCAAAAATGTTGATTCTGTAATGTCCAAAACTTTTTTAAGTACCCCTGAGGTGGGAAAAAAAGGGTGCACTCTGTTTCCTTATTGTTGCGAAGGGAGAATCTGCCTGCCATTTCAATTTCCCCTACATTCGATCTACATGAGGCAATTTGGGAACCACCTCAAAAAACTTTCACAGCAGATCCCCTCCATCTGCACCCTAAACTCGTTTAGGGGGGGTGGTAATTTTTAAAGCTTTATATAAAAGCTTTTTGGGGTTGGGAGTGAGTCAATGTTTGCCAGAGAGACTGTTAAAACCTTTTAAATGTTTACATTCAATATCAAAGTCATAATTGTTTCTTGTAGGTCTTTCTAACCCATAAAATTTGTTTTGTAATTTTTGGTATCCTGTTTTTTCTGTAAATTTGATGCTGGCTCTCCCTATTTTGTTCGGGGTCCTGAGTCAATTTTTGGGGCCCTGATAAATTTTCGAATTTTTTTTTTTTTTACTTGGCGCGACCCCAGATTTCTAATAGATAAGAAGAGTGTAAAAATCAAAGATTTTTGGTGATTACATAGAGTTTAAATGCGCCAAATCTTTGTAGGGCATAGATGTAATGCGGAAAAAAATTGGCGCACTAAGCCTATTAATGCGGCAAAAATTTGTGTATTCTACACTTTCATATCTATTTAAAAACTGTGGTGTGGCCCCCAAATAAAAAAAAGTAGCTTCGAAAATTTTACATGTCGCCCCCTTTAAAGTTTCAATCCGGTTATGAATTTTGAGAGGTAGTCCGATCTGAAATTCCTTGCCTCCTGCCTGCAGCAACTGTTGTGTTTGATCCTGGGGGGTTGGGGAATTTTCTAATTTTGTTTCAGGCGCAACGTTAAAAACCTCAAATGGCTGGGCCAGGTGCAGCACTTCCTCATCTGCGACTCCTACAAAAGACACTCTACCAACGTCTGGCCGAGTTTGGTGTTGCAGGGCCAAGGCCCGCTCCCCCCGCCTCAACCGCTTGATCCCGTCCCTTTCTGTGTTTTGGGGAAGTTCCTGCTTTGTTCCTGTTGCCTCCGCCGTTCCTTGCAAGTTTTTCCCTTATGCCCGAGCCATGCTGCCTGGGGGTCCCAGTTTCCGAGCCGTGCCGCCCGGAGGGTCCCCGTGTTCCCGACGTGCCGCCTGGAGGGTCCCAGTGTTTCCCGAGCCGTGGCCTGGAGGGTCCCCGTTTCCTGAGCCGTGCCGCCTGGAGGGGCCCAGTGTTCCTGAGCCCGGGGCCCCCTGGAGGGGCCCCGTGTTCCTGGCCATGCCGCCGGGGTCCCCCTGTTCCTGAGCCGTGCCACCTGGAGGATCCCGTGTTCCCGGCCGTGCCGCTTGGAAAGGTTTTTCCCTTTCCTGAGGTTTTCCCCCTGGTGGTGAATGTGTCCGCAGTTTCTCTGTCCCATGGTGGGCCCGGCCTTTTTTTTCGTTACGCTCGGATCGGGGACCCTAGGCCTTATTCCCTGGCCCGGGTAGGTGGAGCCTGCCTCCGGGGCCCCAAGGATCCACCTTCCCCTTTTACGTTTTTAAGGTCTACTGTTTCTTCTTGTACCATGTTTACCCAAAAAGCCTTGAAACGTTACAGTTACTCAGGCCATGGATCCCTGGGATTTAAGGTCGTCCACTAAAAAACCCGCTGACTTCCATCGGTTTTCAGAATACCGGAAAGGACAAGGGGCCGCCCTCAAAGAATCGGTTTCGCAAAGGATTTTCCCACAACCGCCTCCTTTATACCGGATCTTCATGAACTACCCTGCAAACCCCCTCATAAATCTGCCTTTTTTGTTTCCCGCATGTCCTGGGGTACCAATGCCCCAGTTGACTTTTACACCCCCGTCCTAAAAATTTGTAAAAAGGTCCCGTCCCAGTTGGATCGTGTTTCACAAACCCCC